>CM064965.1:14644915-14664837 GCA_032847665.1 Solanum chilense
CGTAGGTCAAAAAGGGGTAAAAAAATATTAATAAAATAAGTTCAGGGGGGTAATAGGACCTTAGTATAGTATAAGTGTGTCTCTGAGATTTCGGGCATAGGTTGAGGGGGTACTTTAGCATTATCCCTAGAATTTATACTGAACCATGTTATGCTTCATCAAATATCATATTTTAAATAAATATTAGACAAAACTAAAGACAAAGTTGACTTTTACTTCACAAACATGAGTAATTGTTTGAATAAACTTTTTAATTTTTTTAATTTGTTATTTGGTGATAAAATATATACATATATATGAAAAGAACTTTCTATCATTGTAACGATATGTTGCCAAAACCGTTTTAATAGGTTGGTGCAATAATTAAGCATGAAAAAAAATAATTTCCCCAAATATAAATTAAATATTCGAGATCAGGCAATATTTTTATACATATTAATCAATATAATTATGATCCCAATTAATAATTCGAACAATATAAACCCCATTATGGGCAACACCATAATGTATCATATTGATATTGACCCAGATTTTCAGAAGATATTTAACATATAAAATATTATTTTCGTCATTTTAAATTTTCCATCTTAATTTTATGAGGCATAGAATTTTAAAATTAAAAAAGAATTAGTTTTAAATAAAAAATATTTATAATATATCAAAAAAAAATTAATTTCATGATCTTAAATATGTCATATATCAAAAAAAAATTTAATTTCACAGCCTTAAATATGTCATGTGAAGAGCTTAAAATTAAAAATTGTCTTATCAAGAAAAAATGTATTGTATTTTTAAATTATAATCGATGAGGTTGGTAGTAATTATAAAATCATTGAAATAATAAGAAATAATGCAAATCATTGAAATAATAAGAAATAATGCAAGTAGGATTTTTAAAATATTTACTTGATTATGTTGACTCTATGCATGTGCCAAACTTAATAAATTAAAATGCTTATTATTGAGCACCATATGATATGCTTTCCGTTATAATTATAACTAACCAAACATATATAGTTCGTTACAATTTATTTATTTATTGTTCAAATTATTTTAGTTGAGATTCATTTAGCTTATCTGATTCTGGACGGTTGTTAAATTCATAATTTAATATATATAAAAAAAATTGACCAATCGAACGTGAAATTTTTTGAAAATATTCTACACCAAACACACCCTAATTATCCCTTACTAGTTGACTAATTGAATTTTGAGTTTAAATCATCTAAGATTATGTTAATTAACAATAATCGAGATCTCCCAGCACTAACCTTTAATTTGTAGTCAAATGTTTCATTTTTGGTTAGCAAAAGATTTAGGCCTAAGACAAACTATTAATCAACAAAGATACTGAGAGTAATAAATTGAATTTACATGAAGACATAATGTTTAAACTTTTTGGGACATAAATAACTTTAATTAGTACAATGTTGTTTCCAGTAAAAACAAGGATTTCTAATTTGTCACTTTAATATTTTAATTAGGCTGATAAAATTAATACCAGGATTAAATTAGGTGACTGAGGCCACAAAAAAAGACAATGTTAATTGTTTGTGTCCCTCACTAATGGAAAAAATGAGTTACATTGTTGTCTCTTACTTATACAATCTTGAGAAATCTTCACCTGATTATAAATAGTTTTAAAAGTTATATTAGGTTAAATGTCAATCAAAAAATTATTAGAGTTAGAGTCAACATTGTATTTCGCATAAAATATAATGTTAGGTCAGTATGTTAAATATTAATTGTATTAATTGTTCACGCTCCCTATGTCTAGTCCTCAGTTACGGGGTGAGGTTGAATGTTAAAAATGTCTCAATTGGTTGATTGGGTAATAGACAATTGTCTTATCTGATCGATAATAGACTATATTGTCTTATTTAATCTTGGACAAACCTCACCTAATGAACAAACTTTTAAGGTTAAGCTTCATAATTTTTCTTCTTTAACGAATACAAACTAGCTTCATATTGTTACAAAACCATCCTATATACTACAATCAAAACTACCCTTTGGAAGACTATTTGTGCAATAACTCAAGACTCTCATGTTTGGTGCGCGAACATAATTTCACATTAGTAATTGAAAAAACAAAAATATAATTAAACAATAAGTAAGGAGAAAAAAATACTCTAAATAACGCGAGACTTTTAAAGAAAAACAAATGATATCGTCACACTATATTAAAGTTATCTTTAGACTAAATGAACCCAACATCTAAAAAAAACAATCCATAACAAAGATTTGATTGAAATTGAATGGTATGGGGAGTCATATGGGTTTCACATGAGTAGGTCATGCAAGAACATGGAAAAGAACATAGAAACACTAGTTTCACAATAATTCTCCTAACTATTGTTAAGCAGGTTGGGTATTAGGGTTTCATTCAAGGATTAATAACATACTATATATGTCTTTTTGTAGTTCATCCTAGACAATATTGGTCATTTCAGATTAATGAACATGACACTTTGTCTCACCAATTATAAACTACATATTTCCCTACTTCCCTTACCTCTACATTTAATTCTCTTAGGACAACAATAGGTTATCATATACACAATATATTCACCTATCGATTAATTCAATTTATATGACATAATTTAATTGTATACGAATTCTTGAAAAAACTTTTAAAATTTGTAGCAATCTTATACATGTCATGAGATATTAAGTTTTGAAGTAAAAGTGTTCTCAAATATAGTGTCCACAAAGACAATAGCATTTATTTCAGATTGTTCTTGTCTAAAGTGTCTGTATGGTCCATTTATCTCGTTGATATTTTATTGGAAAAAATATCTAATTAAATAAATATTTTTACCTCTCCTTATAGTTTGAAATAATTATATTTTGTTTCATTAATTAATAATTTCATACCAAATTTCAAGTCAGATACAACAAGATATATATATTTTTGTTATCAGATACACTAAATCCGAGAGAGAGAAGGAGTCTATGTAGTCAGATACATGTGAATCACACTAGATACATGTAGTTGAGATACCAGATAAATTCTGAAATACAAATACATAGGGTGAGAGGAGATAGGGAGAGAGGCGAGTGAGATAGGAGAGTGACGAGCGAGAGGGTTAGATACACTTGAATATAGTGTATCTAGAATAACTTACACTAATTTTAACCCTGTAGTATACATGTATTTCACCGCACATACAAATTAGCGTAAATCTAAGTAATTAGAAATTAATGAGATTTGTGTTATTTGCCTTTTTTAAGAGATGGTGGAGAAACAAAATTATGAAATCCCAATCAAATAAGACCATTTCCATTTGAGATAATCACAGGACAAGTACAATTAAGACACGATATTACTATACATAAAGATTCTTTTTATTATTTACCAAACATAATTTAAAATTACAATACCTATCAAATTGGAGCAGATATGTGGTTTTCTAAATTTTGGATAACAATCACAAAAATTTGGATTTATTTACGGAATGTGAATGTGGATCTTTTTCTTATATTATGTGAAATTTGTTTTTACTATGTATTGTTTTATCGAAAATTTGATTTCGAAAGAGTTTGTTTTATTTTAAAGGTATTTTTGATTTTAAGAGTCGCCACTTAATTTTTTAAGGAAAATTAAGAAAACTCATTTCCAAAACAACTTAAACAGAAAAAATCGTTTTGAAAACTTTTAGGGGGGTTCGGGATTCATATTAGTGTCTTAGGAAGGTGTAAGGCACCTAAGACACTCCGCTAACTTACGGTTTTCCGGCGATTAACTTATTTGACTATTTTATATTTTTTGCGGTTTTGAAGTTGAACCTTTATTAGGATTTTACTTAGGCGAATTTTCAATTTTATTATTTTTTTTTAGAATACTTTATTGTTTATCTTGCAATTTGTGAATCTATTTCGAAGTTTGAACTTAACGTTTTTATGTAGATAGATTTACAATTTTAAAACATTCATTGCTTTGAGATTCCGTTTTCGATTTTAAGTTTTGATAAAATAGAGAAGCGTTTCGAAGGAGGTTTGGAGTTATTCTGACCCTAGACTAAAAGGCATTCAAAGCAAAATATAAACAAATAGTAAAGCGAAATAGAGAGAGAGAGAGAGAGAGAGAGAGAGATTTTGGGTCCAAATTCGGGTTCTGTCCGCCTTGACCGAATTTTGGACCCACCTGTTTCTTGGGTTTCGACCTCGTTTTTGTACCTGTCCTAATCTAAGCATACGAGATAAAATACAAGAAAAGAAAGCGATAAGGGCTTATGCCCATTACAAATAGAAACAGAAGAATATAAAATGAAGAAATTTCTAGTCCATTTCTTCAAGTTCTTCAATCCTCGTGATTCCGAATTCGCTCGTATGTCTTGACTCGATTAAATTTTTAGCCTTTACGGCTCTTCCGAATGCGTAGAGGAGGATGGAGTCCCAAAACGGACTCAGAAGGAATTTCACATGCAACCAAATAGAAATAAATTAGCAACAAAACGACATAATCGTCACCAAATAAGCTAACTTGAGACAGTAACAACTAAAAATTTGCCACCAAGCCACTCCCTTCGGTAAAGCCCGCGATAAATAAACATGATTTTGCCTAAATTCAAATATACGAAAGCCACTATTAAATCAATCCATCGGCAACATGGATGATGGCAAATAAACCACAATGCATGTGTCTAAAGTGATATATTCTGCCATGCCAAATAAATACATATACCTTCAACAATTCAAGTCATAACACAAAGAAACAATTTGAACATTTAAGGTTTCGGACCTCAGCCTGCTAAGTTCAGATTTATCTTTTATAAGGACCTTAAGATTTCACCCGACTACAGGCAACCAACCACCTCACCTTCAAACTACCGCAAAAGAATCTTTGAAATGGAGGCATATAAACACTCATATAACGGCCAACGCTCCATAGGAAACAAGAACAGAGCCGACACAATACATGTTGTGTACATATTTCACTATCCAAACCGAGCAGGAATAAACACTATACTATTGGCAAAGCGCAGTGACACCCAAGACCAAGACAAGATGCTCGACTCTAACTCGTCGTGGCACACATAAACTCAAATAGACATAAGAGGTGTAGAGAGAAAACCTCCAACGTAAACAAAACAGAAAAAAACTTCACAGAAAAAAAAAAGCTAACTTCGAAACAAAATACTAGAGCAAGACGACTAATATCCAAGCAGTGGTTCTCCAAAAACGACGCAAAGTCAAGACCAACACGACAAAATCTACGCCACTGCAGACTTAACAACAGAAAGCAACGCAAGACGAAAGACCGGCCTAGACGATTAACAGCAAACAAACAGAGCACACAACAACGAGAAAGCCATTTTGAAACAAGAGGAAATGAGGAAATAGTACGAAGCAGGGGGAGTTACCTGTTCGAAAGCAGCAACTGGGAGCGGACGAGCGAGGCGACAACGAACTTCCACCACCACGAACGCGAACGAGACGAACTTCCACAACTCGAGCCTAACGACGGAATGTGTCTCCTTCTTCCTCACTCGAGTTTTCTCAAAGAAAGTTGTCGACGGTTCTTCTACGGACAGGAGAAGAACCAGAATATTTTCAGGGTTCTTCTCAACTCAGAATCTCCCAACCAAAAATCCAACTAAATCCTAACTCTCTAATCCCTCAGTTCTCTCCGTCCAAACAAATTTTCTTTGCTAAATTTCAACCCAAAATCGCTAACCCAGATTTTTTCCAATCCCAAAACCTCCCAGAAACTCCAACCTAAATTTTCAAAGATTTTCTCAACTCAAAATCTTTCCACCGCTCAAAATTTCGACCACCCTTTCAACGTTTTCGGAGGGGGTATTTATAGAGGAAAACTAGGGTCTCTTTTGGGTTAGGAGGGCGGGGGAAAAAGGAGAAAATGTTGGGGTAAAATCGATATTCCAGGTCTCCATTTGAATTCGAAACGAGTGAGAGGGACATTGCGGGAGAAACGACAAGAAACAGCTGCTACCGCAGGTTTCCGTTGCTGATCCTTTCGTCCACGCGCGACGGAGAGAAGGAGAGAGAGCGTGGCTGCTGGGGCGTTCTGTTTTCCTGGGAAATCGCTGGGTTTCGCGACTGGGGGGAGTCGCGTCTGGGGTTTGGGTGAGGGGAACGCGAGGAGGGAGAGAGGAAGAGAGAGAGAGAGAATCGCGTGGTGTTGTCGCGTGGCTGGGAAGGTTTCGGAGATGAGGGAGACGAGGGAAGGGAGAGAGAGAGCGTGGGGGTTGTTTCTATTTTTGGCTGGGTTTTCGTGGGCTTCTGTTGGGGGGGCGCGTGAGTGAAGGGGAAGAGGAAGGTGAGACGGGTCGGGTCGGTGAAAAGGGTTGGGTTATAGGTGTGTTGGGCCGGGTAGGATCGAAGTGGGCTGGACGTATGGGCCTGGGAATATTGTCTTGGATTATTTTAAATTGGTGGGGGGTGAAAGGAATTGGGCCTTTAATCTGAAAATAAAGAGAGTAGAAGGGAGTGGGCCTGGGGCTGCTGAGGATTGTGTGAATGGCCCAAACTAAATCAAGTTAAGTTAAGGATGGGTTGGTTTAATGAATATCCAAGTTTGGCCAAACCCAAAAAATAAAAAATGAATTCGTATCAATTAATTAACGAGCTTCTTTATATATAATAATTATAAAAATCGTAAAAGTGATTAAAGTATAATTATAATTTAGATTAAACTAGTTTAATAAAATATTTAAATATATATTTTTTAAGGTTTTTGAGATAAGCATAAGATATACTACTTGTATACAAAATTATGTAAATATGTATATCACCTAAAAAATCATGGCAAAAGGTATTCGAAGTAACATAACTCTCATGTATTATATTATCATATTCGTAAAATTTATAAAACTGATTAATTTAAGATATTCGAAAACTTAGGAAGCTCGATAATTAATTTATACCAAAGTGGGTCAAAAATTGGGTGTCAACAACTGTCCCTCATTTTACTTGGGTTGGTGCAAGCAACTCGAGGAAAATGAAATTGACCGAACCAATTTTGACCGACCCCATTCATTTTTTATTAAGAAGGATTTGACAAAGAGTCAGGGAGTTATGGCCGAACCCTTGCAAACGGGTCTCCTACATATCTCAGGCTGTATGAGAATTCAGGCCACTTGTAGTTCGATAAGCTTGATTTACCGCATGATTTTGGGAGAATCAAAAGCCACCTCGACACCGAATTATGAAGGTGCAGAAATGCTCGAGAATAGAATTCGAGAGCGAATATTGGGATACAGCCGAGTTTCAACATTGAATCCGCCTACATATCCTTAGACCTTCGGAATCAGGCTGTGTGTAGTTCAACTCAATCGATGGAAAAGGAAAACTATTAGGCCAGATAACCTTTGGTTTTGGACAAGTGACAAATTAACGAGCATGAAAAGGAGGTTTGTAACCTCTTTAGCCATGAATGTGGCGTGCTTCACACCTGTGATTAAGAACTTACACGGATATAATTTCCAAAGCTCTTGGCGCATTTGTCACTCGGATTGGAAACTTGCTTCCGATAAATCAAAATTCCGGATGCGAGACTGAAACTGACGGAACTAAGGAAAAACCTGCATGCTTCGAGAGGGCGGTTCGATTGTGGTGGAAGTCGCTCCTCTGCTCGCGTCCTAAGAGTGTGATATTCCTCTTTGGACTGTGTCCCAGTTCGCTGCTAAGAAAAAGTTCCACGTTGTGCTGCATCCTTTTTTATGTCGTCCGCACCTGTGGTTTTTTTGGAGAAGTCATCCTTTTGGATGCTCTCGACAAAGACAGAGATAAAACTCGTCAGCTTAAAAAATGCAATTAGGATGGGAGACAGTGTCTTTTTACCATGTCGACACTTCACTGTTCTCCTCAATATTCGACGTCGACTCGATCGATCTGACATCTAGCAAATAAAGCATATGCCTTGTGTTTTGCAATAAAATCTTCAGTGTACTCTTCATTTGATGCTAAAATAAATAAATAAATGTTGATGCGATATTGATATTTCTTTTGTCGTTATCTTCGATGCTCTTCTTGATGTTTATTTTTCTTTTTTCTTTTTTTTTTCTTTTTTCAAAAATAAAGGATGCAGTTGAGGCCGATGGATAAATATTGCTCTTGGGATACATGATTTCCCTTTCTTTATCCATGTACGTCCTCTTGCGGGGCATGAATATCTTCCCGCGATACGTAAATTTCTGCGAGGTATGAAATCCTCTCACAATGCATAACTTTCAGCGAGGCATGAAATCTTCTTGCGATGCATAAATTTCGGCGAGGTATGAACTCTTCTCGGCGATGTCTAAATTTGACGAGGCGTGAAATCTTCTCGTCGGCATAATTGTTGACTCGCAATGCGTGATTTTCCGCAATGCATGATTTTCGCGATGCATGGATATTTATATCGCCTGTGTTGATGATAACGGCAAGACGACCTCCAGATAATATATCAAGTTGATCGATAACAATAAAATAACTATCTCTTCTGGGGTAGTGCGTTGTCTTGATTGACAATAATTATCTTGCATTGATAATGTAATGCAAATAGCGTCCTTTACGGAAAATCGTGAAATCTTCGTTGAGATTCCTATTTGATTCACCTTTGAATCTGGCTAGACACCCTTCGTGAATTTCATATTGTTGGGAATGTCTTGAAATAAACAAACACATTCCCAAGCATCTTGACACGAACGAGATGAACAGCCTTCTGCTTTCAGTAAATCACTGGTTTTGGAGATAGTTTTCTCCTCTTTGGGAACTCTCCGTAACGAGCTAGCTAGATCAATAATTATCCAACTGTAACGAGGTGGATGCTCGATAATAGTCCAACTGTAACGAGGTGGATGGCTCGATAATGTTCCAACTGTAACGAGGTGGATGCTCGATAATATTCCAACTGTAACGAGGTGGATGCTCGATAATATTCCAACTGTAACGAGGTGGATGGCTCGATAATATTCCAACTGTAACGAGGTGGATGCTCGATAATATTCCAACTGTAACGAGGTGGATGGCTCGATAATATTCCAACTGTAACGAGGTGGATGGCTCGATAATAGTCCAACTGTAATGAGGTGGATGCTCGATAATATTCCAACTGTAACGAGGTGGATGCTCGATAATATTCCAACTGTAACGAGGTGGATGACTCGATAATATTCCAACTGTAACGAGGTGGATGGCTCGATAATATTCCAACTGTAACGAGGTGGATGGCTCGATAATATTCCAACTGTAACGAGGTGGATGCTCGATAATATTCCAACTGTAACGAGGTGGATGGCTCGATACTATTCCAACTGTAACGAGGTGGATGCTCGATAATATTCCAACTGTAACGAGGTGGATGCTCGATAATATTCCAACTGTAACGAGGTGGATGGCTCGATAATATTCCAACTGTAACGAGGTGGATGGTCGATAATATTCCAACTGTAACGAGGTGGATGCTCGATAATATTCCAACTGTAACGAGGTGGATGCTCGATAATATTCCAACTGTAACGAGGTGGATGCTCGATAATATTCCAACTGTAACGAGGTGGATGGCTCGATGATATTCCATCTGATTCAAAAATAGAAACCTGAAATGGAAAAGCATATATACGAACCACTTATGGGGTGGATCGCCCAACAAACTATATGCTAAAGGTCTCTGATTGGCCAATCAAAACACATAATCCACTTATGGAGTGGATACCCATCAAATAAGAATTATGACTCTGACATATTCAAGAAATAAAGTAAGCCGAAATTACTACGCGATAAACAAACTAAATTGACGTTTATGCACGTCGCGACTATGATTCTGTTCTTTACAAGAAAGAATTATCGAGGTGAATGACTTAATTCATTCGCAAGAAAAATAAAGACACTCTCGTCTTCTTCGACAAACTCAGCAGAATTTGAGTTTGTTGCAGTCATTTCTAATCATTTATCGAAAACTTGTAACAATTCGATAATTTGACTGTCAAGGAGATATTGTGGTCACCATCATCTTTCTGATGTGATGGATTCGGCGAATTCCCTTGCAACACTTCTAAGTTAGTGTCACTTTGATCATCCTCAAAATTTGATGTCGCTTTAATATACGACTTGATAAATACTATCACCTACAAAGCTCTACACCTAACATTAGTATCGATGATGAAGTAAAGAATAAAAGTAAAGTTGAGGAACTAGATTGAGTCGTTTGGCTTATCCAGATTAGGCTATGATGAGTCCAACTGTAACTTTGATCATGACTCATAACTAGCGACCATCCCGCACTTTGATTCTCGCAACTTTGGAAGAATCTATCAGTGTTCGGCCTCGATAATCCTGCAAGATAAAAGAAACTTGTTTATCACTTGAGGCAATATAAAGCAATACAGATAAAATGAGATTGAAGATTTTCTAGGTTTCGTCGATGAGTCCACGATGGGTGCAAGTGGCGCCCTTTGTCATTCATAACAGCTTTGTATAGCCATTTTGTGACTTCTGTGTTCCTGCATCCAAAGAAAAATTCTTAGTTTGAAGGACTGATCTGTGTTGGTCTTGTCTCCATGCTCCTTCCTGCAGTTGGCTTACACGCTCGCCCGTCCTTTATATGAGATATTTGATGGTATTTTTTTTATCAGAGGACCCTCCTCAAAAATTTGTCCCAGTCTAAAATATATAATAACTCTCATAACTTGCTCTGTTAACTCTGAGGTTGCTCATTCTGGAATTTTGAGGCCCCTCCTCAAAATTCGTCCCAATTTACCTCAATAAGTAACAAATGAAATTTGTGGAATTTTTGAGATCATCTCAAAAATTCTGTCCCAGTTGCAAACTAGATTGTCGTAGTTTTGAGATCCACCCAAAGCTAACTCCGCAGAATTTTGGTCTTCTGTTTTGACTTGTTAAAGGAGTCCAACTTCAAATGAATTTTTGAGATTCTCTCAAAAATTCTATCCCAGTTTCCATTATGAAGAGAAATGGAAATCTTACTGGGTATATGACCGAACCGTTGTGGCTCCTACGTATCCTGTTGGATCAGGAATCAGGTCAAACGTAGTTCCCTCTCAGGGATTAACCAAAATAGGAAGTTTTGATAAAGAAACGACCGAGGCCGACATAGGCCGCCTACGTATCTCATTCTTGAGAATTCAGGTCGAACGTAGTTCCAAACAAGAAAAGTGCGATACATTTTCAAAAGAAAGGTAACAAAACTTCATATGCAAAGTTTGGCCAATGTTGGGCATTCTTCTTCTCGAATGAATATCTTCAGACGACTTAATTCAGAAATGTCTTGTACTCACTCTTGAGTATCCAATATGCCATCCATTCAGGTGGTTTCCTCAATATTGATCAAGTTGTTGTTGATCAGGTTTTGTATCTTGTGCTTCAGAGTTGAACAATTCTCTGTGTCATGTCCAACGGCTCCTGAATGATAAGCACATCTGTGGTCAGCTCTGTAAAATTTTCCCAAAGGATTGGCTGGTCTTCCTTCTATAGGATAGAGCATACCCATTTCTTTCAACCTTTCATAAAGTTGAGTTTGAGATTCCCTTAACGGTGTAAATACCTTAGGCGCCTTCCTAAATTTTGGGTGAGGAAATTTTTCCTGATTGACATTATGGTTTTGGTATTTCCTTTGAGAAGCTGACCTCATATGGGTAGCCGTGATCATGCTTACTTCCTCCACCTTTCCTTTTGATTTATCCACATCAGTAATTCTGGTAGATTTTCCATTAGATCGCAATGCGGTAAGTTTGGTGAGCTTTCCAGTCTTGAAACCATCTTCCAAAGCTTCTCCCACTTTGACAATCTCGACAAACCTTTGTCCCATCATACACAACATTCTTTCATAGTACTCAGGATCTTGAGTACGAATAAACATTTCAGTGATCTCACGTTCGGACATTGGAGGTTTAACTCTTGCGGCCTCCTTTCTCCAACGAAAAGCGTACTCTCGATAATTTTCTGTAGACTTCTGTTTGATCTTCTCCAAGTAGTAGCGATCTGGGGCATCTTCTACTCTATGTCCAAATCTTTCCGTGAAATCCTTTGCGAGCGCATTCCAACTTTTCCATTGTTTCAGCTCCTGTGATGTAAGCCACTCCAGAGCTTCTCCACTTAGACTTCGACCGAAGAGACGCATCAATAATGCTTCGTTTTTGCCAACTCCCACGAGTTGATCACAATAAACTTTCAGATGTGCTAGAGGGTTTCCTGTTCCGTCAAAAGTGACAAACTTTGGCACTTTGAACCCTTCTGGGAGGTCGAGATTCGGATGGATTCATAAATCCTTATAGCTCAATCCATGGACTTCGGAAATATAGTGCAACTCCTTCATGGCTTTCCTGATCTCTTCTTTCATATTCACCTTGAGTACCTCTTCTTTTGACCTCCACTCTCTCTCCTGTTCCTTACAGTGATCAAGCTCGGAATAGTTGGCATAAGGTTCATTTGAAGTTGGGATTTGGAAAGTAGTCTTTTGAGGTATGGGTGGAACAACGGAAGGATTCTGGGTATTTTGAGTGGCTTGATAATTTTGGGGGAAAGTTTGAGGATCGGCATTTTGGTTTTGAAGATGGGGGAAGGTTTGAGCATTGTTCGTATTTTGGTTTTGAGGGAGATGGAGGATTTGAAGGTTAGTATTTTGTGGATGTTGTGGTGCTTGACACGATGTGGTGGCGTGACGGGGATTGGGGATAGTTGAGTCAATGGTAGGAGGATTTTGAGTGGGATTAGAGAGAATGTTCTGAACTTGTTCCGCGTTTGAGGGAGGAAAGTGGAGTGGAGGTCTTCCATCTCTTAGAGGGTCGAAGGATGAAACTGGATTAGACCCATCTTGCATTCTTTGCATTTCGATCCTCATTTCAGCAATCTGTTGCATCAACTGCATAATCAATTCATTTTTATCAGCAGCGGCGATTTGAGTCACGACAACATCATTCATGTCAACCTCATCATTGTTATCCCCCATTGTTGTCTTTCCTTCTTGCAAATTTGATCGGGGAAGGAATCTTTAGGGGCCTTAGACCTTGTGAAATACGGATGATCAACCAACACAGATCAGTTTTAAATACCTGACAAATGAAAAAAACTCAAAAGACCAATATGTTAGTGCCTGTAGGTGGTAAATAATACAAGATATCACATATAGGTGTAAACACATAAGAGTTGCTTTATTTAGAGATAAACTGGCTCACAAATATAGAGAAGCCAATATAAAAAAAATGGTTAAATAGACAGGAATTTGTCTACTTGACTTTTGGGATTTAATGAATAAAAATGTCGACTTGAGTCGAGACAAAGTTGGCGGTATCTTTCATTACCGTACTTTGATTTTTGATTGAGATGTAACTCTAATTTCCTTGTAAGAGTCGAAAAAGATAAAATTTCTCAAAATTCTTTTGATTCGAAATGATGAATCTTTTTCTGATATGAGAGCAGTAATTTTTTTTTTCTAAAGACTCGATGAATATTCGGACGTACTTTTGATAGTGACTTGATATTTGTGCCTAGGGTTCTGAAAACAATTTGAAGAAGTGTGAGCAAGAGTATCTCCAGATAAAGCAACATTTTCACATAAGCGGTTATAAACAAATATTACGCGTTCTAAACAGATGTGTGACCCTTTTCTGCCAAGGGTGGGCCTATCGATTTGAGGGATGTATACGTCATTTTGAAATATTTCTCGAACACCATATACATTCTTCAAATTTAAACATATAAGTATGAACGTCCATTTAGGCCGTGGGCCGTTTTGGACTCAAGGTGGTCTTCTAATGGGCCCGGCACTCCTTGGGTATCGGGTCATCTTAGGCCAATGCGCTATTTTTTGGGATTTGGTTTCGCTCTATCTTAGTTTGACTAAGAGTGGGTTGTATTTAAAGTGGAATGGGTAACCCAAGCGGACTACTTGGGCTGGGACAATTAACGATCGTCGACTATCAAGTAGTCAACTACACTCGCCAGGGTGCCCCGAGAAAATCTTTGGTTAATGAACGACTGCGAACCCGCATAATCGTCCTTTAGTAGAAATGTAACAAGTGTCGTTTGACGGAAGTATGATATGTTATGCATGCAACAGTTTAAAAAGCTAAAGTAATTAAATGTTTAAACAATCAATCGCAATCAAATGTGTTAATCTTAGGGTTAGAATCCTCCAAAAGTCCCCAGCGGAGTCGCCATTTCTGTTTTATCGAAAAATTGATTTCGAAAGAGTTTGTTTTATTTTAAAGGTATTTTTGATTTTAAGAGTCGCCACTTAATTTTTTAAGGAAAATTAAGAAAACTCATTTCCAAAACAACTTAAACAGAAAAAATCGTTTTGAAAACTTTTAGGGGGGTTCGAGATTCATATTAGTGTCTTAGGAAGGTGTAAGGCACCTAAGACACTCCGCTAACTTACGGTTTTCCGGCGATTAACTTATTTGACTATTTTAAGATTCTTTTGCGGTAGTTTGAAGGTGAGGTGGTTCGTTGCCTGTAGTCGGGTGAAATCTTAAGGTCCTTATAAAAGATAAATCTGAACTTAGCAGGCTGAGGTCCGAAACCTTAAATGTTCAAATTGTTTCTTTGTGTTATGACTTGAATTGTTGAAGGTATATGTATTTATTTGGCATGGCAAAATATATCACTTTAGACACATGCAGTGTGGTTTATTTGCCATCATCCATGTTGCTGATGGATTGATTTAATAGTGGCTTTCGTATATTTGAATTTAGGCAAAATCATGTTTATTTATCGCGGGCTTTACCGAAGGGAGTGGCTTGGTGGCAAATTTTTAGTTGTTACTGTCTCAAGTTAGCTTATTTGGTGACGATTATGTCGTTTTGTTGCTAATTTATTTCTATTTGGTTGCATGTGAAATTCCTTCTGAGTCCGTTTTGGGACTCCATCCTCCTCTACGCATTCGGAAGAGCCGTAAAGGCTAAAAATTTTATCGAGTCAAGACATACGAGCGAATTCGGAATCACGAGGATTGAAGAACTTGAAGAAATGGACTAGAAATTTCTTCATTTTATATTCTTCTGTTTCTATTTGTAATGGGCATAAGCCCTTATCGCTTTCTTTTCTTGTATTTTATCTCGTATGCTTAGATTAGGACAGGTACAAAAACGGGGTCGAAACCCAAGAAACAGGTGGGTCCAAAATTCGGTCAAGGCGGACAGAACCCGAATTTGGACCCAAAATCTCTCTCTCTCTCTCTCTCTCTCTCTCTCTATTTCGCTTTACTATTTGTTTATATTTTGCTTTGAATGCCTTTTAGTCTAGGGTCAGAATAACTCCAAACCTCCTTCGAAACGCTTCTCTATTTTATCAAAGCTTAAAATCGAAAACGGAATCTCAAAGCAATGAATGTTTTAAAATTGTAAATCTATCTAGATAAAAACGTTAAGTTCAAACTTCGAAATAGATTCACAAATTGCAAGATAAACAATAAAGTATTCTTAAAAAAAATAATAAAATTGAAAATTCGCCTAAGTAAAATCCTAATAAAGGTTCAACTTCAAAACCGCAAAAAATATAAAATAGTCAAATAAGTTAATCGCCAGAAAACCGTAAGTTAGCGGAGTGTCTTAGGTGCCTTACACCTTCCTAAGACACTAATATGAATCCCGAACCCCCCTAAAAGTTTTCAAAACGATTTTTTCTGTTTAAGTTGTTTTGGAAATGAGTTTTCTTAATTTTCCTTAAAAAATTAAGTGGCGACTCTTAAAAGTCGAAAATATCTTAAAATAAAACAAACCCTTTTCGAAATCAATTTTTTGATAAAACAGAAATGGCGACTCTGATGGTGACCACAATATCTCCTTGACAGTCAAATTATCGAATTGTTACGAGTTTTCGATAAATGATTAGAAATGACTGCAACAAACTCAAATTCTGCTGAGTTTGTCGAAGAAGACGAGAGTGTCTTTATTTTTTCTTGTGAATGAATTAAGTCATTCACCTCGATAATTCTTTCTTGTAAAGAACAGAATCATAGTCACGACGTGCATAAACGTCAATTTAGTTTGTTTATCGCGTAGTAATTTTGGCTTACTTTGTTTCTTGAATATGTCAGAGTCATAATTCTTATTTGTTGGGTATCCACTCCATAAGTGGATTATGTGTTTTGATTGGCCAATCAGAGACCTTTAGCATATAGTTTGTTGGGCGATCCACCCCATAAGTGGTTCGTATATATGCTTTTCCATTTCAGGTTTCTATTTTTGAATCAGATGGAATATCATCGAGCCATCCACCTCGTTACAGTTGGAATATTATCGAGCCATCCACCTCGTTACAGTTGGAATATTATCGAGCATCCACCTCATTACAGTTGGAATATTATCGAGCATCCACCTCGTTACAGTTGGAATATTATCGAGCATCCACCTCGTTAGAGTTGGAAAATTATCAAGCCATCCACCTCGTTACAGTTGGAATATTATCGAGCATCCACCTCGTTACAGTTGGAATATTATCGAGCATCCACCTCGTTACAGTTGGAATAGTATCGAGCCATCCACCTCGTTACAGTTGGAATATTATCGAGCATCCACCTCGTTACAGTTGGAATATTATCGAGCCATCCACCTCGTTACAGTTGGAATATTATCGAGCCATCCACCTCGTTACAGTTGGAACATTATCGAGCCATCCACCTCGTTACAATTGGACTATTATCGAGCCATCCTCCTCGTTACAGTCGGAATATTATCGAGTCATCCACCTCGTTACAGTTGGATAATTATTGAGCTAGCTAGCTCGTTACAAAGAACTCCAAAGAGGAGAAAACTATACCAAAATCAAGGGTTCTTCTAGAAGCAAGAGGCATTTATATCACTTATGTCAAGGACTTGGAAATGTGGTTTGTTTATTTCAAGCAATTCCCAACAATATGAAATTCATGAAAGGTGTCTAGCCAGATTCAAGGGTGAATCAAACAGGAATCTCAACGAGGATTTCACGATTTCTGTAGAGGACGCTATTTGCATTACGTTATCAAAACAAAATAATTATTGTCAATCAAGACGATGCATTACCCCAGAAGAGATAGTTATTTTATTACTATTTGTTATTATCGATCAAGTTGGTATATTATTTGGAGGTCATTCTGCCGTTATTATCAACAGAGACGATATAAATATTCATGCATCGCGGAGAATCATGCATTGCTGAAAAATCATGCATCGCAGAAATCATGCATCGCGGAAATCATGCATCGCGGGAGTCATATACTGTTGAATAATCATGCATCGCGGAAATCATGCATCGCGAGTCATTAATTATGCACGACGAGAAGATTTCATGCCTCGTCAAAATTTATGCATCGCGAGAAGACTTCATACCTCGCTGAAATTTATACATCGCGAGAAGGCTTTATACCTCGCTGGAATTTATGCACGACGAGAAGATTTCATGCCTCATCAAATTTATATATCGCGAGAAGGCTTTATACCTCGCTGGAATTTATGCACGACGAGAAGATTTCATGCCTCGTAAAATTTATATATCGCGAGAAGGCTTTATACCTCGCTGGAATTTATGCACGACGAGAAGATTTCATGCCTCGTCAAATTTATACATCGCGAGAAGAATTTATACCTCGCTGAAATTTGTGCATCACGAGAAGAATCCATGCCTCGTTGAAATTTTGCACATCGCGAGAAGATTTCATGCCTCGCTGAAAGTTGTGCATCGCGAGAAGATTCATACCTCGTGGGAATTTACATATCGCGGGAAGATATTCATGCCCCGCAAGAGGACGTACATGGATAAAGAAAGGGAAATCGTGTATCCCAAGAGCAATATTTATCCATCGGCCTCAACTGCATCCTTTAGTTTTTGAAAAAAAAAAGAAAAGAAAAAAAAAACATCAAGAAGAGCATCGAAGATAACGACAAAAGAGACATCAATATCACATCAACATTTATTTATTTATTTATTTCGACATCAAGTATAGAGTACATTGAAGATTATATTGCAAAGCACAAGGCATAAGCTTTATTTGCTGGACGACAGACCGATCGAGTCGACGTCGAATATTGAGGAGAATAATGAAGTGTCGACATGGTAAAAAAGACACTGTCTCCCATCCTAATTGCATTTTTAAGCTGACGAGTTTTATCTCAGTCTTTGTCGAGAGCATCCGAAAAGGATGAATTCTCCAAAACCACAGGTGCGGACGACATCAAAAAGGATGCAGTACAACGTGGAACTTTTTCTTAGCAGCGAACTGGGACACAGTCCAAAGAGGAGTGTCAAACTCTTAGGACGCGAGCAGAGGAGCGACTTCCACCACAATCGAACCACCCTCTCGAGGCATGCGGGGTTTTCTTTAGTTCTGTCAGTTTCAGTCTCGCATCCGAAGGTTTCGATTTATCGGAAGCAAGTTTCCAATCTGAGTGACAAATGCGCCAAGAGCTTTTGAAATTATGTCCGTGTAAGTTCTTAATTATGGGTGTGAAACGCGCCACATTCATGGCTAAGAGGTTACAAGCTTCTTTTTCATACTCGTTTAACTTGTCACTCGTCCAAAATCGAAGGTTATCTAGCATAATAGATTTCCTTTTCCATCGATTGAGTCGAACTACACACAGCCTGATTCTGAAGGTTTAAGGATATGTAGGCGGATTCAATGTCGAAAACTCGGTTGTATTCCAACATTCGCTCTCGAATTCTATTCTCGAGCATCTCGATACCTTCATATTCGGTGTCGAGGTGGCTTTTGATTCTTTCAAATCGTTAGTAAATCAAGCTTATCGAACTACAAGTGGCCTGAATTCTCATATAGCCTGAGATATGTAGGAGACCCGTTTTCAAGGGTTCGGCCATAATTCCTAAACCGTGTGTCAAATCCTTTCCTTAAAATGAATGGGTTGGTCAAAATTGGTTTGGTCAATTTCATTTTCCTCGAGTTGCTTGCATCAACCCAAGTAAAATGAGGGACAGTTGTTGACACCCAATTTTGACCCGCGTCGGTATAAACTAATCATCGAGCTTCGTAAGTTTTCCAAATAATTTAATTAATTAGTTTATAAATCTTGCGAAAATTTAAAATATATAATAAAATATATATATATATATATATATATATATATATATATATATATATATATATATATATATATATAATACATGGATTTGATGTTTTACCATAATTTTAGATAATACATTTTTTTTACATAATTATGTATATAAGTAGTATATCTTATGATAATTCAAAAACCATCAAAAATATACATTTAAATGTTTTATTAAATTAGTCTAATTTAAATTATAATTGTACTAGATTGAATCACTTTTGCGATTATATCACTTAATTTCGGAGCTCGTTAATTAAATGATACAAATTCATTTTTTATTTAAGGTTTAGCCAATTTTTATTAACTAAAATCGGCCATCTTTTAAATTCAATCCCTTTTCCCTTTGACCCATTTCAAAAACCTGATTTGGGCCTTTTCTTCGAGCCCACCCCACTTAATTTGCCATGTTAATTCATTTTGGGCCCCTTCCCTTTTGTTCTTTAGCCCAAATTAATTCCCCACTCCATCCAATTGACCCCAGGCCCAAATTCCCTTTCAACCCAAAAATTCCGACCCAACCCCTCAGTTTTTCAGCCTAACACCTTAACCCAACCCAATTTACCCCAGACCCACTTTTGTCCTCGACCCAATTAATTCCCTTACCAACCCCATTCCTTTACCTACTAGGCCCAATGCCCATCCCATTTCTATTAATATTACCCAGCCCACATCTCCCTCAACCCGACCCAACGATACGACCCGACCCAAATCCCTTTTCCCCCTTTCTTCTTCCACCCACGCGACCCCACTCCCAGAAAACCCACGCATTCCCCCCTGAAACAGAAAAGCATCCAACAAAAACAACCCCCAGACGCCAACAAATTCCCAGAACGCAGCCACGACCCCTTCCCCCCCGCGTCTCCCTCATGCACAGCCTCCCCTCTCTTACTCCTCTCCCGCATCTCTCCCTCA
>CM064965.1:14674015-14754014 GCA_032847665.1 Solanum chilense
TCACTATCCTCTTTTGGGGTTTTCTTGCCTGTGTTCTTTTTCCCCAAAAGACTGATTACTTTTTCTGTTGAACCGGCATGTTATATCTTTTGTACATAGTTTAACTCTGAAGCATGATGGCTAAAATGATATCCTGATAAAGTTAGAAAATGTTGCATGACTAGGCGTAGTAACTGATGATTGTGTGGTTCTAAGCATGAAATAGAGTTGCACCATTGCATTACCCTAAATCTTCAAGTCGAACTAGGTGTCTGATAATCTGGTATAGTGATGAGATGTCAAGTGAGTGTGAGGAAATTTGAATAGTCCACTATTAGTACGGAGCTAGAACTTGCCTGGTTAGTCCTGCTAAAAGTAAGCTGTAACAGTCAATTAGGAAAGGATCATAGGCCCTTATTCAAAATAGCCCATTTCTATCCTAAATAAAAGAAACCAAATGAAAGTTATCCTTCTTTGATCCAAATAATTTGAGCTTAAAATTAGACCTTTCTTTTTCACCCCAACTGATCTTTTCTGGGAACAATATGTTGGCCCTGGTCCCTCCCCGGACATGTGCACCTCAGCTTATGCTAAAAGCATAAGTTGAGGGTGGCTAATGTATAAACAACCTTCGTTATGGCCCTGACCCGACTTTGGGTATTGTGTACCTTGACTCATGGCAAAGCCATGAGTTGAGGGTGGCTGTTTTGAGGAATGCTATGGAAAGTGGGGTTGAAAGAACAAAGAGAGAGAAAGAACAAAAGTGAAGTGACTCAAGAACTCGTTGAAAAAGAAAGTCTAGAAAGGGGAAAAGAGTCACTTTTACAAATGAAGAAAGAAGAGAAAATAGCAAGGTGAAAGAATGGGAGAAACTGGGCGAGATAAATTGATAGAAAGTGGAAGGTTTAGCCGATATGTCAAGAAGGGCAAAAAGTCACTAAAGTATACCTAAATATACCCTACCTGACTCTGAGCCTACTTTACAAGCTAAAAAAGTCCTATCGTGATCCTAAGAGTTGTATAGCGAACTTAAGGCAGTGAAAATAAGGGCAAGCTTATGGCAATAGGTATGAATGAGTGTGACTTTGTTCTGAGAGCGAGTGTTGAAATGTAATCCTTATACTCAAACTGAAATCATTGTGTGAAAAATGAGGATTTTGTTCTAAAGTGAGGACACTAGTTGCAATACCGGAATTGTTAGCACCTCGGTCAGAAATTGAAGAGAATAGGTGTTGGTGCATGGTGAGTCTTTGTCATGTTCGAATCCCACAAAATTCAAGCCTAATAGTGATAGCATGCATAGATTTGATGGGATTAATCGGGATTGATAGCCAAATGATTGCAAAGGATAAAACATAAATACTATTGTACAAAGGTTGTGTAGTGAGTCATAGTGCGTCGCTTGAGGACAAACAACGAATTTAAGTTGAGGGTGTTGATATACCGTGGTTTCACGGTATAATTAATACTTTTTCCTTAAGTTTAGTGTGTCCGAAAGCCTTTTTGTGATAATTTTGATATAAGTTTCTCTTTGTTTTGCAGGAAATCTGTCCAGAACTGAATGCGGAGATTTTGAGCGAAAAAACGCAGAAAAGACCACCTATGGAGCTTATGACGGTCCGTCGTGCCTGTGACGGTCCGTAGGTGGCAGCGTAGTGCAGCTGCTGAAGGAAGATGGGGGAGTCTGACCAAGTGTGGGATTACGGAGCTTGTGACGGACCGTCATAGCCATGACGGTCCGTCCTGCAGGTCCGTCGTGAAGATCAGAGAAGTGATCCCAGTACCCAGATTCCAAGAAGTTAAGTATTTTGAAACGAAGACCCTCGACGGACCGTCGTTCCTATGACGGTCCGTCACACTTGCCGTCGAGGGAAAGAAGAGAGCAGCAGAAGAAATGACCAAGTATAGGACGACGGAGTCCACGACGGTCCGTCGCTACCACGACGATCCGTCGCGTGGTTCGTTGACCCGGTCGCGTTTTGGCAGATTTCCAGCAAATAAAACCCTTGTTCATTTAGTTTTTATTCCATCTTCGAACAGAGACCGAGAGGCGGCGAAAAAGCCTCGTTTTTGAGAGATTTTGTCACTCTTTCATTATCAAATTCCATATAGTTAGATTTTGTGAGATTAAACTTTGGCAAATAGTGTTTGATTCTTGGAGATTCTTACAAGCGATTTTTGGTGATTAATCAAGCAATTTTCGGATTTTATTCTTCCTCATTGTTGTAAGTACATGAATTCTCATTTAACATATTTGAATGTTGTGTTTATGGCTATGAGTAACTAAACTCCATAACTAGGGTTGTGGGAACCATAGGCAAATAATGAGATAAACCCTAGCTTGAATAACAATTCTAGATTAGTGTCTTGCATGTATTAATAATTCTTTCGCTTAGAAGTTTTTCTAACGGATGATCAACGTTAGAACTCGCCTTAATGCTACTTGCCGGACCAAGGAGGTAGATAATAGGAAAAGAATTATTAACATAGATTTAGTGTATACTATCTAATAGGCTAGTATTGATTGGTACGAGGTAATACCTTAGTCAAATATCGAATACGATGCTTAATATGAGGTAAAGATAAGGGTTAGGAAAGCAACACACGTAGCCGGACCAAGGTGCGGAGTGAGATGTTCTAGATGCCGGACCAAGGATTTAGAAATACATAACTTATCACTTTGCATGCAAGATACTAGGAAAGAATTGTTATTGTTAGAATTATCAAGTTATGAACCCGTGGGGAACACGTAAACCCTAGTTACTTTAATTCATTGATTAAAACCCAATATTAAAAGCTGTCAAGTGTCTCTTTTAATTACGTTAGTTATTTTTACTCATTACTTAATACAACCCCCCCTTTTATATTTTCACTTTCCAAGAAAGTTATCGACCAAACGATAGTAATACTTGGTTAAAGTTAAGTCTAGACTATTTTCCTCGTGGGAACGATCCCAACCTCACTAGTTGGGTTATTTACTTGACACGACCGCTTTACTTCTCATTTGAGAGGTGAGTTTGAGCGTATCAGGTGTCACAATATAAAGAAGTAAAATCGTGTAGAAGCTAAGGGGTGTCACAATATCAAAAAGTCTTTTACTTTTTAATTTTTTATTTTTAATTATAATTTTATAATTTAATATTAATAATTAATATAATATGAATATATATAATAATATAGTATATTTCGGTAAACCGAAATACCGAATTACACAAAATCACATACCGAAAACTGAACCGAAATACCGAAAAATACAAAAACATATACCGAATATCGAATCAAAAACCAAAAAACCGAAATAGAAATACAAAAAAAAATCGGTTCGGTACGGTGTTTCGGTTTTCAGGTGTTTATGCCCAGCCCTAATAAAATTTTCAAACTTAGTTTTTGCACATACATTTAAAATATATTGTCATGCTAATATCAAATCTTCCAAAATTAAACCATTTGAAAATTTCAACGTACATTCAATTATATTTCAAAAAGAGTTGCGAATAGCATCTTAAATCTCAAAAGTTGTTAAAGAATAAATCAAGTAGGTAAATCTGTAAAGACTTTTTTCAATAACTTAAGTTTTAATTAGATATCACACAACTCAATTAATATCGTGTCAATAAACTGAACATGGACGGAGCCAGACTATCGTAAGAGATTTATTCAAAAATTCTTCATCGAAAAATTATATATATCTGCGCACGCGTGCGTTTGAATTTTATTGATCTTTATTCTCTTCAGGTGTTAATCCTTTATTATAAAAAATCCTTAGTAAATTTTGTGATTTTGTGATAACTAACAAATACAATAAAATATTAAGTTAGAACTAAAGAGAAACTCTAACATCTAATTTGAATGTCATCAATTTAGTTGTTGCCTGATGTGATTGAGTGCTTGTAGAAGGATTTGTATTTCTATAACTGTATTCTTGTATTTCTTTAGTAAATAGTAATTGTAACTCTATCTTTCAACCTCGGTTCAAGATTTTGAGGTTTGAAACTAAGATTAATTGATATGAATCTTTTTTCATAGTTTAAAATAAATTAAAATTCAAAGTTTAAAAAAATTATTGAGCATTTTTCATAATATTTACCCCTTCATTTAATAAAGTTCATAACTACTAGTGAAAAGACTTGTATAAGTCAAACAGTACACGCTTGTTGTGTTATTATTTGTAACTGACTTCAAAATTGCCAAAAGAAGTTTTCACACACTAGCTTGTATTTTAGGTAATCTTCACATTACCGATGACATCTTTGTTCAAACACTATTGATGATATCTTTAAACCATTTTTTAAGGTTAAAAAAACTTAAAAGGTGACTTTACGGAGGGTGGTGGATGGTTGTTGAGGTTGAGGTGGCCCTTATATAAGAGATCTCATGTAAGGGCATACAAGAATATTTCATATTGACTTCAAACAAAGAAAATCCTTTTAAGTAATCAGAAATTCAAAATATTTATTACTTACTCCCTTTTTAGTTTTTTTTCGTATACTTATAAACATAACTTATAACTCATTTCTCTCTTCATCTAAGCTTAGCTATCTTCCTAATTTCTCATCTTTTTAACAAAATGATGAAAGGGCTGGAATTCTCCGAAAATTCTCCTTCTTTTATCCATGGAGCTAGGATATAGAAGTAACGATAAATCATCAGAGTTTTGTATAAGAGCATATGTTAAATCCACAATGCCAAGACTCCGATGGACTCATGATCTTCATCGCCGCTTTGTGTATGCTGTTGAGCGTCTTGGTGGAGTTGACCGTAAGCTTAACTCTCTTTTTTTATATATATTATATAAAGATTTTACATTCCTTTATTAAAAAAGAAGAGGCTACGCTAATTTTTTACAAACAAGGCACAAAAGGAAAGAAATTAGTTGGCCTTAAGAATTAACTAATTCGTCCATACAATTTCCACAGGGTATGTTAGTACACCAAGAGCTACTACCTAGCACGGACTAAAAATCACTTTATACAAAATAGACTTCCAACTTCAAAGCTCCACTTCTCCCAACAGGGTTTCATGCATCTCCGCATAACCCGAGTAGTGGATACAAGTGCAAAGGTGCATATGGTTGTTGAAGATTGATAGGGGACAACTCCATCGAAACAAAAATGAAGGTTCAGATAATATCGAATGAGAGAGGACGAAGTTATAAGGCATATCCTATAAAGATTTTGAGAAATTGCTGGTTTAGTTTCGTAAAAAGTATAATTCAATTTTCTGAATTAGAAAATCCATTAAAACACCTATAATTGTTTGGTTAAAGTAAGTCGTAAGATGCATATAGTACTGTCTTTTCTCAAGTGCAATTGTCAAGCTTTCGATGCATTTCTCAGGCTACTTATAGTGACCTCGGGTAAAATACCCTTCCAGGTTACGTGGGCAAGTCCTCTTACATCCTAAGATCATATTTGTTTAAGAGTACCGGCATAAATCTAAATTGCTCCATCTTCTGCACCACTCTCTCTCATGCCTTCATAGTTAGTGGCGGAGCTAGAGTTTTATCTAAGGGGTGTCACAATATAAGAAGTAAAATCGTGTAGAAGCTAAGGGGTGTCACAATATCAAAAAGTCTTTTACTTTTTAATTTTTCATTTTTAATTATAATATTTATAATTTAATATTAATAATTAATATAATATGAATATATATAATAATATAGTATTTTTCTGGAAACCGAAATACCGAATTACACAAAATCACATATCGAAAACCGAACCAAAATACCGAAAAATACAAAAACATATACCGAATATCGAAGCAAAAGCCAAAAAACCGAAACAGAAATACAAAAAAAAATCGGTTCGGTACGGTATTTCGGTTTTCAGGTTTTTATGCCCAGCCCTAATAAAATTTTCAAACTTTGTTTTTGCACATACATTTAAAATATATTGTCATGCTAATATCAAATCTTCCAAAATTAAACCATTTGAAAATTTCAACGTACATTCAATTATATTTCAAAAAGAGTTGCGAATAGCATCTTAAATCTCAAAAGTTGTTAAAGAATAAATCAAGTAGGAAATCTGTAAAGACTTTTTTCAATAACTTAAGTTTTAATTAGATATCACACAACTCAATTAATATCGTGTCAATAAACTGAACATGGACGGAGCCAGACTATCGTAAGAGATTTATTCAAAAATTCTTCATCGAAAAATTATATATATCTGCGCGTGCGTGCGTTTGAATTTTCTTGATCTTTATTCTCTTCAGGTGTTAATCCTTTATTATAAAAAATCCTTAGTAAATTTTGTGATTTTGTGATAACTAACAAATACAATAAAATATTAAGTTAGAACTAAAGAGAAACTCTAACATCTAATTTGAATGTCATCAATTTAGTTGTTGCCTGATGTGATTGAGTGCTTGTAGAAGGATTTGTATTTCTATAATTTATTCTTGTATTTCTTTAGTAAATAGTAATTGTAACTCCATCCCACTCGGGACGGGAGGTTTTTCAACGACTATTACAGCTCGTACAACCTTGAGGAATCGAGACTAGTCTAATAAGTGACTAGCCTAGTGCTACTCCTCCACAGAAGACTTGCTAGAATAGCTACCACCCTTTCTCTTGACTTTCCTTTGCCAATCTTTCAACCTCGGTTCAAGATTTTGAGGTTTGAAACTAAGATTAATTGATATGAATCTTTTTTCATAGTTTAAAATAAATTAAAATTCAAAGTTTAAAAAAATTATTGAGCATTTTTCATAATATTTACCCCTTCATTTAATAAAGTTCATAACTACTAGTGAAAAGACTTGTATAAGTCAAACAGTACACACTTGTTGTCTTATTATTTGTAACTGACTTCAGAAATGCCAAAAGAAGTTTTCACACACTAGCTTGTATTTTAGGTAATCTTCACATTACCGATGACATCTATGTTCAAACACTATTGATGATATCTTTAAACCATTTTTTAAGGTTAAAAAAACCTAAAAGGTGACTTTACGGAGGGTGGTGGGTGATTGTTGATGTTGAGGTGGCCCTTATAGAAGAGATCTCATGTAAGGGCATACAAGAATATTTCATATTGACTTCAAACAAAGAAAATCCTTTTAAGTAATCAGAAATTCAGAATATTTATTACTTACTCAATTTTTAGTTTTTTTTTTTTGTATACTTATAAGCATAACTTATAACTCATTTCTCTCTTCATCTAAGCTTAGCTATCTTCCTAATTTCTCATCTTTTTAACAAAATGATGAAAGGGCTGGAATTCTTCGAAAATTCTCCTTCTTTTATCCATGGAGCTAGGATAAGAAGTAACGATAAATTATCAGAGTTTGTATAAGAGCATATGTTAAATCCACAATGCCAAGACTCCGATGGACTCATGATCTTCATCGCCGCTTTGTGTATGCTGTTGAGCGTCTTGGTGGAGTTGACCGTAAGCTTAACTCTCTATTTTTATATATATTATGTAAAGATTTTACATTCCTTTATTAAAAAAGAAGAGGCTACGCTAATTTTTTACAAACAAGGCACAAAAGGAAAGAAATTAGTTGGCCTTAAGAATTAACTAATTCGTCCATACAATTTCCACAGGGCATGTTAGTACACCAAGAGCTACTACCTAGCACGGTCTAAAAATCACTTTATACAAAATAGACTTCCAACTGTAAAGCTCTACTTCTCCCAACAGGGTTTCATGCATCTCCGCATAACCCGAGTAGTGGATACAAGTGCAAAGGTGCATATGCTTGTTGAAGATTGATAGGAGACAACTCCATCGAAACAAAAAATGAAGGTTCAGATAATATCGAATGAGAGAGGACGAAGTTATAAGGCATATCCTATAAAGATTTTGAGAAATTGCTGGTTTAGTTTCGTAAAAAGTATAATTCAATTTTCTGAATTAGAAAATCCATTAAAACACCTATAATTGTTTGGTTAAAGTAAGTCTTAAGATGCATATAGTACTGTCTTTTCTCAAGTGCAATTGTCAAGCTTTCGATGCTTTTGTCAGGCTACTTATAGTGACCTCGGGTAAAATACCCTTCCAGGTTACGTGGGCAAGTCCTCTTACATCCTAAGATCATATTTGTTTAAGAAGCCTCTTTTCCCTGACTTGTAGTATTAATTAGTTGGAATTAAGTTTTAGTCGCGTTAGTATGTTTTCTTTATGCTTTCTAGGAGTTCTTTAGCCGTGTTAGAAATTTACCTGCTACTAAAAAATATATATTACTTGCAGTAACTTTTATTTTCTATATTATAGGACTGATATAAGCCTAAATGGAATGTCATGACCAGTGAGGATTCATATATCCACCCTGACTTGCTTAGGATTGAAACGTAGTTGTTGTAGTACTACTACAATATTCTAATTATCTATTTCCTACAGTATGTTCCAGAGTAAACCAACTTATTTGCTCACTCCACTACAATTTTCTGTTCTAACATGCTTAAAGAAGAAAAGGGAATTTAAAGGGCAATAGTAGGCTCACTCCACTACAATTGGCAACATTCTTTAAGAGCCAAAGAAGAAAAGAGGATTTAGAGGGTATGAGCAGGAAAATAATTCTTTAAAACACCAAAATTGGCAAAGATCAAATGAAACCTGTAAGGCTAAAGTCTTCACCAGCAGGAAAGTAGGTCTATGCGGAGGCACCTTATTGGGAGACATATGATTATTAACACTTGATGATTCCAATTTTCACAAAATGTATTTTTTTTTCCGCATAATACATAAATAAACACTCAAACTTAGCCTCAACTAGCAAGTAAGCACTTCAACTTTGGAAGTACACATCGAGTCATCTCAACTTGGTCTCAACTGACAACTAAACCCTCCAACTCGTCCCTACTATGTATTGTTGAAACCCGACGCTGAAGTAACACATAAATTTTGGGGTGTCTGGATAATCATTATATAAGTTGGAGTATTCAACTAACATAATGGAGACGAGGTGAGGTTTCTAGATATGCATACTCAAAGTTGGAGTGCTAACTTGCGAGGACAAGTTTAAGTATCTATTTATGTATTATGCCTTTTTTATTTATCGAGCCAAATTGATAGGTTCAATGGTCATACTTGTACCTACTTACTTACCAGTACCATTAACACTATTCTCATAGTTTCTCGTTCTTCAATTTTGGTTATCACCAGTGTTTTTTGTGCTTCGGTTATCACATTATTTGGTTGTCAGTATTGTTCTCTACCACTCTCCAATTAGCTTTATTTCATTATTATACTGTTTTCATTTTAGTATTATCTTTTTCAAACTACTTTGAAATGTTTTATTCAAATGGACGTCCTATGAAAAACATCCTTTGTATCTCTGCTAGGTAGAGATTAGGTTTGTGTACACCACACCTCCCCAGATCCCACTCGTAAGATTACGCTGGGTATGTAGTTTTGTTGCAGTATCAAACCAAATTAATCCATTATTTGTTAAAAGTTTTTGATTACTAAACCTTACACACCAGCGTACCTAATTTTATACATTCAAAAACCAAATATTACATTTCACGATCAACTACTCATACACAAAATGAATAACTAGAGATTTACCGAATCGAGAACAATTGGTTCAGTGCCATAATCTGCAGTTAGAAGGAAATAAGAAGCAGTAAAAGTAGCCACCATGGTTGTCCTTCTCACCAGTTTATCGATTCTGGGGTCCATTCTTCTTCGCAGATTCTGAGTGAAACTGTTAAGGGTAGAAATGAAGAACAAGAAGAAAAATGTAATGAAAGCGATTCGAAGTGTGTAAAAAGTATTTGGGTATATTACTGAATGCTCCCTTAAGCTTTTCAAAATGTGTCTGAGGTCCCGAAAGTTCATTCATCACATCACATGCTTGAACCATGTCGCGCTTTTCGCATTTTGTCTTTCACCGAAGTCACTCTCACTTTGTCTCAAATATGCTCATTTTAATCATATCTTTTCTAATATATCCACATATACATTGTGATATTCTCATATCCACCGCTTTCATTTTCTGAATGTGAGAATTCTTGACTGACCAATATTTTTTTTCATACAACATAGTTGGTCTAATCATCAATTTGTAGAACTTGATTGTAAGCTTAAGGTCACTTTTTTTATCACACGAAATTCTTGATACGAGCCTCCATTTCATCCATCATGCACCTATATATGGTGAGTAACATCCTCATCAATTTTCCTATTTCCCTTGATATAATAAGACCCAAATACTTAAAACAACCCATCTTTTGGATGACATGTGTATTAAGTCTTACTTCCATGTTAGTCTCATGCATCATATCACTGAATTTGCACTTCAAAACTCTTTTCATACTCAACCTGAACCCTTTGGACTCCATAGTTTATCTCCAAACCTCCAAACTTAGCATTTTATTCGTTGCGAGTTTCATCTATCAAAATTATGTCATCTGCAAATAACATACACCAGGGAATCTCACCTTGAATTTTTTGTGTCAATACATTCATCATCAAGAAAATAAAAAGGACAACTTTATCAACCCGATAAGTTCTCTAAGTATTCTATCACTATCTTTAATGGGCGTTGACTTCATTGTACATGTCTTTAATTGACCAAGTATGCCACAGGTTTACCTACAACCTTCAAACACTTCCATAAAACGTAGCTCCTTTGTCATAAACCTTTTCTAGGTCAATGAATAGCATATGTAAGTCTCTATTCCTCTCTCTATTTTGCTGTGTTAATCTCCTTACAAAATGAATGACCTTTATAGTTAAGAGTACCGGCATAAATCTAAATTGCTCAATCTTCTGCACCACTCTCTCTCATGCCTTCATAGTCAGTGGCGGAGCTAGAGTTTTATCTAAGGGGTGTCACAATATAAAGAAGTAAAATCGTGTAGAAGCTAAGGGGTGTCACAATATCAAAAAGTCTTTTACTTTTTAATTTTTTATTTTTAATTATAATATTTATAATTTAATATTAATAATTAATATAATATGAATATATATAATAATATAGTATATTTCGGTAAACCGAAATACCGAATTACACAAAATCACATACCGAAAACCGAACCGAAATACCGAAAAATACAAAAACATATACCGAATATCGAATCAAAAACCAAAAAACCGAAACAAAAATACAAAAAAAAATCGGTTCGGTACGGTGTTTCGGTTTTCAGGTGTTTATGCCCAGCCCTAATAAAATTTTCAAACTTAGTTTTTGCACATACATTTAAAATATATTGTCATGCTAATATCAAATCTTCCAAAATTAAACCATTTGAAAATTTCAACGTACATTCAATTATATTTCAAAAAGAGTTGTGAATAGCATCTTAAATCTCAAAAGTTGTTAAAGAATAAATCAAGTAGGTAAATCTGTAAAGACTTTTTTCAATAACTTAAGTTTTAATTAGATATCACACAACTCAATTAATATCGTGTCAATAAACTGAACATGGACGGAGCCAGACTATCGTAAGAGATTTATTCAAAAATTCTTCATCGAAAAATTATATATATCTGCGCGTGCGTGCGTTTGAATTTTCTTTATCTTTATTCTCTTCAGGTGTTAATCCTTTATTATAAAAAATCCTTAGTAAATTTTGTGATTTTGTGATAACTAACAAATACAATAAAATATTAAGTTAGAACTAAAGAGAAACTCTAACATCTAATTTGAATGTCATCAATTTAGTTGTTGCCTGATGTGATTGAGTGCTTGTAGAAGGATTTGTATTTCTATAACTGTATTCTTGTATTTCTTTAGTAAATAGTAATTGTAACTCTATCTTTCAACCTCGGTTCAAGATTTTGAGGTTTGAAACTAAGATTAATTGATATGAATCTTTTTTCATAGTTTAAAATAAATTAAAATTCAAAGTTTAAAAAAATTATTGAGCATTTTTCATAATATTTACCCCTTCATTTAATAAAGTTCATAACTACTAGTGAAAAGACTTGTATAAGTCAAACAGTACACGCTTGTTGTGTTATTATTTGTAACTGACTTCAAAAATGCCAAAAGAAGTTTTCACACACTAGCTTGTATTTTAGGTAATCTTCACATTACCGATGACATCTTTGTTCAAACACTATTGATGATATCTTTAAACCATTTTTTAAGGTTAAAAAAACTTAAAAGGTGACTTTACGGAGGGTGGTGGGTGGTTGTTGAGGTTGAGGTGGCCCTTGACTTTACGGAGGGTGGTGGGTGGTTGTTGAGGTTGAGGTGGCCCTTATATAAGAGATCCCATGTAAGGGCATACAAGAATATTTCATATTGACTTCAAACAAAGAAAATCGTTTTAAGTAATCAGAAATTCAGAATATTTATTACTTACTCCCTTTTTAGTTTTTTTTTGTATACTTATAAACATAACTTATAACTCATTTCTCTCTTCATCTAAGCTTAGCTATCTTCCTAATTTCTCATCTTTTTAACAAAATGATGAAAGGGCTAGAATTCTCCGAAAATTCTCCTTCTTTTATCCATGGAGCTAGGATATAGAAGTAACGATAAATCATCAGAGTTTTGTATAAGAGCATATGTTAAATCCACAATGCCAAGACTCCGATGGACTCATGATCTTCATCGCCGCTTTGTGTATGCTGTTGAGCGTCTTGGTGGAGTTGACCGTAAGCTTAACTCTCTCTTTTTATATGTATTATGTAAAGATTTTACATTCCTTTATTAAAAAAGAAGAGGCTACGCTAATTTTTTACAAACAAGGCACAAAAGGAAAGAAATTAGTTGGCCTTAAGAATTAACTAATTCGTCCATACAATTTCCACAGGGCATGTTAGTACACCAAGAGCTACTACCTAGCACGGACTAAAAATCACTTTATACAAAATAGACTTCCAACTGTAAAGCTCCACTTCTCCCAACAGGGTTTCATGCATCTCCGCATAACCCGAGTAGTGGATACAAGTGCAAAGGTGCATATGCTTGTTGAAGATTGATAGGGGACAACTCCATCGAAACAAAAAATGAAGGTTCAGATAATATCGAATGAGAGAGGACGAAGTTATAAGGCATATCCAATAAAGATTTTTAGAAATTGCTGGTTTAGTTTCATAAAAAGTATAATTCAATTTTCTGAATTAGAAAATCCATTAAAACACCTATAATTGTTTGGTTAAAGTAAGTCGTAAGATGCATATAGTACTGTCTTTTCTCAAGTGCAATTGTCAAGCTTTCGATGCATTTCTCAGGCTACTTATAGTGACCTCGGGTAAAATACCCTTCCAGGTTACGTGGGCAAGTCCTCTTACATCCTAAGATCATATTTGTTTAAGAAGCCTCTTTTCCCTGACTTGTAGTATTAATTAGTTGGAATTAAGTTTTAGTCGCGTTAGTATGTTTTCTTTATGCTTTCTAGGAGTTCTTTAGCCGTGTTAGAAAATTCCATGCTACTAAAAAATATAGATTACTTGCAGTAACTTTTATTTTCTATATTATAGGACTGATATAAGCCTAAATGGAATGTCATGACCAGTGAGGATTCATATATCCACCCTGACTTGCTTAGGATTGAAACGTAGTTGTTGTAGTACTACTACAATATTCTAATTATCTATTTCCTACAGTATGTTCCAGAGTAAACCAACTTATTTGCTCACTCCACTACAATTTTCTGTTCTAACATGCTTAAAGAAGAAAAGGGAATTTAAAGGGCAATAGCAGGCTCACTCCACTACAATTGGCAACATTCTTTAAGAGCCAAAGAAGAAAAGAGGATTTAGAGGGTAAGAGCAGGAAAATAATTCTTTAAAACACCAAAATTGGCAAAGATCAAATGAAACCTGTAAGGCTAAAGTCTTCACCAGCAGGAAAGTAGGTCTATGCGGAGGCACCTTATTGGGAGACATATGATTATTAACACTTGATGATTCCAATTTTCACAAAATGTATTTTTTTTCCGCATAATACATAAATAAACACTCAAACTTAGCCTCAACTAGCAAGTAAGCACTTCAACTTTGGAAGTACACATCGAGTCATCTCAACTTGGTCTCAACTGACAACTAAACCCTCCAACTCGTCCCTACTATGTCTTGTTGAAACCCGACGCTGAAGTAACACATAAATTTTGGGGTGTCTGGATAATCATTATATAAGTTGGAGTATTCAACTAACATAATGGAGACGAGGTGAGGTTTCTAGATATGCATACTCAAAGTTGGAGTGCTAACTTGCGAGGACAAGTTTAAGTATCTATTTATGTATTATGCCTTTTTTATTTATCGAGCCAAATTGATAGGTTCAATGGTCATACTTGTACCTACTTACTTACCAGTACCATTAACACTATTCTCATAGTTTCTCGTTCTTCAATTTTGGTTATCACCAGTGTTTTTTGTGCTTCGGTTATCACATTATTTGGTTGTCAGTATTGTTCTCTACCACTCTCCAATTAGCTTTATTTCATTATTATACTGTTTTCATTTTAGTATTATCTTTTTCAAACTACTTTGAAATGTTTTATTCAAATGGACGTCCTATGAAAAACATCCTTTGTATCTCTGCTAGGTAGAGATTAGGTTTGTGTACACCACACCTCCCCAGATCCCACTCGTAAGATTACGCTGGGTATGTAGTTTTGTTGCAGTATCAAACCAAATTAATCCATTATTTGTTAAAAGTTTTTGATTACTAAACCTTACACACCAGCGTACCTAATTTTATACATTCAAAAACCAAATATTACATTTCACGATCAACTACTCATACACAAAATGAATAACTAGAGATTTACCGGATCGAGAACACTTGGTTCAGTGCCATAATCTGCAATTAGAAGGAAATAAGAAGCAGTAACAGTAGCCACCATGGTTGTCCTTCTCACCAGTTTATCGATTCTCGGGTCCATTCTTCTTCGCAGATTCTGAGTGAAACTGTTGAGGGTAGAAATGAAGAACAAGAAGAAAAAAGTAATGAAAGCGATTCGAAGTGTGTAAAAAGTATTTGGGTATATTACTGAATGCTCCCTTAAGCTTTTCAAAATGTGTCTGAGGTCCCAAAAGTTCATTCATCACATTACATGCTTGAACCATGTCGAGCTTTTCGCATTTTGTCTTTCACCGAAGTCACTCTCACTTTGTCTCAAATATGCTCATTTTAATCATATCTTTTCTAATATATCCACATATACATTGTGATATTCTCATATCCACCGCTTTCATTTTCTGAATGTGAGAATTCTTGACTGACCAATATTTTGTTTCATACGACATAGTTGGTCTAATCATAAATTTGTAGAACTTGATTGTAAGCTTAAGGGCACTTTTTTATCACACGAAATTCTGGATACGAGCCTCCATTTCATCCATCATGCACCTATATATGGTGAGTAACATCCTCATCAATTTTCCTATTTCCCTTGATATAATAAGACCCAAATACTTAAAACAACCCATCTTTTGGATGACATGTGTATTAAGTCTTACTTCCATGTTAGTCTCATGCATCATATCACTGAATTTGCACTTCAAAACTCTTTTCATACTCAACCTGAACCCTTTGGTCTCCATATTTTATCTCCAAACCTCTAAACTTAGCATTTTATTCGTTGCGAGTTTCATCTATCAAAATTATGTCATCTGCAAATAACATACACCAGGGAATCTCACCTTGAATTTTCTGTGTCAATACATTCATCATCAAGAAAATAAAAAGGACAACTCTATCAACCCGATAAGTTCTCTAAGTATTCTATCACTATCTTTAATTGGGCGTTGACTTCATTGTACATGTCTTTAATTGACCAAGTATGCCACAGGTTTACCTACAACCTTCAAACACTTCCATAAAACCTAGCTCCTTTGTCATAAACCTTTTCTAGGTCAATGAATATCATATGTAAGTCTCTATTCCTCTCTCTATTTTGCTGTGCTAATCTCCTTACAAAATGAATGACCTTTATAGTTAAGAGTACCGGCATAAATCTAAATTGCTCCATCTTCTGCACCACTCTCTCTCATGCCTTCATAGTCAGTGGCGGAGCTAGAGTTTTATCTAAAGGGTGTCACAATATAAAGAAGTAAAATCGTGTAGAAGATAAGAAGTGTTAATATATATATATATATATATAAATTATTTTTATTTCAGTTACACAATGTAATTTCTCGACGAAGGGGTGTCGGTCAGCACCCCTTAATCACATGTGTGGCTTAACAACTTGATACCCTATAGTTATTGCAGATTTGAATGTCATCTTGTTCTTGTACATTGGAATCATCATACTCCATGTTTATGCTTCAAGCAACTTTGTTGTCTTGAAAACAATATTAAACAACTCAGTCAACCACTCTATATTTTCCCCAACCTAAGCTTTTCTCTATGTACTCTACCCCTTCACAACCTATGAAGAGCACATCTAACCTCCCCACGTTTGTACGCCTATGGTAACAATCATTGTGACATCTCTCTAAGTGTTTCGAATCCCTATACAATATCTTTGCCCCCTCTTTATTCAAAAGTTAATGCATACTTAACTCTCCCAACTTGCACATAGTTTTTTTTACTTGCCTTTTTATTGCAGCCATCCTTTTACACTCTTTATCTATCAATTTTTAGCAGTGTAATCGACTTTTTGTACTATCAATATATAAAAGTTAAACTCAAAGATAGAAGGATGTATACACATAAGTTGAAATTGGTATTATCTAATATGATCAAATTTTTATAGTGCATATTTCTCTTTAACGTGTTTACAAGCTCAAAATTAAAAGAAAGGTAAAGTGAAGAATAAAGGATCCAGGAAAGTAATTTGATTACAATTAAGAGGGTTTATCTATTAATCACAAAAAGAAAAGGAAAAGCTTTATTTACTGACCAGAAACGTACAAACAAATTTGGATTATTTTTAATTATAATAAAAAAATTAATTGATCATTAATCCAATATCTTAGGGCTATTCTTGTGACTCTTCCTCATGAGGTTCCTTTTCTGGTTGCTCATCTGTTGTTGTAGCCTCATCTTCAACTACTTCAATAGCTGCTGCTTGATCAGCATTCTTCTTATTATTTGCAGCTTCAAGAACATGTTGATAAGTGCCTTTCTCCATGAAAAGTTGTGCAAAATGATGTTTGCAATAGAGGATTCCATCAAGTGATGCATATGTTGCATGTGTAAGTGGACATCCTCCATGAGCACATTTGAAACATGACTTGTGGAATGATTCTCCCTCCATTGTCACCTATAACATAAATTTCAATATCCATCTTATCACACTATACATTCCCCCCCCCCCCCCCATAATCTTTGACCATTGGTGTCTGGTAGTACGAAAGTCAAAAAACTGTTTTTTATGTTGAGGTCATTTTTCTGGTGTCTAGTCACCAAAACATATTTTTGAAGGAAAATAATTTTCATCAAAATGGGAAAAATGACTTTTCTGACGTTAAATACAATCTTTACATATGGGCTTAATAGGACTCAATAGCTTTTCCCTTTTCCTATATATGTAGCTTAAAAATCAACCGTGTATATACAAAAATAAAATTCAAAATTAATACATGAGATTACTATCCTATAAATTCACAATCTATAAAATTTGAATTCTTAATCTCTTGCCCTTATTTATAGAAAGAATTATTTTTCCTACAATTATTTAACACTTAACTTTATACTATCTATCCAAACTAACACTTAGACATTTTTATTAATCTTAGTTACTCAAAAATTTCATAAAAACATTCTTCAATTTATACTATCATCGACTTTTAATGATGGATAATATTCTTTACTCACCAAAGAAACACCAAAATATATTTTATAAAAAAACGTCTTCACATAAAATGATTTCCGTCATACCAAACACATGGATAACTAGTGAAGGGGCTTATTATTTTTTTTAAAATAATAATAATTAATCTAACCTTTTCAAGTGGATAGACAGTTTTGGTGCATGCTGCACATTTGTCTTGGGTTCCAGAAAACATGGCAGAGAGTTTGCTTGGAGTCCTTGCCTGCACAAAATTTTACAGACTAATTAGGATAGACTAAAGAAACATAAAATATAATTTTTTGAATTTTCAAATTTCACTAAAGAATATATAAAACTTGATGAAAATGTACTTAATTACAAGCATAACGTACCAATGCATTTTCCTTGTCAGGCTTAGGTGCTGAAATGTTAATTAAAAGGACAAAATAATTAGTTAAAATTAATTTAAAAAATTAATTGGTATGTATTATATAAGTTGTAATATGAAAAGTATGTCTCACAAGTCTGAAAGTTCTTGCTAAAATTTCCACATTCCTTAAAAAGTTGTTCAAAATGTGTCTTGCAATAGAGGACTCCATCCATGGAGGAGTAGTTGCTCATCTACATCATATTATATTAAATGTTATATTATTATCCCATGATCATAATATAAAATTAAAAAAAATATTGATAATCTCATGATCTATTAAACAACAATTTGAATTATCTAACGAAAGTCTGAATAGACAAGGAGGATTGAGGTACATTGACCCCTAATATAAAACTACTCATAAGTACGACATGCTTAAATGGAGTGACATAGATAGTAAAGATTCGTATAATTAATTCTGATATTTAGTTGTATGAAATTGAGGCGTGGAATTCGTTGTTGTTGATTTGATATGAGGAAGAACGATATCTGGTTAACCATTTTGTGGTATCTTGAGATGAAAAGGACAAACTTCTTGTACTTGAAAAGTGGATGTGGCATGTTGCAACAATAACCACGCCTCAATTTCAAATAAATTACGACTTATTTTAATGAATTCTCACTGTTCATGTTGCAACAATTACATATATATTAAAAGAAAGGACAACAAAAGATGAACCAACCACAAGAGTTCCTTTGCAATGTGTACATTTGAAGCAAGATTTATGATAAGTTATTCCATCAGCAGACAACAAATCAACAAAGTAAACAGTCTTATCACAAGCTTTGCATTTATCCAATGTTCCTGTGAATGACATTTTTTTTTTAATTTTTCTTTTATTGTCTTCTTTGCTTTTGTTTCAATCTCAATAACTTTTTTTCTTTTCAGAGTTAGAAATGGCAGAGGGAAAAATAAATTCCACAAAAAATGCTCTTCTGCACAATGTTTTTTGGTTATTGAGATTAAACAAACAAGAAAGAAAAGCTTGTGTAATAGAGAAATTCATTAACTTTTCCAATGGAAAATAATTAGTTGAATTTTGCTATATCAACCGATAATTTTCGGACACGTGATTGGGAGATCAAAATATTAGGAGATACAATTTACCTCTCATTCTCTTGAATTTGAGTGAAATTAGGACCTTTCTTTGAATCTTTCCCTTTGTTACAACATTGTAATTTAATCCATTTTAGGTAGTTAGCTAGGTTAGTTCAAACTTGGTAATTCTCTGTCCTTTCGTTAAAAAAATAATTAAAAAGAGGACTATATGTCATTTTTCTAATAAATAATGAGCCTGTTTGACTTAACTGAATTAAATAACTGAAGAATCGAAACTTAAGATTGAAAAGTTACCAATATGAAACCTTACCTTGATTTCCTGGCTCATCCAACCTAGCAACATTCATGAGTACAATTTGGGGTAATATTTTCTCATTTTTATGAAATATATCCTCCACATAGATATTAATTAGATCAATTTTCACCATTTGAATATATGATACACTAACAATTAAACAAAAACTAGACGTATTTGGCAAAGAACATTAGGGAGAAACAGTAGGTAGTGATCACCCATTGATTAGTAAAATTTCCCAAATGAGATAAGCCCCTAAGTCCATCGACGGATACAAAGAGCAATCAAAGAGAAGATTGAAGAAAATATAACGCACATACAAGTTATTATAGCAGTTCCTTTTTTTCCTAGACTAGAAAATGATTCAATTCATATTCTGATAATCACTCGTATTCCCACAAGGAATTCCAATTACATGCAAGTTGGTCTTCTTCCTTACTGTTTCACCAAAAGCCTCTGTCATGTCAAGGTTATTTGGTTCAATTCCATTTGGTAGTTTCCAATCAAAATGCAACAAAAGCTGAGCAAGTGGAAGTTCAAGATTTGAAATTCCAAACAAAATACCAGGACATGCTCTCCTTCCAGCACCAAATGGTATGAACTCAAAGTTATTCCCTTTGAAATCGAGTGTTGAATTCCGATGTCTTTCTGGTTCAAACCATTCAGCATTTTCCCAGTATTTCGGATCCCTGCATATTGCCCATGCATTAACCATTAACCTTGTATTGGCCTGTATCTCATAGCCGCCAAGTTCACATCTTTCTCTAGCTACTCTTGGTACTAACAAAGGCACAGGCGCGTGCAATCTCAATGTTTCTTTGATAACTAATTTCAAGTAGTCCAGTTGCTGCACTTCTGACTCTGTCATCATACTTTTTCCTTTGAATGCTTTTCTCACTTCGGCCTGCGCTTGCTCCATTACATGTGGATTCTTCATCAGTTCTGCCATTGCCCACTCTAAGGCTGTCGATGATGTGTCAGTCCCCGCAATAAATGTTTCCTGACAATGCAATTATAGTTAGATTAGTTGATCGCGTAAATAGTTCTTTTTTGTATATAAAAGTTTAACTCAAGTCCTAAGCTTTCTAAAACATACCAGAATGACAGCTTTGATTGTGTCAGTTGTGATAGGAACTTCAAGGTCACTACTTTCTTGAACTCTCAATAGTACATCTACAAGATCTTCCTTGTGCATCTGATTGATTGTTACTTTCCTTGCAGCTTTATGCTCTTGGAGAACGCTTTCTAAAATCTTGTCGATTTGATGATGTATTTTCTCCATTGCAGCCTTTGCACCAGTTAAAGGATGGAGAAATTTGAGTGAAGGAAATGTGTCTGGCAAGTCAAATCCACCTGCAAGATCAACTATTTTCCTCAAGGTACCGATAAATTCATCTTGATTCTCGAGTTTCCTACCAAATGCCGCTCTGGCAATTATGTTGTTTGTCAAAGTAAATATCATTTGACTTAGATTGATGGTAGTACCATTAGGATTCGAGGAAATCGTCTTGATGAGATCCTCCACTTCCTCTTGTCTTATCGACTCAAATGACTGTACGCGTTTGACATTTAGCAGCTCTGCAACACATATTTTTCTAAGTTGTCTCCAATGATCACCATAAGGAGAAAATGTAATCTGAGTACTATTGTATCCAATTATATCTGCAACAAGTATTTTCGGCCTATCTGCAAAAACAAGATCATGTGTTTTCATAACTTCTTTCGCTGCTTCAGCTGAGGATACAATAACAGTAGGAACTTCACCAAATCTTAGGTGCATAATCGGTCCGTATTCATTAGCCATGTCTCTCAACGTATGATGAGGGAGTGATCCCATTAACTGATGCAAGTTCCCAATAAGAGGAAGTTTTCGCGGACCGGGGGGTAAATTCGACCCTTTTCCTCTCTTCGATTCACTCATAAGCTTAATAGCTATGAGTAGAAAGAGTAGAAAGCTAAGAAATATAGAGAATTGGGAGAATAGAAGCTCCATTTAGTTATGTGAATACAACTTTTACAATGTTTAAGCTTTATAGAAAAGTTTTCAAGAATTAAATAATATCTCAATTTCTTGTTCTCTAGTGTGCAAGTTGTTGTTATTGTTATCATCATTGAAATTGTTAGTGCAGATCTCTATTCCTTTATCTTGATGAGAGTATCAAATTGATCAATCAATCATACAGTTTTGGACTTTACCTTCTTAAATCTTAAAAAATATATATCTTCATGTAACATTATTTCTCTTTATATCAATCATATATAATCTTAGTCATGCCTCTATAGACAAGATCATAGTCTGGATGAGTCTTGTAACATAGTAAGACATGGAGGTTTTAACCAAACTAAGCCATTATATAAAGTCATTCACCAAAATAATATGTTTTTCTAAAATTTTACAAAACTAGTATAAACGTATTCAACAGTAACGTTTTAAGATATATTTTATTTTTTAAAAGTTGATGGCGTCAGATTGATATATGTTACTCACAGTAACGTTTTACTCCTAAAACGTTACTCACAGTAACGTTTTAAGATATATTTTATTTTTTAAAAGTTGATGGCGTCAGATTGATATATGTTACTCACAGTAACGTTTTAGGAGTAAAACGTTATTGAAAATAACGTTTTAGGAGTAAAACGTTACTTACAGTAACATATATCAACCTAATGCTGTTAGTTTTTTTAAAAATTAAATATACCCTAAAACGTTACCGTGAAATATAGTTTATACTAGTTTAGTAAAATTTTAGAAAAATGTATTACTTTGGTAAATTATTTTATATAATGACTTAGTTTGGTTAAAAATTCTAAGACATGTGATATGCATTTACCATACATAATCATAGTTTCTACAACTGTATTTTTATATTTGTATTCTGTCAATTGATTCTATCAAATATTTAAAATATTTATGAAATTTAAAATATTTTAAAAAATACTTTTTTTTGAGTTTATATGTTATATATAGTTATAATAAAGAAATTGTTTTATTAGGTACTAAAAGCTTACAAAATAAGAAATAAAATTATTGAAACTTAGTGAAAATTGAACATGGTCGTTACCTAACCCGTTTTGACTGACTCAACTTATTTTAATCCAAATAGATTTGAATTATATTAATTTGGATTGAATCTCGATCTATTTTAACCCGCCTAAATTTAACTCAACCCGCTCAATTGTCACCCTTATTTATACATTTCTAACAATGTTATCAAACATGATGATGGGTAATATGCTCTCCCCCTCATCCTTCCCAAAGCAATGAATGATGAAAGATTTTTAATATTGGTTATCACATTACTCAATGTTAGCAAATACTAGTCATATTTTATTATTTGGAAATGTGATAACGATAGAGTATGTTCGAATTGCGTTCTCAAAATAATAATAAAAAAAACATATGTTCCATCCGTGTCTGTAGCAATAATTATCATGGAGGCCCCTTTCTACTAAAATAAAATAATTAAACATTGTCATATTGTAAAGATAAAGACAAAAATAATAAAGTAATAAATTTATATTTGATTTTAATACTTTGTTGGGGTTATAATTTTTATGCTATTTTAAATAAATTGGGGGTATTCAAAATTGAATTAAAATAGATAATTTAAATTGAAATTTTTTTATTGGTTCATCGGTAATTAATTATTGGTTTTATAATTTTGATAATGGTTTTGATTTTTTTTATAATCGAATAATTTTTTCTTAACGCTTTAAGTTTTTCAGGTTAACTGATAACCCAATAGTAATTAATAAATTTATATCATTCGGTATATAAATTTCTTGACTTAGGATTAGTTTCATATTTTTATTTATGGCAGTCTTAAATTTTCGGTTATTCTACAATGTTTAATGTTGTTTATCATCAAGATACAATCTATCAACTCATGTGCATGGTTAATTTGGTTTGTCACCATGTTTCTAAGTGATTTTCAATCATTTATTTTTGTGTCAAATCTTAGGATCAAACTGATAAGTCAATTTCTTAATGGTTCTTAATACTTAAGCACTAGAAAGATGAAATAAAACAAGACATGAGTTATAAAAATATTATACGAAGAAACAAATAAACAAATAACAAAAGAGGAAAGGGTTCAAAATATATTCAAACTTTGATAGAAATTGTTGAACAATCTCAAACTTTATATAATAGTGTATTTTAAAGATATATAGGTGTCATGTGGACATCATAAATATTGCATCATTACAAATAGTAACTTGTCCAATTGGACACTTATATATCTTTAAAATACACTATTAAATAGTGCATGAGCGGTAATAGGTCTTGCCCGAAGTTTGAGATTGTTACAACAATTTCGGTCAAACTTCCAATATATTTCAGCTATTTGTACTCCCTCTATCTGTCAATTATACTATTTTGTTATGTCCAATAATATTCGTCCACTTAATGAAATTAATGGATAATTTTATACCTATTTCCTAATTTACCCTTATCAAAATTATAGTAATTTCTATATTACATTTTTCAATACATTATATTTATTATATTCAAAGGATGATATAGTAAAATTATCCTTCTGTTTATAGATTCTTAAGAAATATACAAAGTCAATAGTGGACAAGTATTGTTGGACAAATGGAGTATTAACTTGCCATATTATTTGAGAAGTAATAAATAATTGTTGATATAATGTATTATTAATCAAATGGATTGAGTAATAAATATGAAAATCTTTTCTAAAAAATACATAAGATACTATAAACAACAATTTAAATATTTGAAAGTCATATAAAACTTGATTAACTTTCCAATCTTTATGTGTGTCACATACACTGAGACAAAGGAAATAGTATATTATTTAAAATTATGAAAATATTATAAGTAACAATAAATAACAATTGTAAAAAATTGGTTGGCTCTCCAAATTTTATCGATATTACATAAATTAGGACACGAAAATAACATATATTTGGGTATGTGTAGGCACAGGCCCATATATCTTGTATTCATAATAATACACTACATATAGAAGTTCAACTTTAGTCACTTGTATACCTATATAAATGAGATAAATATTGAAAACACTCTTAAGCTTGTAGTAAATTATTAATTTAGTCCTCCAACTATTAATAACCTTAAAAACATCCCTCTACTTAATTAAGTGAATTTAAAAACACTTTTTTTATGTAGAATTTTATATTGTCGTGGTGCGTACACATAGATATATGTAATAGAGTTTTTTTTAAGAACATTTAAATAATTAAATGTTTAGAATTTAGCAATTTAAGAAGATAAAAGAACTTTATTTTTCCTTTTTAAAATACATATTTTTTCTTATCACCCTACTTTATCCTCTATTTTGTACCCCTAGAGCCTCACACCTCACTACTCACTCACTCAGTAAAAAAAATTATTAAACCTTTTTTTGGACGTAAAGAGGAGTGAAATAAGAAAAAAAATATTTTATTTTAAAAGTAACTTTTTAGGGAGGGTGTTGGGATACACGATGGTATTGTATAAATTTTTTTTTGAAAAAGAAAACTTTTTTAAAAACTTGAGGTGTGACTGGGTAGGGTTGGGTGGTAGGTTTTGGGTACCTAGGTAGAGGATGAGGTGATGTAAGAAAAAAATTATAAATGGATATTTGTGGTTAGAATATGAAAATAAAAAGGCAAAAGTATTCATTACCCCCCTGAACTTGAAGCTTTTTATACAGTGTACACCTAAACTTTATTTTGTTTTAATTACCCCCCTGAACTTGCTTATTCATCCTACACGTACACCTTTTCCGTCCACTCAATATGATCGTGTCTACACGCGCATGACACGTAGATAAATAATTTACCACCTAGATAAATAATTTGCCACCTAGATAAATAATTTGCCACCTAGATAATTATTATGTTACCTAGATAATACCGATGAATTTGATGAAAACTTCTCAAAGAAGCTTCTCCATATTCTCTGAACCTCTCTTTGATCTTCCCTAAACCTCTCTTTGATCTTCCCTAAACCTCTGACGAAAGTGTAATCGACAAAGTAACGAGTAGATTCGTGCCATTAGAGAGTTCGTGAAGTGTTTGGTCGATTTTCTCTAAGCCTCTCTTTGATTTTCCCTAAATCTGTCTTTGATTTTCCCTAAACCTCTCACGAAAGTGTAATCGACAAAGTAACGAGTAGATTTGGCAAGTGTATTCGACAAAGTAACGGTAGATTTGTGCCAGTTGCAGTTCGTGAAGTGTTTGGTCGTTTTTCTTTGGATCTTGTCTGAAATTGCGTCTACAAGTAAGTGATTATCCACTCGATTTCGCGTAGTCTTGATGTATTGTTGTCTGTTTTCTTTACTTTTTCATACATATTTTGCCTATTTTGCCTATTTCGTTTAACGTTTCGCCATAGTTTCCGATTGAGTTTCCGATTAGGGGTCTAATACTTTTCAACTAGAATTTTCACTTAATGCATGTATTATTATGAAGCTTTTTACCTTATTCATGCATGAAATTTAGGCTTTTTTTGTAAAATTAAGGTTCTAAGTATTAGGGTTTCTGGTATTGTTAAATGGTGGGGTATTTTATAATTGGCAGCCTTTATAATTTGTTCAAGTATATTGTGTGGGATGCCTATTGTATGTTGTTGAGTAATACATCTACTATCCTAAGTACCAATTGTTGCTTATGTTTTGGTGTTATTATATATGTTTCGATTTTGTTGCTTGCATTGTACAATATACTGATTATTATTGTGGTTATAGGTTGACACTATGACTAATAAGTACCTCAATTTAAGGTTCAAATTTGGGGGTATGTTGGTGAGTGAGGTAGGTCCAGTATATGTTGGGGGTAGGACTGAATATGTAGACAATGTGGATGAAGATCATTTATCAATTCCTGAACTTGCAGATTATGCTAAGTCTTTTGGGATTAGTAAGTTACGAAAAACATATGCAGCTCCATCTCTAGGGGGTGATTTGGTGGAATTGAAAAATGATATGGACATTTGTAGCATGGCATTATTTATGCATGATGGGGACACAATAGATATTTATGTGTGTGATGGCACTATTTTGGATGATGTGGGTCCCAGTGAAGGTCAAATTAGTCAATCTTTAAGTCAAGTGGTTGAGTCTTTTAATTCACATGGGGAATCTCTAACTGCACAACCAAAAAAATCAGATCTAGGTTTAGGTTCCTCTTCTTCCTTTCCAGCTACTGAAAGACTTGAAAATAATGGGATTGCAAGGGTCGAACAAGAATGCCAACAAGAAAGTGATGATGATTATTCTTCAATAGATTGGACTGATACTGAAGAAGAAGTTGAACCAACTATCCAACAAGGAACTGAACCTTCTATTCAACAAGAAGTTGAGCCAATTACCCAAGAAAATGCAGAGGAAGACATAGACAGTGATTCTGTCTGTTCTGACCAGTCTATTGACTATGGTAGTGATGTGCATGAGGAGTTGAGAATTGTTAAGGAAGATGTGAGAAAACTTAGAGAAAGTAGGAGGAGAAAGAAGAAGGAAAAACCAAAAGGTTTTTTAGGTGAAGTTGGATTTGATGAAGGGTATGAGGATATTGAAATAGGGAAAAAGAATTTTAAGGGTAAGCTAACAGAGGATGAGCCATACTATGACAGTTCTGACTGTGATAGTTTTCAAAGTGATGAAGAAGAACCTGTTTCTGATGATGAACTTGAAGGAGGGAGTTTAAGGGGGAGAAAGAAGAGTAATAGGGTGGTATATGATTCTTCTTGTGATATTGTAATATGGCAGTGTGGTTTGATATTTGAAAGTGTAAAGCAATTTAGAGAGGCAGTTACAAAATATGCTATAAAAAAAGGAGTTGAGTTAGATAAGTATGTGAATGAGAGTACTAGAGTGAGAGTGAAGTGTAAAAGTGGTTGTCCATGGCTGTTGTATGCAAGCAAGGAAGGAAGGAGTGAGAACTTTACTATCAAGACATACAATCCAAGGCACAAATGTACCAGGACCACCAATAATATTTTGTGTAATTCAAAGTTCTTATGCAAGTATCTGAAAGATAGGATTATTTCTCAACCTAGTTTAAAAGGGTGGGAGATACAAGAATTGGTGAGGAAAGAGTTGAATGTTCATGTAGGCAAGGCAGTTTGTTTAAAAACAAGAAAAATTATTTTAAAGGAAATTATGGGAGATCATGTGGCAGAATTTAACAGAATCCTAGACTACAAGGATATGTTACTCCAAACAAATCCTGGTAGCACTTGTGTTGTGAAGCTTAAAGATTCAGAATCAGGAAATGGGATGAAACAATTTCACTCTTTTTATATTTGTTTTGATGCTATGAAAAAGGGTTTTCAACAAGGATGCAGAAGATGTATAGGGCTGGATGGGTGTTTTCTAAAAAGAATTTGCAGGGGTCAACTTTTGGTAGCTGTTGCTAAAGATGCAAACAACCAAATGTATCCAATAGCATGGGCAGTCATTGATACTGAAAGAAAGTTGACATGGAAATGGTTCATGACCATTCTGAAAGATGATCTTAATCTAGGAAATGGTTCCCAGCTAACTATCATTAGTGATATGCAAAAGGTAATTGAATATCTTTCTTTTGTTTATGTTTCATGTAATTGCTAATGTAATTTGACTAAAATTTAACTTGCTTTTTTTGCTTTGCAACTACAGGGACTAATAGCTGCTGTAGATGAACTATTTCCAGAATGTGAGCACAGAATGTGTGCTAGACACATATTAGCAAATTGGTCACAAAACTTTAGAGGATTAGAGAGAAGAAAGAAATTTTGGGCTTGTGCTAGATCAACATTTGAGGCACAATTTAAGCACAATATAAATACCCTGTCCAAGCTGGGAATAGGTATTGTTGAATCCCTTATCAAATACAACAAGGAGACATGGTGTAAAGCTTTTATTCAAACATTTTCAAAGTGTGATAGCATAGATAACAACATGGCAGAGAGTTTCAATTCTTGGATCTTGGGACCTAGGAACAAGACCATTGTAACTATGTTGGAAGAAATTAGAGTTAAGGTGATGAGTAGAGTGAGTAAGTCAAGAGCATTTGCTGAAACATGAACAGATGGAATATCTCCAATGGCAATGATGGTATTCAATACAAATGTAACAAGATCAATGCAGTGCAACATTGAATGGAATGGTGATGTTGGATTTGAAGTGTTAGAAGGGGTATACAAGCATACTGTGAACTTGGGTCAACAAAAATGTAGTTGCAGATCATGGGAATTAAAAGGTATCCCATGTGCACATGGTATAGCAGCAATGAACCACTTGAACATGGATGCATCACAAGCAATATCTAGTTGGTATAGAAAAGACACATATATGAAGACATATTCTCATTTCATTCAACTAGTCCCAAACATGGAAATGTGGCCTGAAAGTAGAAACCCAATGGTTGAACCACCTGAGGCAAGACAAATGCCTGGTAGGCCACCAAAGAACAGAAGAAGAGAAATTGGTGAAGTGAGAAAAGCTGGAAAGTTGCCAAGAATGGGGACAGTAATGACATGTTCACTTTGCAAAGGACCAAATCATAACAAGAGAAATTGTCCAAAAAATCCTAGAACTAAGTCTACACCAACACCCACTCAAGAGGTACATTCATATTAATTTGCTTTTATAAATTATGTTAGATTACTTAATAAATTTAATGTCTTGTTGTGTTCTTTTTCCAATCATATTAGTCCACCACTGGAAAAAAGAGGGGTAGAGGTCATTATGAAAGAACAAGCACCAGTAAGATTGGTACAAGAAGAGGTGCAGGAAGTGGTTACAAGAAGAGGCCTAAAGTTGTTGGACAAGGTGTATTTGTTGCTGATACTGGATATACGTGTATTAATGTAAGTGTCTTATAAACTGTCAAAATTATATTTGTCTTCTAAATGTGAATCCCAAAATAACTATGTAGTTGATATTGCAGCAAGGATTGTCTAGCAGAAGGATGGTTAATACTGGTGTGGTGAGTTCTGCACATGTGACAGGTGATATTGGTTTTAAACCTACCAAGGGACTGAAGTGGAAAGGAAAACAGGCCATGACTCAAAGACAACTTCAAGTCGAAAGTGTTGTGCGTCGTATTCAAACCAGATCAAAAGCTGATGACATTCAAACAAGGTCACAAGCCAAAGGAAAATCACTCTCAAAGAAAACTTCTTAGTTGTGTGGTTGTACTGTCCAACCAAACTTAAAATAGTGTTTTATGTGGTTTTATGTGTTGATGAATCTATGGTTGTTCAAACAAACTTAAAGTAGTTACTGTTTTATGTTTTGCTAGTTAACTTAAGTTATTGTGGTTGTTGGTTGGTGCTTGTGTGGTTATTAAACTAACCTTAAAGTAGTGATTGTTTTATGTTTTGCTAGTTAACTTAAGTTATTGTGGTTGTTGGTTGAAACAATGAAACACTATGATGCTTCTTTTTTATGATCAAGAAAGCACTAGTTATGTTATGTTTGTTGCCTTCATGTTATTATTTCATGGTATCATAGTACCCATTACATGTAATTGTATTGATCAGCAAAAACATACATTAATTGAATACCAAACCAAACTAATCCACAAAATGAGTACCCTAGATCTGTTGAACAAGGAACACCAAACCAAACTAATAACAATTGCATTAAAAAAAATTCAACGACACACTAAATGAAAGAACAATATCACATTGCATATCAAACTAATACCCAAAATCAGTTTCAATATCCATTTGCACTTGAGCTGTTCTTCTTGTTTGTTGGTTTTCTTCAACAAACCCAAAATTACAATTTTCGCTAGGGTCGGAAATTCAGGATCATACCAATCGAAAAACTTACAAGAATTTCGAAATGAGGACTGCATTCATAAAATCAAAGTTAAAAAAATGAAATTGCATAATACGAACTTGTCAAATAAAAAACAAAAAAGGAGTAACAATACATACCCCATAGTGTCTACAACCGAAAAATCTACGTCCGGGATTGTCATTTGTCCATGAAATTTTCAGAATTGGAGGAGCCCCACATAAACAAACAAGTCTCCTGCTATTGTTCATGAATTTAGCAATAACAATTAAAACAAAAAAAGTGAGAAAAATCTGAAATTTGAAAAGGGAGAAGGGATGAAGAAGAATAAATAGGTAGAGAATAGAGAGAGAAAAAATCTAAAAATAACCCAAATATTAAAGAAAAAATAGATTTTTACCTTATATTACCGTTGTAACTTTATGATGTGGCAAAAAATTGCTGTCTCACGCGCCATCTGGAGTTTGATTTCAGTTTCTATGCCAGGTGGACGGAAAAGGTGTACGTGTAGGATGAATAATCAAGTTCAGGGGGGTAATTAAAACAAAATAAAGTTTAGGTGTACACTGTATAAAAAGCTTCAAGTTCAGGGGGGTAATGAATACTTTTGCCAAATAAAAATAGTTATATTGTTGAAGTATACCTTATAAGAGTCTTCATGTTGATTGTGTGTTATAAATACAGTAAAAGAAATTAAATAACAAAGAAATGTAGAGAAAGAGCAGTAATGTTTTTCTTCCAATCTTTCAATGCATGTATACAACATCATACGATAAGTAGAATATGTATAAGGTAGGAGTGTGTTTGTCATCTTTCAAAGTCATGAAAGAAATCTTTTAAAGTCATGCTTAAATCTGTAAAAGTCATGAAGTGTGGATTTGCTACATGACATTTACATTTCATTATTTACCACATAACACTATTTAATGTCATAACATATTAAACAAATTACTGATAGAAGATAAAAGAATTCATTAAAATAGTTTACGCTTAAAAGAATTATTTTAAGACTAATTTGTTTTTTAAATCATAATATATGTACACTGTTATAAAATATTGCATCCGTTTAAAAAAGAATGACCTCCTTTCCTTTTTAGTCTACTTAAAAAGAATAACTTTTTTTTGTAACATTTTAAAATAAGCTTTCCACGTGGCATGTTTAAGGCCACAAGATCAAAGGACAATTTTGTACATTTAACCTAACTTTAATTTAAGACCACAAAATACAAAAATCTTCTTTATACTCTTAAACTCCGTGCCAAGTATAATCAGATCATTCTTTGTGAAACGGAGATAGTAACTAGCTGAACAAACTAATATTAATTATAAGAAGAATAAATAAAGAGAGAGCATAATATATATTAAATTTTTCTTACCTCTTGCTTTGTGAATGAAAACAATGATTATTTATAACTAAATAAGAAATATATAAACTAACATTTGACCATTGAGAAGTTATCTACTCATCCAAGTGATGACACCTCAAAAGTTGGTGGCTCCACATGGCATATAGTAAGTGATAATACTTAATTAAAGGGTGACCCACATGACAGTCATTTAGTTTTACAATACTTCAATTTGGATGTCCATGTTAAAGAAAAGTTGAAAAAACAAGAATTTACATAGATATTCAAAATACTCATTGTTTGCTGCCTCACTAAAAACCTTTCTAGGAAAACCAAGTGGGACGAAACCTAGATTAAGGGAAAAAAGAGTGCAGTACGTATTTAACTCCCCCTGATTAAGACCACGATTCAGATGCTTAAGTCTGCACATTCCAATATTTTGCACCATCTTCTCGAGAGTTGAGACTGGTAAAAATTTGATGAATAAATCTGCTGAATTATCACCCAAACAAATTTGTTATATATCAATATCACCATTTTTCTGAACTTTCTAAAACATACCAGAATGACAACTTTGGTTGTGTCAGCTGCGATAGGAACTTCAAGGTCACTATTTTCTTGAACTCTCAATAGTACATCTACAAGATCTTCCTTGTGCATCTTGTCCTTATAATTGATTGTTACTTTACTTGCAGCTTTATGATCTTGGAGAACGCTTTCTAAAATCTTGTTGATTTGATGATGTATTTTCTTCATTGCAGCCTTTGCACCAGTTAGAGGATGCAAGATCAACTATTTTCCTCAAGGTGCCGATAAATTCATCTTGATTCTCGAGTTTCCTACCAAATGTTGCTCTGGTAATTATGTTGTTTGTCAAAGTGAACATCATTTGACTTAGATTGATGATAGAAAGAATACAAATAATTAATTACAGAATAGAGAAAATCATAGAACAAAAAATTTCAAAAATGGAAAAACGATTTGAATTAAAAATCAGTTACGTTAGAGAACAAATGTTATCATTTTTTCTCCTTTTTTCTTTCGAGCATTTTTTTTGACCTCTATTCTTAAGAATTCCAGAAAAAAGAATTGCAAAAAATAATTTTGTCTTCCGAATAATTCAATTGATAATCTTCATAACTTCAACAAGTTGAATTCGGCATATTCTTGAAACCAATGTTTTCAAATTCACGACTATAATTTCATCAGTTCCATTAAATTCAAGAAATTTTGACATCAAGTATTTTTTTATTTTTGTTGATTATTTTATTTGTTTGGATAATATATTCGTATATCAGGTCGTTGTGTTTTTGTTGATTATTTTTGAATCAGTGAAATCTTTGTATGATTTTATATTTTAATTTTTTTTGAATGTTTTAAACCAGTGAAATCTTTGATGCAGAACGATAGAAAATTGTTTGATTATCTATAGTTTCGTAGTTGTTTTATTTTTGTTTCAATGCATACAATATTTTATATCGCATAAGTTTAATGTAAATAGTAACAATATGAGATATTCGTATCCAATCAGTTCCTCATTGAAAGTGTATGTTTTTTTAAATTTGGCTGTTGTTCTTTCTTTTTTAAATATAGACACTGTTTTGTTTACCAGTAAGTTCAACTATTGATTAAAATTCATAAAGAAATTTAGAATTATATACTAAATATATGTTGCCTTGTAGTAAATTTTGGATGCAATTAAATATTGGATTTAATTTAGTTGTTGTAGTTGAGCTAAAAGTTTGAAACAGTTTTATGTTAATACAGATCATTATTTATTGATACTGAAAATATATTTTTGGTGAAAACATAAAACATATAATAAATTGTATTCAAACTAAATTCAGGATGTATCTCAATATTAGAGTTCGAAGTCAAAAGAGTAAAAAAATTATCAAAAATTTCAAAAGGGCATATCAATTTTTTTTAACTAAAACGGCAAAATCGCTCACGAAGTAGCGATTTTGTCCGCTAGAAAAAGCAAAATCGCTGTTGTAGCAGCGATTTCTTAAATTTGTTTTTTTTTTTTAAAAAAAAAATTAAAACAAGTCGCTCCAGATGGAGCGATTTTCCAAATTAAATTTTTTAAATCATTTTTTTAATAAGTCGCTATAAAGGCAGCGACTTACATTAAAATTTTTTTTTTTTGCAAATAACCATAGTATAAGCTCTGCCTCCCTCTCAAATATGAGTAATAAATAACAAGATCATTAGACTCTACATTTAATCTTCTGGTGTTTGGTTACATTAATTTTTAACTCTGCGAATGATAAATTTTAAAATCAAAGATACTTGAAGAACAAAATGAAATTAATGGATGCTAAAACTAATCATAATACCTAGCGAAACCTATTGATGAGAATCTATTAGACAGGTAATCAGCTCTCAGATGGGAGATTTGGGATTTGATTTTAATTTTTTTTTAAATAAAGTAAAAAAAATAATTAATGATGCAGCGACTTATTAAAAAAATGATTAACAAAAATTTTAATTTTGAAACTCCATCCGGAGCGACTTGTTTTAAATTATTTTTTTTTAAAAAAACAAATTTAAGAAATCGGTGCTACAACAACGATTTTGCTTTTTCTGGCGGACAAAATCGCTACTTTGTGAGCGATTTTGCCGTTTTGGTTAAAAAAAATTGATATGCCCGGTTGGATTTTTTGATAATTTTTTTTATCCTTTTTAGCTCCGGACTCCTCAATATTAGTTAGTATTCCAAACATCAGGATGTATTTCAATATCGTTTAGTATTTCAAACGCTAAATGAATACCAAATTAGTCTGTATTTCTCTACTTATAATGTATTCATCACAATGTTATATATTAGTAGCAAAATACAATTTTTGTGAAAACATAACATATAATAAGATGAAATCAAACTAAATTTTGAATGTATTTCAATTTTAGTTAGTATCCCAAATATCAGGATGTATTTCAATATCATATTGTATTCCAAACGCCAAATGAATATCAAATTAGTTTGTATTTCCCTTCTTATAAAGTATTCATCACAATTTTATATATTAGTAGTAAAATACATTATTGGTGAAACATAAAACATATAATAAGTTATATTTAAACTAAATTCGACATGTATTTCAATATCATATTGTAAAAATGAATACCAAAGTAGTTTGTGTTTCCCTTCTTATAATGTATTAATCACAATTTTATATATTAGTAATAAAATACATTTTTGGTGAAACATAAAACATATAATAAGTTGTATTCAAACTAAATTCAGCATGTATTTCAATATCATTTTATATTCCAAACGTCAAATATATACCAAATTAGTTTGTTATAATGTATTTATCACAATTTTATATATTTTATTTTCATCAAACTTATCTTGCTAATACTGTTATTATTAAAACTGCAGAGAATATATACATAAATATCAAAAATGTCATACAAAAAATAAAATACAAAACATTAAAATTATGGGGAAAAAAAGTTCAACAATGTGATTTGAGAAAAAAAATAGCTTTTAAAGTAATAAAACTATAACTTCATAACTTTAGAAAATCAACCAGTAAGATATGGAAAGAATATTAATGGTTAATTTTGTATTTGTTTTTTTTAATAGGTTATTGGTTAGAATTTGTCCAATGATGGACTGTTTTGATATATAAAATTAATTTTTAAATAATAAAATTTGAATACAAATTATTTTTGAAAACATTGTCATCTTGACATTTTAGATAAATATTTCAAAGTGTTGTTGTTTTGACTAATTATGTTAAGTATTATGACTACATAGTTAATTTTCTCTTAATATTCTTACATAGCTTCTTTTTATTTTATTTTTTAAATTCTAATGTGAAACTTTTGTTCGCACATGAAATCACACCCTTTTATCTTGAGATAAAATATATGTTATCACCCTATGTATAGCGGTGGTAAAACCAAACCCAATCCACCTGACCTGATCCATTTATTTAAGTTTCGGTTGGCTATTGACCCGCCTATTTGTTAGCTAAATTTTTGAGAAAATCAAAATATTTTTAAAAAAAGCTTCTTTTTTTGCGTTTATACGTTATATATAGTTATAATAAAGAAAATTTTTATTAGATACTAAAAGCTTATAAAATAACAAATAAAACTATTAAACTTAGTAAAAAATTGGACAGGTTAGATCTTGATCTGTTACTTGACATGTTTTGACTCAATCCGTTTTGACCCAAAAAAATTTGAATCATGTTAGGTTGGATTGGGTCTTGATCCATTTTAACCCGCCTAAATTTAATTCAACGCGCTCAATTGTCACCCGTGCTCTCCCCTTATCCATCCCAAAGCAATGAATGACTAAAAATTCTAACCATACAAGCTACCAGCCAAACCACGTTAGCAAATACTAGTCATATTTTATTAGGAAAAACTACCTATCTACACATACTTAACTATCACATATACATATTTTATCTCTACTTTAAAAATATTACATAGAATACCAATTTTAAAAAATATACCATATTTTTTTAAAAATAAATCACATACACATCCTTTTAAAAATGATAATGTATAATTATCTAAAAATTAATCTCTTCAATTAGTGGGAAACTAACAATTCAAATTTAATTTTTTTCAAAAGTTTATATCTTATTACCCCTTCCTTTCTTCCATAACAATTTTTATTCACTTTTGCATGTGCTAAATTCATATTAAACTCTACCTATTCAGCATTAGTTAAGTGGAAAAGTAAGGTTTTATTTAGTTTTTCCTATTATATACTTGTTTCAGATTTTTTCTAGCCGATTTTATTATAGACTTTTTATATTATTTGCGTTTGTTATTTCTCTATTCCATTTTAATGACTCATAATTCAGTATAAATATCGTTATAGGTATTGTTAATTAACAATAAATTTCTTATAAAAGATCTTTTTATTCTTTTCTTTTCATTAACCATTTTGTAATGTTTGTAGGATATTACTCTTTAGTTCAACAAGAGTACGCAATGGATGCTAACCAGATACAGGTATTGGTCCCTATTTTTTTTTTAATATATTGTAATTTTATGACAAAGATTCATGGATATGACATGCAAAATGTTTTATTTTTCAGTGTATATTGTGATTTTTAACATTTTCTAATTTGGGAAATTGCATATGATGAATATTACCCGAATATTATTGTTATATTTCAAAGTGTCTATCGTATTTTTGAATCTTTTATATGAATTTGGGGTTTGTTAATTATATATTGATATGACTATCGGTTGTATCTCAATTTGTTTGACGCCTTTTCAATTCTATAAAAGACCTCATTCCCATATCGTCTCGGATTTCAAATTGGAGTTATATTGCCTTCCATCGTGTATTTGATCTTCATTCTTTTTCGAGTACAATCGATTTCTAATTGTGCTGAAATACCATTCACTAGATCGTTGTAGTTTGCATTATCTCTCAAAAGTATCCCATCAATTTTGTAGTTTTCATATTCAATTTCAGATACTTATGAATCGGAATGCCTCAATAAAATTGTGATATTCACCATAATCAAAAGAAAATTCAAAAATTTAAAGATTGAAAAGAGTCTTAATTTGACGCAAAAGATGTAGAAGTTCAAAAAATAATATGATATTAAATAATTGATGATAGAAATGGAGCCATGAATTACGTTATGGTTGTTATATCTCCCATAACTTACTCCTTCAATAAAGGAATTATCTCCCACTATTTATTCAAATTAATTAAGAAAGATATATCCTTTCACTTAAAATAAGTATCCATCCTTTAAATTTTAATAGAGTCACATATCTTAAGGATTATTACACATGTATCTTAGGAACAAAAAAAGGTATATGAAGTAATATGAAAACCTAATGGGATTACTAGTAATTGGGTTTCTTTTTGTATTGAATTTGTCTTTGATGGGCTAATAAGGGTTTTAGTGAATTAAGCTCAAATTTTGGAATGGGAAAAAGGAGTTGGGAATTGTAAATTGGGCTGATGGAATTGGGTCAGCTGAAGGAAATGGAAAAAAAGACCCAATACTAAGGTATCTTAATGGGGTTGAAAAGAGGCAAAAGAAATGGCTAAAATTGTAATTGAAAAATGACCACATAGATTGCAATTATTGCCAATGGGAATTAGGAAGTTAGTCAAATTGAGTTTAATTGGTGATTCGGCTAAAAACTAAATAAGACGAATTAATATAAATTAATTAATGAGCTTCTTAATGTCAACGAAATAAAATAACCAACTTAGTTATAAGCAATTAATTCACATTATAAATTAAATAATTTAAAATTATAACCATAATTTAAACTAATTTGCGAAATATAAAATGTAAAATCTTTGTGATGGTTTTCGAATATTTATAGAATAGTGATTATATGCATAATTATATAAAACATATATATTATTTAAAAATTACAAAAAGTGACGAAACTATTCAAAATAACTTGCAAACTGTATTTATTTATTATTACTTTTTTGAAATTCTTATAAAATTAATTGTTTTAAATTAATTGAAATTGAAGAAGCTTGATGATAAATTGATATTGTGGACGACCAAAATTGGGTGTCAACAGTACCCCTTAAGAAGTCATAGTTAAAGTCCATGTAATTAACATAATTCATATTCTTATCATATAGGGAAATTTAGCCTTAACCAACATAGACCATGTGAGCTACATGGAATCTGATGTTTTACTTCCACACTGGAAAGAGGTGTCCTACTTGCCTAAGGTAGAACTAACATAAATAGCTTTTAGGTGGATTCACTAGCTAAAGACATATGTGGGCACATAGTTATGAGATAAGAAGATTGCTACTAGAAATCTGGATTTTCTAAGTAAAAGGTTTCCATCTCATGAGATAACTTATTTTAGGAAGCTGGGCTTTCTAACGTAAAAGCTTCCATCTAATATTCATATCCACTCGGGGCTAAACATAATTCCCTTTAAGATCCATTTAAGTCTTTACTTAAGTTCATGTTCAAGTAAGAATACACTAAGCATTTAAACCAACACGGTATCCTAATAGCTCATGGATTGATTAGGTGAGAATGTCCTCTCAACCTTACAATTATCAACATGTGAGTAGACCTTTTACTTTTTTAAAATAGTGTGTTCATGAGAATAACCTTTCATTCAACACCACGATACTATCATACTCTTAAATATATCATACATAGTCATGTGTAAGGGTAAGGGGAGAAAGATCTTCCAATCAATACCACAACTACACAATAGTCATAGGATCATCACTATTTAAGTGAATCATGAGTTCATATGCAATCCTCATAAATCGTGTATAAACCCTAATTAATAAGTTTCCGTTCAAGGATATAAGTGAAGATAAACCATAACTTTTAGAAATACCAAATTAGACATAGGGATATCATGATTCAACAACATAATAAATGTAAACATAATCAAATTTTCAAGCTCCCATAGTTAATCAAGCCACACCATAGTTCTCAATTTAGAAAGATGGGCAATCATGGGTCCAAGAGAGATTTTCATCATAATCCAACAATACTCCATTATTCCAATCATAAATCATCATAATCGACCATAATAAATCATAATTAAACAACTGAAATCGTTTTGGAAGAAGCACCATGATATATTGAACCCTAGGTTTTTTGGGGAGTTGGAAGTCTTAAAACATAGTTTAAAGGGGATTTTTGGGTGATAGCAACCAAAGATGAAAAATATCCATACTTTAGGTTGATTTCACATAGGAAACTGCAAAAGAAAGTTTGTTTCTTGAACCCCTATCATGACCTTGACCTTGCTCTTCAATGGAGTCTTAGAGAGAGAAACTTTGGAAAAGGAAGGTAGTTTCTAGTTTGATTCTTGTGAATTATGAGGTGTTAAAGAAGTGGTTAATAGTTAATAACTACTTATATATGTATAAATAACTAATATAAATCGTCCCCACACTGCACCTTTAGCCGAAATCTTGGTAGTTTGATAAACCCCATCCACGACCCCCACTCACGAGGCGTGGATGGACCCACGGACCATACTATTCACTCGTGGTTTGGGTCTGAGGCTGGTAATCTTGGTCAAGGTTCAGGCCTCAATCACTAGACCCCACCGACGGGGAGAGATCTAACCGAAGGGGCGTGAGTGCCCCTTTCGTGAGTCATGTTGTCTTTGACATCTTTTTGGGCAGTCCCTTGGTCCTCTTCAAGGACCCTTGTGGGATCCTTGGGAGGGCTATGCCTTGACGTTTAGGGACTAAACCATTAGTACTAACTTACGGAGGTTATTTTAAAATTCTAATCTTTACGGTTAGCTCCATTTAGGCTACTAAAGTACATGTTAGACTCTAACTTAGGTCATTAGATTTTCGGGGTGTTAGAAAGTTGAAGGTTTTTGATGTTTTGAAATGTGTTCTTGAAATTGACTTTCGTTCATGAGTTAAGATGTGATTGATGAGTTTTTGAGGTAATCATATCGATTTTAGAGTTGTGTTTGACTATATTCTTGTGTACATGTTTTGGGTATCTGAATCTAAAGAGAAATTGAGAAAATAAATTGAATTTAGTCGAATTAAGACAAAAAAAGAGTTGAAAAATTTGTCAAATTTGCCTGGGGAATGGCTAGGGCGGCTCCCTAGAGGTGCGCCATAATTCAGTCCCTGAACTTTGGGGTTGGTGTCCCGCATCAGCAATGCGCCCAGGACGTTTGCCCCCTCCCGATTTTTGTCGTTTAGCCCGTCTCAGTTCTCTTAGTGTCTTATCACTTCCTATTGATTTTAACTACTCTAAATGACTTCTATACGTCTAAAAATTATCGATAAACATGAATCATAACCTTGAATCCATAAATTCAAATTCAAGGAAAGTTAAGAGTCAGGTCTAAAGAGTTGTTAGAGTCTTTTGAAAAGTCTTTTGCAAATGTTTAAAACTTGTTTTAAGACTTGAGCATCGAGTTGAGTAAGAGTGAAGTTCATTTTCTTCATAAGAATTTGGAACTAAGTATTCCCAAAGAGTAAATATTTTCACATTAAGAAGAGAGGAAACACCGAGTTCCAACAAAGCTTTTGAGCTAGTTTTTGAGTAATAATATCAAACCATAGAAATAGTTATGTTTTTTAAACATATGATCTAGTTACATTTAGGGAGTATTATTGAGCACCAATATGGGGACGAGTTTGAATTTAGATAATTCAAAGTCTTCATAAAATGTGCAGCCAACATGGGTGGAGAAAGGTCATACATTTAAGATGATTCCTTAATGCTTTTAGCATAGACTAGTGGATTCACTTAGTAGTAGGTTTTATACCCTCGTCAAGGTATAGGATAGCCCCAACAGCGTGAGACAATTGTATCATCACATAACTCATAGTGATGGTTGTCGGTTAGAGAATCTCCCATAGAGTTACTTGTGTTTTTATATACAAAACTAAACACTATTGCATTTTTGTTCTACATTGAGCTATTATCTTCATGTTTTGAAGTTTTTCTTTATATTGTATCCTTATTTCTGTTTTATATTGAAATGACTGGAGTTGAGGTGAGGCGAGGTAAGTTTTTTCAGTTTATTTTCAGACTTATGTCTTGTTTAAGAATTTTCCTCGCATGCTCGTACATTCAATGTACTCACATCATTTGACCCGCATCATTTTATGATACACAGACAGGTAAACATGATCAACATCCAGCGCTTCGTTGATCCAACTAAGTATTCTAAGTCATTTGGTGAGTTTCCTTGCTTTCCGAAGGATCCCTTTTATCATGTTTTATCATTTTTGTTGTTAGGATGATCAAGGGTCTTTTCCTGGCATCCCTCTAGAGGCTTCCTAGTAAGTTAGGTATTATTAGTTCATAAGTCTTTTCATTTTCATCCCTTTATGTTGAGACTTAGTTGACACTTTGCCCAAGTTGAATGTTATTTTAAGATATTCTCAATTTAACAATTCAGACATTTCATGGATGAATTTGAAATTTGGAAGTCGTGATTTAACTCTTTCTAAGACCCAGGTGTTATAACATATCTTTGTATAAATACAAATTATCTATTTATACAAAATTTTGGACTTTAGTCGGTCTAAACCACCTAAACCTAGCATCAAGAATTTTTTACCAAACTAAGTCATTGTATAAAATAATTTATCAAAATAATACATTCTTTTAAATTTTACAAAACTAGTATAAACGTATTTCACACGTTTTAGGGTATATTTCAATTTTCAAAAACTAACAGCGTTAGGTTGATATACGTTACTGTGAGTAACGTTTTACTCCTAAAACGTTTTTTTGAGTAACATTTTACTCCTAAAACCTTACTGTAAGTAACGTATATCAATCTGACACCATCAACTTTTAAAAAATAAAATATACCCTAAAAAGTTACTGTGAAATACGTTTATACTAGTTTTGTAAAATTTTAAAAAAACATATTATTTTGGTGAATTACTTTATATAATGGTTTAGTTTGGTCAATACTTCTAGCATCGTAGTAGACCTCTATTCCCATCTCCCTCATCTTCTCCTAGCGGAACCCAAACCTAGTGTGTCCTCTAATTCCCGAGGGAACCCAAATCTAATCCTAAGATCGCTACTCAAGCCACTTTCTATTTAGAAATGAAATCTCCGATCATCATCCTGTCGAGATCAAGTTATTCTTTCATCAAAAATAACAGCGGTTAATCTCTTTTAATAAACAAATTATTACAAGTTTATTTAATTTATTTAAGTTTTTTATCTCTTTCAAATGGTCGTTAAATATTTGTTTTATTTTAAATCAATCCCTAAACAATTTATCTTTATATCAATTTCTATTACTTTTCTTTATTACACAACAATGTCTATTACAATTGTAATTACTGATGCTTCAATTTTTCTTCAAGCTATATTAGCCATTTCTATTTTGCTGGTCCAAAACTCCTTCATCTCGTTCCACTCTTACACTGGCATCTAATGTCGAGGCTCTATTTTTGTAGTTCTTGAAGCAGATAGATAGATATTACACTTATCTATTGTTATGTTTTCGAGGCTCTATTTTTGTAGTTCTTGAATAAGATAGATAGAAATTACTATATATCTAAATATTGTATTTTATATCTATGTTATAAACTAAGAGCCTGTTTGGCTCAGCTTAAAAGCTGGTCAAACTGACTTAAAAGCTGATTTTTGACTTATTTAGCCGTTTGGCAATACTCAAAATAACTTATTTTAAGTTAAAAAAAACTTATTTTAAGCCAAAAGTTAAAAGTTGGGGTAGGGGTGCTTTTTTTTTCCAGCTTATAAGCTGTTTTAAGTTGACCACATTTTTACCTTTTTGCCCTTAATATTTTTATACAATCTCCAAATTACCCACATAACCCTAACATCTCTTTCTTCTATTTTTCCATTTTCACGTGTGGAAGATAGACAATTACTATTACTAATGAATGAAAATAAAATAAATCTTAAATCTTTCAAGTGATCTATTCAAATTATATATTATTAAAATGTAAAATAAGTTGCACATATAACTTAAATAAAAATTTATATTCCTCTTATAAATAATTTGTGATAATAAAGAAATATGTGAATGATAGACAATTATTATTACATATGGGTGAAACTAAAATATAATCTTAAATCGTTCTTTAATCTATTCAAATTATATATCTTTAAAATCTATAATAAGTTTATATTCCTCTTATAAATAATTTGTGATGAGAAAGAAATATGTGAATGATAGCAAAATATAATTATTTATGGCTGTAAAATATAAATTAATTAACTTTTATTATGTTAACAGTTTTTAAGGGTATTTCAGACATTTTGATTTAAAAAGCTGTTTATCATCACTTATTTGCCAAACACATCAACAACTTTTTTTTTAACTTCAGCACTTTTATCCAAACGCATAACTGCTTATTTTAAAAATAAGTTTCAGCACTTTCAAAAGTTCCTTTTAAAAGTTGTTTTTATTAAGCCCATCCAAACGGGCCCTAAATTTATAACAACAACATAGTACATTCACTATAATCTTTATTCTTTCCTTACAAATTGACTAGTAAAATCATAATTCACTATTAAAACATCTTAGGGCCTAAAGCAAACGTTTTACTGAGTTCGAAGCCTAAAAGGTATAAAATGTTATCGAAAATTTTAAAACGGTATATGAATTTTTATTTTAACCAAAAGGGCAAAATCGCTAGAAGAGCAGCGATGTTACTCGCCGAAAAAAGCAAAATCGCTGCAATAGCAGCGATTTCCAAAATAATTTTTTTAATAAATCACTGCCTAAGGAGCGATTTTTTAAAAAAACTTTTTTTTAATTTTTTGTTTGAAATTAAAAAAAAATTAAGAGCAAATCGTTGCAAGCGCAGCGATTTGTCTCCAATTCTTTTTAAAAATTTTGATTACTACTTATTTTTAAAAATCATTAAAAAAATTTATTTTGGAATAAGTAGTAAAAAAATTTAAAATTTTATTTTAAAGATTTTAAAATATTTTTTTAATAAAAAAATTGACTACTTATTCCAAAATAATTTTTTGTATTGATAACTTTAAAAAAAAAAATTGGAGACAAATCGCTGCATTTGCAGCGATTTGCTCTTCATTTTTTTTAAAAAAAATTCAAATAAAAAATTAAAAAAAAATTAAAGAAATCGCTAGTTAGGCAGCAATAAAAAATTATTTAAAAAAATTATTTTGGAAATCGCTGCTATTGCAGAGATTTTGCTTTTTCCGGCGAGCAACATCGCTGCTATTCTAACGAATTTGCCCTTTTGATTAAAATAAAAATTTATATGCCGTTTTAAAATTTTTATTAATAATTTATACCGCTCCGAACTCACATTTTACTAGGCTATAGACTTTCCCCTCGTTAGGAAAAGCCTGTTCGAGCTCATCGAGGAGATGAGCTCGTAAATCCTTGAATGCATTTGTTTTTTCCTTTTGTACACAATTATTCAACATATCTCTTTGTATATTTATCTGGATTTTTTCCATCATCGATCGATGAAGTTCATAACGCCCATTGGCACTTGAATATGACATTTTTTGTATATTTATTTGGATTTTTTCCATCATCGATCGATGAAGTTCATAACGCCCATTGGCACTTGAATATGACATTTTTCTCCTAATTATCAAGCTCAACCACAAGATTATTCATGCCTTGAACAAGGGTAATTACGTCGTAAGAAGAGCTTGTGAGATAAAGTTGGTTCAAAATTTCTAGGGTTTTATTGATCGAGATTTTGTTTTGATAAGTCCATGGCTTAATGTTTGGAAAATCAAATAAGACAAAACAATGATTTTAGTGGCGAATAAAGAAAAATGGTTTATTCCTAAATAACATGTGATTCCTACTTTAATTTTGAATAATTATTTCGATAGCAAATATATAGAAGTGAGAGATGTGTTATATGGAAATCCGTGCTCTATTGGATCTAGAAGGGGTTCAATTCCATATTATATTTTTTTTATTTGATAAATATTTAATCATATTATCAATATTTTTATTTATATTGAGTCTAATATATTTGACAAAAAGTGTATAAAGATGAACTCATCATTTTAAAGGTAATATTAGAATAATACAAAGTCTTCCTCATATTTATTTAACTCTATACTTAGATAAATTGCATCATATATATTGGAATGGATAGAATATATAATAAGAGTTTAACTAGTTAGTATCTATATAATTCTTACACTATTAGGTTTTTTTTATTTGGGTTGATAGTTAACAAATCCATTTTCAAGTAAAAACATCAAGAATAAACCTTAAATATGGATTTTAAACGGCTTAAGTTGAAGTTAGTTTATCTGAACATGGAGTTGGGGAAACAGATATGCATATAACAATCTTAAATTCACTACAACTTCCTCTCCCATGTTCTTCAATGCTTTGCAACTCATGCAAAAATCGAATTTGACCAACTTTGGGTGGGGATGTTTAAAGCTTAAAGACGGAGTCAAAATGTAAAACTAATGAGTTCTTAAAACAAATACAGTGTTTAAACCAAAATGTTCATTTGATCAACAAATACATTTTGTGGCAAAAACATGAATATACTACAAAATATCTTACTGTGTTAAAGAATATGTTGAAGGCCAAAACAAAGTATAAAAATTTGCAGAAAATCTATTTTAAATGGAAAATAGAAAAATAATGTCTGAGCCCGGGTTCGAACCGGGGACCTCTAGTGTGTGAGACTAGCGTGATAACCGACTACACCACCCAGACTTACTTGTCGATTAAATGTTATTTAAATCTGATATTCAATTTTTTCTTATTTTATGTTCAACTGCTTTTAGAAAAAAGATATGGCCGAGCTCCTTTTAGGCCACTTCAGTTCTCTTATTCATCGGTACAATGCACTGGGATCACCTCGTGAAGGTAAAAGCCAAAATACGTAGTTGTCTTGCTCACCTCCTTGACACATTTCCTTCTCTCCCCGTTATGGAAAGAAAGACCGTAGAGTCCCGACCTGACTTGTAGGTCCGCTAACGTAAAGTGAGGAGTATAGTCTGATAAACCAAAGTCACAACTTTTAAAATTTATGTTTTAAAATAATTCTTAGATATTTTTATGATTGTAAATAATTTCATTTAAGATAAAATGGAGATTTTGAAGTTAAACTATTTCATAATCTTATGACATAACAAGATAATCTTAGTTGTACACTACTAGATCAGTTAAAAATAATTTACATGTAACTTTTCATATCAAGCATAGGTTGGTAACCGGCAAAACATGGTAAATAAGTTACCTTAAAGTTAAAATTATATTAGTGTAACTTTTGTAGCAATGCCGGTGTATACAAGTTAAACTCTTAACAAAATTTGCTGCAAAACTCACTTTATTTATGTATTTTTCAAATCTGAAAGGGCTTTATGAAAAAGCTCCTTTGTAACCAGAGAAATGAAATGAAATGAAATATGTGATAACATGAGATCAGCTTCAGATGATTCAACTTATAATATCATACAGCTACAACATGTTCCCAAGACTATCTTTTCTTGCAAAGTCACATGGATTTTCTCAAGACGATCAATTATTTCTTGAAACGAGGGTCTACGATCAGGGTTCTTGTGCCAGCATTCACGAAGCAACCTGCACACAATGTCACTGTCAGTTTTCGCTATGTTTCTATGCATGTTTCTAGTTTTCGATGATTCAGCCTGTGTCAGTGCATATAACTTGAGCTCAATTTTCGATATGCTGAAGGTGAAATTTGATTCTGCTCACAAAAAGGTCTCTTTCACCTTTCAAAATCAGGTAACATTTCCAAGATTTTGCGATCCAAACTAGTTCAATATTAGCACACATTTTGGCAGCAAGTGACAAAAAACACACAAATTTCAGTAAAAACCACATTGAATATACTATATTTTTACTTTCCCCAAACCTTCAAACTCAAAATGTACACTGCATAATTTAGACACACATGGAATACAAACTATAACAGTTAAGACTTCGATGATCACCACATAGGCATAGTTCTTGTCAGCAGAAAAGGAAAAATGATAAGGATTGGAAATACAGCAATAATTGAATAACGTACGTCTTGATTTGCTCAGGAAAGATGTATGACGCAAGATGTGGCCGATAATCTTCGTATGCTGTCTTATCTGCCACTTTCTCTGCAGCTTCCTCCCTATTTGATGGTCCTCCTAGGAACATCTGCAGTGCAGAAGCATATGCCTACTTTATACTTGAAAGAAATTAATGTTGCAAGACCAAGAATATGCTAATATTAAAGATGATCAAAATCTGTGTGTATTGTTTCCCTAGCTATATTACTCTTTTGATTCAGGGCCTAAATTCCACGGCAATATTTGAGAACACAGTACCAAGTCAGCATCTAATAAGTGCAAGGGAATTTTTTCAAAATAAACTATGATGATAGGTAGGGGAAAGCTGTGTAGTCCTGTATTTGAGTAAATGTAAGCCCGTAAGTTCAACTCACCTCATGGACAATTAGAGCGAATGAAAAAACATCAACACTCTTCCCATATGATTCTCGACGGTAAACTTCTGGAGCCATATATCGATCTAAATAAACATGGATATAATTACGTTTCAGGAGTCGACTGACGGAGGAATAGGAAAATACAGATTAGCTTAGTAATACTCTGTACATGATCCAGTCCCTCCAGTCATTTTGTAACCATAAGAATCCTTCTGTTGTGCAATTTTACTGAGTCCAAAGTCTGTGACTTTAAGATGCCCTGCTTCATCCTGCAATACATTTCTGCAGGAGTAGAAAGTTGATATCATAGCTGCACAGAAATACTAAATCTGAATGATACAAGTATTTTGTTAAGTTGCTTGGACTCTCCAAAAATGTTGCCGCACCCATATCGGATCCTTCAAATATACACTGTTTTTGAGGATTCGGCACGCAACCGTCGACATTTTTGAAGAGTCCGAGCAACATATTTTGTACTCCCTGGATTGACAAGTACCGATTGGTTTGATGCGAATGAGCTGAGTTAAATGTAGCTAGTGAAACTGGCAGTACCTAGGAGTCAAATCCCTATGGATGATAGAATGAGGTTTATGCTGATGTAGATAATTCATTCCTCTGCAAATGCAAACAAAGAACTTAGGATATAGCTGCTTTAAAGAGTATATATATTATGACATAACCACAAATTGCTGCTTTCAATTTTTAAGAAAGATATTTTCATAGTGAAAAGCCACAATCTGAAAATAAATCACCAAGAATTACTTCCTCCATTAAGTAAATAAATCAGCAAGGATGTCTACAAATTTTCATCCTTATCCATCTTTTTGGCAGTTGACACTAGCATTAAGAACTTTGAGGATTGAACTTAGTTGTCTACACAATTCAACATCAGAGCAACTTTCTAACTATGGTCATGGCAATTTAAATTTGGTCGTTGCTTGGTTCTGCTCAGATATAGTACAAACTCTATAATAAGCACATCTTACAATTATCAATTTAGAACTCGGACTATAAAAAAATCTGATCCATATCAAACATATCTTGACATAAGATGCATAGTAAGGTTAAAAGCACATTAATGCATGAAAGAGTGCTTTTCCAGCTTTATAATTGCACATAGTAGATGGAAACTTAATGTTTTGCATTTATGGAAAAGAAATTACAAAATAATAAACTGAAAAAAGGTGCAAAGTTGAGTGAAAAATAAAGAAACAGAAATGCTGGTAAATTGTGCCAAAAAGTGTCATGTAACACTTGAATTGGAGGCTAACTTATCATTGAACCTTATACCTTGCAATATCTAGTGCATAAGCAACTGCTGTCAGTGGATCAAGTCTTCCTTTCTTTCTCAATTGGTCATACAAGCTTCCCTAGATTTCCAATTTGTAGAAATATCAGTTCAGCCGTGACTAAATAAAGCTCAGGTACTCGTATAATAACACCTATATCTCAAAGCTGAGGAGGATGTCACAGCATCAGAGTGCTCCTGAACATAGACTTACATTTCGAAGATACTCGGTGAGAAATATCAATCGATCAGATTGCTTTAGAACCCCGAGAAACTGCACAATATTGGGATGGCGCAACTTTTGCCACAATGCTAATTCCTTCATAAAAGCATTCCTGTGAAGCTCTCAATTATGGATGTTATGAGTCCAAATATTAAAGCAAGTTGACCGAGTTATGTTTCCTTTTTAAAAAAAAAATAGAAGTTGACCGAGTTACGTTATTGTTATTCTACATCATATTGATCCAAAATCTGGAAGAAAAAAGTATTGCTTGTGTGATTTTAAAATTACAGCTCTGCAAAAAATCAGTTAACTTACTTCACCATTGGGTTTGATGCAATGGAAGCACGAATGGTTTTTGCGGCAACTTCTGTACCGCGCCACTTTACCAAATAAACTTCACCATATGCACCCTGTGAATTGTACTCACAGTCATTAATAGCCAAAACAAATATAAAGTGAATTGAAACATTAAAAGAACATAGTCAAGTTGATATTTGCCTTGGCTTCTGGGTAAGAAAAATTACTTCTCCAATAAGAGTTGCATCCTTCATGTCCACTTCTCCGTGACCAATCATAAAACATGGTGTATCAGAGTCACCCAACTACGTCAAGCAAAAGGAATTGAAGGTAAAAAGAAATGTTCATATGATACAACAATTCGCCGAACCAAAATAAAGATAATATTGTGGTAAAGAACATGCAGTTCTGACAAGGATCCTATCTACATCAACTCATCCAGAAAGCATACTTATGACTTAGCCTATCCTCTTTCCCTGCTGGGAATTATTGTTACTTAGCTTCCTTTATTTTTTGCTCAAACTAACAAGCTAGCTGATCACAAGATTATGTCACGTGAATTAGTTTAAATGAGTTGGAATTCAAACTACAATCATTCTCACAGACAAAGGATGGTCATAGAATGGCATGGCTCAGAATAATACTCATAAAATCACCTAGATTCAAACACTAAGGCAACCTTGAAACATATCTCGTGTTTCATTAAAGGAGCTCTTGGCCTTGGCATATTATATAACAACCATAGGCATACTCGTGTTAAGTGTTTTGTAGATGTTGTTTGGCATTGGACCTAGAATTGACAGAAGATTCACCAAAGGCTATTGTGTCTTTGTAGGTGGACAAAGTATTGTATTTCAATTCTGCGCAGAGTAGCTATGGTTCAGTTCACATGTGATATAGTATGGACACATCACATTTTAGCTGAAATTGGTTTTGAAGCCCTAGTAACCAGCAAAACTCTGTTGCAATAATTAGGCAGTGCTACACAATGCCACAAAATCAAGTGAAGAAAAGATTTGGAGGAGCACTCCAGTATGCATATCTGGAATGTTTGGCTCGAGGTGAAACAAAAGATGTTTTGAGGAGAAAGAAGAGGAATTCTTCGCTGTTGAAGTATAGATGCATTCATAGTTTCAATAGCTGGTGTAATGTTATTCTCGAATGATCTTGAAGTAATGCTAGATTTTATGGATTCCTACATCCTTGGGGGAATCTTATCTAGTTTTGTTGTACTTTCTCCCAGTACTTTCTTGGTGCTGAGTTTATTATCAATAATACCTTGACTTATGAAAACAAAAACCCTCTTATACTTGCAATAGGACTATAAGGAAATTCTACATATTCTTGTTTACTTAAACCAGTAAAGTCACTACTAAAAAGTATTCTGTCCTGAAAAAGACCGAAGATGCTTAGACTCTGAGTGACTGTCCAATATAAAAGTTTTAAAATATAAATATGTTACTCTTGCATCAGCTTTCAAGTCAATCTTAATACGATAGTTTCTTTTTGAATCGTGTATAGCAAGAAATGCAAACTACCATTATGTTTCAGAGTAATGTTGTGCGACAATATTACCATTCAGAGTATACTACAGCCGCGATCATATAAATGAGAAAAAAGGTTAAGACATATACCGGATCATAACCATCATGGGCCTCTAGAATCTTGCAGACATTCTCGTGACCAAAGTTACGGGCATCGGAGAGTGGCTGCACAGATTTCGATCAAAGCATACACTAATCAATTTGTTGAGAACAAGCTATAGTGTCCTACACTATAACCTTAATAAGATTGTTGGAATAAAAGAGAAGCAAAAGGGAACCATATGTCTTCAAGTAAATTTTAGTTATAGCATGGAGGCAATCAATACTACTACTCCATGCCACTAGATTCAGGTACTCCTCCTTCTAGCCACCATACTATCTCATATGTAATCATCTTTTTTTCAAGTTTTGAATTGCTGATAAAACCAATATCTACAGCTCATTAATTGTTGTATAGAAGTATAATAGAGTCGAATCAAATATGAAAAATGTTTTTGAATAGCAAAAAGCAATATAGTTTACATAAATATCATTTCAACTATAAAGTACAGTACAATAAAAACGCTAGAAAGAATAATCCAATCAGGCAGTAAAGGTACGTAATTCATTTTATACATCAATAAGTGCAACTTACAGTTCGACCCCAACGATCTGTGGAGTTCACATCAGCTCCTTTCTCAAGAAGTAGAACAACAATCTCTTCACAACCTTCAGAGGCAGCTAAATGAAGTGCTGTTCTCTTATCATAGTCAACCAGATTGGGTTCCACTCCTTTCTCAAGCTCTTGCATCACTCCCTCTTTGTCACCAAGACCTGAACAGTGCAGAAGACGATAAGGACCTCCTGATTCCATTCTTTGAGGTAGCATCTGCTGCTCAAAACGTACCACTAACCAAAGTTAGTCTGTAGTATCAGAAAAAACTTCACTAGATAATCGAAAAGAATCAAACGCGACATGGAGACAACATCCTGGTATGGCAAGCAGCGGGAAACATACTGGATGACTTCACCAAGAAATTTAATTAAATATATAAGGTTAAATATATTTTTTGTTAGAATCATATGTACATTACACTATTTTAAAAAAATAACGCAAGTCAATAACAATATGAATTGAAAGTAAAGCCTTGGAACAAGACTAATTGTGACAATAAGTTCATACTACTCAGAAATTCTTGTGTATGCCCCTAGACAAGTGTTCCGTAAAAAATGGTTCTATTTGCATTGTAAAGATGACATATGAGCCTAAAACTCAACCCCAAAAGCTAGTTCAAGTGGGGAGGATTGTCCAAGTCTATCTAAGCAGACCGTCAGTCAATATCCCAACCAATGTGGGACTTTTACATTCATGCCTAAGTTTAACTAAAGCGTGGACCGGGAGCCCAAATGGGTCCATGGAGCCCAAACGGGGATGAACCAGGTTTTGATACCCATGTAAAATCTAGCACATAACTCAACCCGAAAAGCTAGGTCATGAGGAGAGGATTGCTCAACTCAAGTCCATATAAACAAACCGTCAATCATTCCCCAACCAATGTGGGACTTCCAACCACTCTAACATGCAACTAATAACTTGCTACCTAGACAGTCTTAGCAAACTTACAAGTCCGGTATATGGGATGGTGATGTGTTTTTCCATTTTTGCCTCTTAATATCTCCACAAAATCACCTTATCATTACATGCTAAGCAAGATAGAAATGGAAAAATTGCAAAGCAAGCTATGCATACTGAAGTTTGATGAAAACTTGAGAAGTTGATTATTTGATTCATATGATTATAGCATAGTTTTGACTATTTAATTCACATGGTCATTGAACCATACATGACTTTTCAAGCTCATTATATTTACTTCAATATAGTTTAATTTACTTACTTGCAAGTTGCAAATAGAATCCTTTTTCGACGTATAAAATCAATATTTGTGAAGGATCTATAAAATGTGACAAGTTAAACGTTTGACTCAACATATAAAATTTGGTTCGTTTGTAAGGGGAATTAATCAACATATAAAATTCATTTGGAAAGGGATAAAGCACTATTCCATGTCCTAGAGGTCTTCCTACCAAAGTCGTGAATGAATAAAGGTAACCATGAAGTTCTTACCTTATTTGGTTACCGTTTCACCTTTTCTCATTATGCACATAAGCTACGCGAAAATATATGTATTATTTTATTACGAGATTACATGCAGAATAAGGATGTGAGTATTGACAATACATGGATTGGAACAACTCAAATGACAAAAATGTGGTCATCTCTTCAAACTCATATTATTCATTTTCCTTTGATACTAAAACTTCTAGATTAATCCCCACCACATTCAATCTCTGCGTTAATAATCTTTGCATTACAATGGTAGAGATTGTAATCCAATCAAAACATAACAAAACAATCAAAACGTAAAACAAAATCACACAACAATCCCAAGCAAAAACTGAACAAAATTTATTCGCACCATTTCAATTTGTTTGTCTTGCACCGTATCAAAATAGAAAAAATAAAAAATGTCCTTTGAACTATGTGAAATTGAACAAAAATGCGTTTAGTTAAAAGATACGTCTGCAGTCCAAAATACATTACTTACAGCGGGAGGAGACAAATGAAGCTCGTTATCGTCCATGAGTGAAGAACCCTGGAATCAGAAATTAAATAAAAAATTGTTTCAAAGTAGCTGAGAAGTGTGGAAAGGAAACAGAGGAGCTTATATAGAGATTTCATGGTGACGATGATGCAGTTAATTTAGGGAACAAGGTCATCATCGAAGACGGAGATGACGAGGAAAAATTAATGGATACATAGTGTTCTTCGTCTAGGCTGATCGATGGAGACGCAAATGGTTTTGGAATTCTTCGATTTTGGGCATAAGGTGTTTGTCGTAATGCCCTGTTACACAACTGTTTGATTCCTGTAAAGCACTCATTGTCTTACTATGTCCACTATTAATACTCCCCGCAAACAAGAAGAAATTTAAAATCTTCTCTTTTGGCGCTATATGTCTGTCCATCCGATTTCGGTCCACTAAGGTCAGCCTGGTAATGACCCGCATTAGGTAAGCGATCGAGTCGGTTTAGATTTATTTTGGGCCTCCATCTAGCAAGGCCGTTATGGGCCACCAGTGCACCAGTCTAGTAAGAAAGTATTTGGAAAACTTATATAAATATATTAAAAAACAATTTTCACATATAGCAAATAAAAATATTGGTATGCTACAGCAAAGTTTGCATAATTGCGCTCCATAGCAAACATAAAACTATATAATTCGCTATACATATACAATTGTATAATTCGCTGGCCTAAATTGTATAATTCAGTGGCCTATTTCGCTGCAATTGTATAATTCGCTATCCTATTTCACTGCAATTGTATAATTCGCTGCCTATTTCGCTGCAATATTTTTATAAAATTTGCTTTGCATACAATTGAATCGAATTAAAGTGTATGTATATTGCATAATTATAAGTGTATAGCAAGAAGATATATGTTTTTTCTCTCGCTTTATACAAAAACATAAACACAATATATACACTTCTATTGTATAAAGCTACAGAAAATTATATTTCACTGCAATTGTATAATTCACAATTGTATAATTCGTTGGCCTTTTTCTCTGCAATATTTGTATAAAATTTGCATTTGTCTACAATTGAATTGAAGTAAAATGTTTGTAAATTGTATAATTAAGTGTATAATACGAAGATATATGTTTTTTGCATATGTATATACAATTTTCTCTCGCTTTATACAAAACAGAAAAAGAATTTATACACTTCTGTGAATAAAGCGAGAGAGGCGAGCAGAGGGAGAGTGGCGAGTGAGAATGGGAGAGTGGCGAGCGAGATTTTTGGGAGAGAGACGCCTGACAAACTTTGGCTAACGTTTGCTATGGAGCACAATTAAATCAAACCCTAGCTACTCCATTTATTTTAGGTTATTAGTTTGTTATTATATACAAATTTCCCTATATTAAAATAATAAAATATTTATTATTTATAGTAATAATATTTTTTTTCACTTAATTTTAATTTATTTATAATACAAGTTTAATACATATTACAAAAAACAATTTATTATTCATATATAACAAGTTTTAACATGGATAATACATTTATCACACATTTTAATACATTTATAATACAATGTGTCAATTTTTTACCAAACAAACATAATATATTTCAAAAAACAATTATAATTCATATATATTGCATACATAATTCACTTTTAATTCATATTGCATTAACACAGTATTGTTACAAATGGTAATAAATAAAAAATATTGTTAAAATCGGTAATTATTTATTAAAATGTACTAATTTATGTAATTTTTCCAAAGTATATAGTGTAAGTATATATATAATAATGTAAGTATCCTACTATAATATAATGTAAGTATTTTACTGTAACAGATAATAGAAAAAATTGTATATAATAACAAACTATTAATTCAAATTAAATGTTATGAATATATTTTGATTTAATTGTACCTTATAGCAAACTATTGCTATTTTTGCCTCTCTCCGTGGTGGAATCTCGCTCGCCACTCTCATTTGGTGGCAATCTCGCTCGCCTCTCGCTTTTATACAAACATAAATGTATAAAACGTGTTTGTTTTTGTATAAAACGAGAAAAAATTGTATATATACATATATTTTCGTTTGACTCTCTCCCCTCTCCCAGATTTCGCTCGTCACTCTCCCATTTCTCGCTCGCCACCCTCGCCTCTCTTATTTATATAAACATAAACGAAATGTATAAATTGCATTTTTGTTTGTATAAAGAGAGAGAAAATTATATATCCACATGTAAATGCATATATCTTCGTTATATACACTTATAATTATACAATACAAATATTGCCCTGTCTAATTTTCTTTTGTCTTTCTCTCTTTCTCATTTTATACATACACATATTATACAATTGATCTTTTGTATACAACTGTTTTCTTTTGTATATGTATAGCGAATTATACAACTGTTTTCTTTGTATAGCGTTTTTACATCTGCATTTTTTGTATGCACAATATAATATACATATTTATATTTGTTATGTAGCGCAATTATGCAAACTATAGGTATAACATACAAATATGATTTTTATATTTGCTATATGTGAAAGTTATAGTGTATATTTAGTATATATTATATATCTATCTATTATAACATATAGTATATAGTGTGGATATTTAGTATATATTAGAAGTATATATACATAAGTAATATTATATTAAGAAGTATACTTGGTATATATAAGTGTATATATACATATATGATATAACGTAGTATATCTAGTCTACATTATAAATTGATTATTAATAAACGATGATTTTCTTTTTATAAATAGAGGTTGATACAGTCTGACCCACCGCGCTCGGTAGAAAACATTCGTCGAGTACGGTCCATTATTGGGAATCGGGTCCGGCTTGATCTAGTGTATGAATAAGTATTTATCCGACCTAGTTAACAAGCTTATACCAGTTTCCTCCCCCGTTCTAATATTACAGAGCTTCCTTTATATATTAAAGGGATATGACATAGTAATTAGGACAACTACTATCAAAGGACGTGAGTTGTTTTTTTTTCTAATTAGAGGTCTTGATTTTAAGTAGAAGTGTCTTCTACGTGATCGTCCAAATTAGTAAGATTCTGATATAAATATCGAACATCAAATAAATAAAAAACTGACTTTGTAAGCTCCTCAAAGAAAAAGAAATGAACAAATCACCATTAATATTTTTAGGTCGTATAGTATTATAAAAGCAAATAAAATAATCTAGCTTATTATATATAGCTATAATTTTAAAATACCTACCAAATATAACTATAGTTAAGCTTTTATAGCAATTTTTTCTCTATTTTATCATATGATAAATAAAATTCTAGGCCGTGAGGCCACCTATCATTTTGGTGAACTCAATGATCAACCATTAAGATGAGAGAAAAGCGAAATTCTACAAAAACTTAAGTAACAATTGAAAATTCTAAAATCTAAATCATAACTTAAACATACGTTATTACAACAAAAAGGAATTTTAACGACATTAAATATTGATATTAATAAAAAGTGCTAAAGTCTTTATCAGTATTAGTTAAGTGTTATTAGAACCAATGTTGCTAAAGACTTTAGAGACATATTCAAAAAATGACAATTGCCGCAAAAAAAATATATTTAACGATAATTAAGAATTAATTACCGCTAATAATCATTTTTATTGTGACCCGTGTAACTCTCCAATCATATATAATATTGTGCATACGTGTAACTTCGATCCATAGATGATATAATATATACTGTACAGGTATGCAACTACTTATACCAGTAAAATACAATGCATAATGTGCAAGTGTGCAACACCAACCCCAAATTAATAATTATTTCAACACATTAATCCCATAAAGTAACTCAACTCAATTCTATTTTCACTTCAATTTCTTGGCCATATAAAAGTTCCATTTCAAACTCATCTTTGTTATTTGTTTTCCTTATGAATTATTATTGGCTTTTAAATTATTATTAATCTTGCTTATGCTTTATACTTTATAGTTCATAGTGTTCATTAAGTTTTTGTTTTAAATATCTGAATATTCGTTTACAGTGAGTGTTTGTTCTAGTTGATTATTTTTATGTCAAAAAATAGTTTAAGAATATGAAATTCTTTGAGGATAGTTATAGTTAAATGATATATTTATTTTGATATTAGAAATGATATTTGAATTGTTTTGTTCTTTATTCAGAATATCATATGTTTTATCGAAAAATTGATTTTCGGAAAGAGTTTGTTTTATTTTTGACTTCTAGGAGTCGCCATTTCTGTTTTATCGAAAAATTGATTTTCGGAAAGAGTTTGTTTTATTTTTGACTTCTAGGAGTCGCCACTTAATTTTTAAGGAAAATCAAGAAAACTAGTTTCTAAACAACTTAAACAGAAAAAATTGTTTTGAAACATTTTTAAAGGGGTTCGGGATTCATATTAGCGTCTTAGGAAGGTTTTGAAGGCACCTAAGACGCTCCGCTTGATGCGGTTTTCCGGCGATTAATTATTTGACTATGTTTTATTTTAAAATTTGCGATCTTTGAACTTCTTAAGATCTTTATCTTTAGGCAAACTTCACAAGTTTTTGAAATATTTATTGTTTTAAGATTCTTGTTAAAGTTAAACTCTTTTCAACCTCAACTCTAAACAAACTTCAAATTTAAACATTTATCGTTTTAAAGTTTCAATTTTCATTTTTTAAGTTCGGTAAAGCGAAAGGTGTTCGGCGGGGTTGGAGTTTCTAATCCTAGACTAACGATATTCAAGCAAAAGCACGTAAACAAAGAGTAAAGGAGAGAGAGAGAGAGATTTTGGGTCCAGATTCGGGTTCTGTTCGCCTTGACCGAATCTTGGACCCACCTGTTTTTTGAGATTTTTGACCCATTTACCTGTCCTAATCTAAACATACAAAAATAAAATACGGGAAAATAAAGCGACAAGGGATTATGCCCATTACAAATGGAAATATAAAGAAAATAAACATAAGGAAAAAGTCTTCTAATTTCGCCTTCCTCAAACTCCTTCAATTTTCACGGAATTTTGACTTCATACGCTTGTTTTGACGGATTGACTTGGTAAAGACTTTCCGAGCCTTTATGGCTCTTTGGGATGCGAGAAAGAAGTCCATGGGGACTTGTACGCAATTTGCATGCCACGGGAATAAGAAGAAGGAAAAACGAATTAGCAAGATAAGATAACTAACTCGGAATAGAGGGTAAGAACAAAACACAATAACTGGAAGCCTTCATAAAAAAAAAAAATGGGAAGTAAAGAAAAAACATTTAGACACGTTAATACATAACCAAGGCAAATAAAGAAATCACAACATTTTATCAACATTTAGAAAAGACAAGTGCACATTGTACATCCTACTAATTAAACCTCTATGGCCTAAAAATGACATCAATATTATACGAACAATGAGGACAAAATTTAAACCCATTCGTGGCAACAATTCATAGAAACACAATGAAAATGGTTTTCAATCACATGGGTTCATAGAAACACAGAAAATGGTTTCCAATCATATGGGTTTGGTACAAAGGAAATATACCTTATATTGCTAGATGTGTTAACTGTGTGATTATAGAGCAACATATTTGGACAACAAAGCCATACATGTTTAAAAAAAGAGTTTTGCAGTGGCCACCAATGATCAGAATTATACAAGAAAACATAAGCTCAGAAACGAACGACCCGAATGTGCACACGTACTTAGGCGATTGAAACATTGCTCTTATATTTAGCGGTGGTAAAGAGAAAAGATCATAACGAATATCCAAATAATGAGAAACCAGAAGGCATGCCATAAATAATATCGAGGAAGGAAAGAGAATCATACAGGAAACTTCAAGCATCAAACAGAAGTCAACAACATATAAATCTATCATTCGATACTAGGCTATCTTATTTCATCTAATTCTAGAGGAAGGGAAACAAAGGATGCAACCGTTTTATCAAGCTATGGCTCTTCAGAACAGAACGAAGTAATATTGATACGATGAGATGATTATGACTATGCCATGACGAACTTAGAAGAGGCAGGGAACAACACGGAACCAAGCAAATTTAGCGAAACATGCTAACACAAAATAAGAAGCCTAAATTTCCACCAAACAGGCCATGTGCTGTACGTTCGGACATTTCGACGCATTTAATCCAACACAAGCGAGAGACATTCAAATTAATCTACAACCAACCCCTAACACAGAAGCAGCGACAGAGCCACTTCGAAACAAGAAAATAAAACAAAGAAATAGTAGAGACAGGGGAAGGTTACCTGTTTGGAAGCAGCGAAGCAGGGACGAAGCGAGCAGCAAACAATGGCGACCTCCACCGCGAACCTCGACACCGACAGTAAACCCAGAAAACTTCGACAGTTCCTCCGAGGCAAGCAGAAGAACTGAACGAAGTTCCAAAATTTCTAAACCCAGACTTTCTCCAAGCTTTTCAACTCCGAAAAATTCCAACCAAATGTCTAACTCCAACACTCTAAAAAAAAATCTCCTACAGCCAAACCGAAACAAAAGAGAACCGAATTGTTTTCAAGATTTTTTCCTCAACCCCAAGTTCTCCCTTTCTGAAATTTTCAACTAAAAAAAAACTAACCAACACAAAGGGAAGCCAAATCTCTCTGAAAATCTTTTCCAACCCCTAAACGTCCCCAAAATCTCCAACCTTGAACTGAAAAGGGGAATGGGGTTTATATAGATGAAAGAAAAATAGGGTTTCGATCTTGTGATGGGCTGCTGAATCTTGGCCCATTCGAATTCAAAATTCGGAATCCTTATCCGAATCTAAGGGATATTCCCTTTAGATGCCAAGAAATGCAACGGATTGGAAGCAATGTGGAGGGTCGAGATTGTCTCTTCGTCCTTGCTAGCTTCGTGGCGCCATCTCGTGCTATCAAGGACGAAGAAGGACGATTCCAGGCTGGTGAGGCATTGCAGAGCTGTACAAGTGCGAAGGGGGAGAGAAGTGGAGAGAGGGACGCGTGAGGGAGAGATGCGGGAGAGGAGTAAGAGAGGGGAGGCTGTGCATGAGGGAGACGCGGGGGGGAAGGGGTCGTGGCTGCGTTCTGGGAATTTGTTGGCGTCTGGGGGTTGTTTTTGTTGGATGCTTTTCTGTTTCAGGGGGGAATGCGTGGGTTTTCTGGGAGTGGGGTCGCGTGGGTGGAAGAAGAAAGGGGGAAAAGGGATTTGGGTCGGGTCGTATCGTTGGGTCGGGTTGAGGGAGATGTGGGCTGGGTAATATTAATAGAAATGGGATGGGCATTGGGCCTAGTAGGTAAAGGAATGGGGTTGGTAAGGGAATTAATTGGGTCGAGGACAAAAGTGGGTCTGGGGTAAATTGGGTTGGGTTAAGGTGTTAGGCTGAAAAACTGAGGGGTTGGGTCGGAATTTTTGGGTTGAAAGGGAATTTGGGCCTGGGGTCAATTGGATGGAGTGGGGAATTAATTTGGGCTAAAGAACAAAAGGGAAGGGGCCCAAAATGAATTAACATGGCAAATTAAGTGGGGTGGGCTCGAAGAAAAGGCCCAAATCAGGTTTTTGAAATGGGTCAAAGGGAAAAGGGATTGAATTTAAAAGATGGCCGATTTTAGTTAATAAAAATTGGCTAAACCTTAAATAAAAAATGAATTTGTATCATTTAATTAACGAGCTCCGAAATTAAGTGATATAATCGCAAAAGTGATTCAATCTAGTACAATTATAATTTAAATTAGACTAATTTAATAAAACATTTAAATGTATATTTTTGATGGTTTTTGAATTATCATAAGATATACTACTTATATACATAATTATGTAAAAAAAATGTATTATCTAAAATTATGGTAAAACATCAAATCCATGTATTATATATATATATATATATATATATATATATATATATATATATATATATATATATATATATATATTATATATTATATTATATTTTTTTAATTTTCGCAAGATTTATAAAACTAATTAACTTAAATAATTTGGAAAACTTACGAAGCTCGATAATTAATTTATACCGACGTGGGTCAAAAATTGGGTGTCAACAACTGTCCCTCATTTTACTTGGGTTGATGCAAGCAACTCGAGGAAAATGAAATTGACCAAACCAATTTTGACCAACCCCATTCATTTTAAGGAAGGATTTGACAAAGGTTTAGGAATTATGGCCGAACCCTTGAAAACGGGTTTCCTACATATCTCAGGCTATATGAGAATTCAGGCCACTTGTAGTTCGATAAGCTTGATTTACCGCACGATTTGAAAGAATCAAAAGCCACCTCGACACCGAATTATGAAGGTATCGAAATGCTCGAGAATAGAATTCGAGAGCGAATGTTGGAATACAGCCGAGTTTTCGACATTGAATCCGCCTACATATCCTTAAACCTTCGGAATCAGGCTGTGTGTAGTTCGACTCAATCGGTGGAAAAGGAAATCTATTATGCTAGATAACCTTCGGTTTTGGACAAGTGACAAATTAAACGAGTATGAAAAGGAGGCTTGTAACCTCTTAGCCATGAATGTGGCGCGCTTCACACCCATAATTAAGAACTTACACGGACATAATTTCCAAAGCTCTTGGCGCATTGTCACTCAGATTGGAAACTTGCTTCCGATAAATCGAAACTTCCGGATGCGAGACTGAAACTGACAGAACTAAAGAAAAACCCGCATGCTTCGAGAGGGGTGGTTCGATTGTGGTGGAAGTCGCTCCTCTGCTCGCGTCCTAAGAGTTTGACATTCCTCTTTGGACTGTGTCCCAGTTCGCTGCTAAGAAAAAGTTCCACGTTGTGCTGCATCCTTTTTGATGTCGTCCGCACCTGTGGTTTTTGGAGAATTCATCCTTTTGGATGCTCTCGACAAAGACTGAGATAAAACTCGTCAGCTTAAAAAATGCAATTAGGATGGGAGACAGTGTCTTTTTACCATGTCGACACTTCATTGTTCTCCTCAATATTCGACGTCGACTCGATCGGTCTGACGTCCAGCAAATAAAGCTTATGCCTTGTGTTTTGCAATAAAATCTTCAATGTACTCTTCATTTGATGTCGAAATAAATAAATAAATGCTGATGCGATATTGATGTCTCTTTTGTCGTCATCTTCGATGCTCTTCTTGATGTTTATTTTTCAAAATAAAAGATGCAGTTGAGGCCGATGGATAAATGTTGCTCTTGGGATACACAATTTCCCTTTCTTTATCCGTGTATGTCCTCTTGCGGGGCATGAATATCTTCCCGCGATACGTAAATTCCCGCGAGGTATGAATCTTCTCGCGATGCATAACTTTCAGCGAGGCATGAAATCTTCTCGCGATGTGCAAAATTTCAACGAGGCATGGATTCTTCTCGTGATGCACAAATTTCAGCGAGGTATAAATTCTTCTCGCGATGTATAAATTCCAACGAGGTATAAAGCCTTCTCGCGATATATAAATTTGACGAGGCATGAAATCTTCTCGTCGTGCATAAATTCCAGCGAGGTATAAAGCCTTCTCGCGATATATAAATTTGACGAGGCATGAAATCTTCTCGTCGTGCATAAATTCCAGCGAGGTATAAAGCCTTCTCGCGATATATAAATTTGACGAGGCATGAAATCTTCTCGTCGTGCATAAATTCCAGCGAGGTATAAAGCCTTCTCGCGATATATAAATTTGACGAGGCATGAAATCTTCCCGTCGTGCATAAATTCCAGCGAGGTATAAAGCCTTCTCGCGATATATAAATTTGATGAGGCATGAAATCTTCTCGTCGTGCATAATTGCCAGCGAGACATAAAGCCTTCCCGCGATATATAAATTTGACGAGGCATGAAATTTTCTCGTTGTGCATAAATGCCAAACTCGCAATGCATGATTTTTCGCGATGCATGATGTTCGCAATGCATGATTCTCCGCGATGCATGGATATTTATATATTCTGTGTTGATGATAACGGCAAGACGACCTCCAGATAATATATCGAGTTGATCGATAACAATAAAATAACTATCTCTTCTGGGGTAATGCGTTGTCTTGATTGACAATAATTATCTTGCCTTGATAAGGTAATGCAAATAGCGTCCTTTACGGAAATCGTGAAATCTTCGTTGAGATTCCTGTTTGATTCACCTTTGAATCTGGCTAGACACCCTTCGTGAATTTCATATTGTTGGGAATTGCTTGAAATAAACAAACCACACTCCCAAGTCTTTGACATAAGTGATATAAATGCCTCTTGCTTCTAGGAAAACCCTTGATTTTGGTATAGTTTTCTCCTCTTTGGAGTTCTCTGTAACGAGCTAGCTAGCTCAATAATTATCCAACTGTAACGAGGTGGATGCTTGATAATATTCCAACTGTAACGAGGTGGATGACTCGATAATATTCCAACTGTAACGAGGTGGATGGCTCGATAATATTCCAACTGTAACGAGGTGGATGGCTCGATAATATTCCAACTGTAACGAGGTGGATGGCTCGATAATATTCCAACTGTAACGAGGTGGATGCTCGATAATATTCCAACTGTAACGAGGTGGATGCTCGATAATATTCCAACTGTAACGAGGTGGATGCTCGATAATATTCCAACTGTAACGAGGTGGATGCTCGATAATATTCCAACTGTAACGAGGTGGATGCTCGATAGTATTCCATTTGATTCAAAAATAGAAACCTGAAATGGAAAAGCATATATACGAACCACTTATGGGGTGGATCGCCCAACAAACTATATGCTAAAGTCTTTGATTGGCCAATCAAAACACATAATCCACTTATGGGGTGGATACCCAACAAATAAAAATTATGACTCTGACATATTCAAGAAACAAAGTACGCCGAAATTACTACGCGACAAACATACTAAAAACTATATTGACGTTTATGCACGTCGCGATTATGATTCTGTTCTTTAAAAGAAAGAATTAACGAGGTGAATGACTTGATTCACTCGCATGAAAAATAAAGACACTCTCGTCTTCTTTGACAAACTCAGCAGAATTTGAGTTTGTTGCAGTCATTTCTAATCATTTATCGAAAACTTGTAACAATTTGATAATTTTGACTGTCAAGGAGATATTGTGGTCACCATCATCTTTCTGATGTGATGGACTCGGCAAATTCTCTTGCAACACTTCTAAATTAGTGTCACTTTGATCATCTTCAAAATTTGATGTCGCTTTAAAATACGACTTTGACTTTATCAATACCATCACCTGCAAAGCTCGACACCAAACGTTAGTATCGATGATGAAGTAAAGAATAAAAGTGAAATTAAGGAACTAGATTGAGTCATTTGGCTTATCCAGATTAGGCTATGATGAGTCCAACGGTAACTTTGATCATGACTCATAACTAGCAATCCTCCTGCACCTTGTTTCTTGCAGCTTTGAAAGAATCTATCAGTGTTCGACCTTAATATTCCTGCAAGATAAAATAAACTTGTTTATCACTTGAGGCAATACAAAGCAATAGAGATAAAATGAGATTGAAGATTTTCTAGGTTTCGTCGACGAGTCCACGATGGGTGCAAGTGACGCTCTTTGTCATTCATGACAGCTTTATATAGCCATTTTGTGACTTCAATATTCCTGCATCCAAAGAAAAATTCTTAGTTTGAAGGACTGATCTGTGTTGGTCTTATTTCCATGCTCCTTCCTGCAGTTGGCTTACACGTTCGCCTGTCATTTATATGACATATTTGATGGAATTTTTGAGGACCCTCCTCAAAATTTGTCCCGGTCTACAATATATGAGAACTCTCATAATTTGCTCTGTTAATTCTGAGGTTGCTCATTCTTGAATCTTGAGGCCCCTCCTCAAAACTCGTCCCAATTTACCTCAATAAGTAACAAATGACATTTGTGGAATTTTTGAGATCATCTCAAAAATTCTGTCCCAGTTGCAAACTAGATTGTCGCAATTTTGGAGATCCATCCAAGGCTAACTCCGTCGAATTTGGTCTTCTGTTTTGACATGCTAAACAAGTCCAACTTTAAATGAATTTTTGAGCCTCTCAAAAATTCTGTCCCAGTTTCCATTATGGAGAGAAATGGAAATCTTACTGGGTATATGACCGAGCCGTTGTGGCGCCTACGTATCCCATTGGAGCAGGAATCAGGTCAAACGTAGTTCCCCTCTCAAGGGTTAACCAAAATAGGAAGTTTTGATAAAGAAACGACCGAGGCCGACATAGGCCGCCTACGTATCTCATTCTCGAGAAATCAGGTCGAACGTAGTTCAAAAGAAAAAATGTGCGATACATTTCAAAAGAAAGGTAACAAAAATTCATATGCAAAATTTGGTCAATGTTGGGCATTCTTCTTCTCGAATGAATATCTTCAAATGACTCAGTACAGAAATGTCTTGTACTCACTCTTGAGCATCCAATATGTCATCCATTCAGGTGGTTTCCTCAATATCGATCAAGTTATTGTTGATCATATTTTGTATCTTGTGCTTCAGAGTTGAACAATTCTCTGTGTCATGTCCAACGGCTCCTGAATGATAAGCACATCTGTGGTCAGCTTTGTAAAATTTTCCCAAAGGATTGGCTGGTCTTCCTTCTATAGGATAGAGCATACCCATTGCTTTCAACCTTTCATAAAGTTGAGTTTGAGATTCCCTTAATGGTGTAAATACCTTAGGCGCCTTCCTAAATTTAGGGCGAGGAAATTTTTCCTGATTGACATTACGGTTTTGATGTTTCCTTTGAGAAGCTGACCTCATATGGGTAGCCGTGATCATGCTTACCTCCTCCACCTTTCCTTTTGATTTATCCACATCAGTAATTCTGGTAGATTTTCCATTAGATCGCAATGTGGTAAGTTTGGTGAGCTTTCCAGTCTTGAAACCATCTTCCAAAACTTCTCCCACTTTGACAATCTCGACAAACTTTTGTCCCATCATACACAACATTCTTTCATAGTACTCAGGCTCTTGAGTGCGAATGAACATTTCAGTGATCTCACGTTCGGACATTGGAGGTTAAACTCTTGTGGCCTCTTTTCTCCAACGAAAAGCGTATTCTCGATAATTTTCTGTAGACTTCTGTCTGATCTTCTCCAAGTAGTAGCGATCTGGGACATTTTCTATGTTATGTCCAAACCTTTCCGTGAAATCCTTTGCGAGTGCATTCCAACTTTTCCATTGTTTCAGCTCCTGTGATGTAAGCCACTCCAGAGCTTCTCCACTTAGACTTCGACCGAAGAGACGCATCAATAATGCTTCGTTTTTGCCAACTCCCACGAGTTGATCACAGTAAACTTTCAGATGTGCTAGAGGATTTCCTGTTCCATTAAAAGTGACAAACTTTGGCACTTTGAACCCTTCCGGGAGGTCGAGACTCGGGTGGATGCATAAATCCTTATAGCTCAACCCATCAACTTCGGAAATGTAGTGCAACTCCTTCACGGCTTTCCTGATCTCTTCTTTAATATTTACCTTATCTGCCTCTCCTCTTGACCCCCACTCTCTCTCCTGTTCCTTATAGTGATCAAGCTCGGAACAGTTGGCATTAGGTTCATTTGGAATTGGGATTTGGAAAGTAGTCTTCTGAGGTATGGGTGGAACAATGGAGGGATTCTGGGTATTTTGAGTGGCTTGATAATTTTGGGGGAAATTTTGAGGATCGGTATTTTGGTTTTGAAGATGGGGGAAGGTTTGAGCATCGTTCGTATTTTGGTTTTGAGGGAGATGGAGGATTTGATTGGTATTGAGAGGACGATGTGGTGCTTGACACGATGTGGTGGCGTCACGGGTATTGGGGGTAGTTTAGTCAATGGTGGGAGGATTTTGAGTGGGGTTAGAGAGAATGTTCTGAACTTGTTCCGCGTTTGAGGGAGGAAAGTGGAGTGGAGGTCTTCCATCTCTTGGAGGGTTGAAGGATGAAATTGGATTAGGAAAATCTTGCATTCTTTGCATTTCGACCCTCATTTCGGCGATCTGTTGCATCAACTGCATAATCAATTCATTTTTATCAGCGGCGCTGGGTTGAGCCACGACAACATCATTCACGTCAATCTCCTCATTGTTATCCCCCATTGCTGTCTTTTCTTTTTGCAAATTTGATCGGAGAAGGAATCTTTGGGGCCTTAGACCTCGGATGATAAACCAACTTACCAACACAGATTAGTTTTAAATACCTGTCAAATGAAAAAAACTCAAAAGACGAATATGTTAGTGCCCGGAGGTGGTAAATAATACAAGATATCACATATAGGGTAAACACATAAGAGTTGCTTTATTCGAAGATAAACTGGCTCGCGAATATAGGGAAACCAATATAAAGAAATGGTTAAATAGACAGGAATTTGTCTACTTGACTTTGGAATTAGCGAATAAAAATGTCGACTTGAGTCGAAACAAAGTTGACGGTATCTTTCATTACCGTACTTGATTTTGATTGAGATGCAACTCTAATTTCCTTGTAAGAGTTGGAAAAGACAAAATTTCTCAAAATTCTTTTGATTCGAAATGATGAATCATTTTCTGGTAATAAAGAAAAAGGAGTTCGTTTTTTTTTTTTTTCATTCGGAAACTAAAGACTCGAAGAGTATTTGGACGCACTTTTGATAGTGACTTGATATTTATGCTTATGGGTTCTAAAAATATTTGAAGAAGAGTGAGCTAGAATATCCCCAGATAAAACAACCTATTCACATAAACAGTTATAACACATAAACAAATATTGCGCGTTCTAAACAGATATGTGACCCTTTTGTGCGAAGGGTGGGCCTAGCGATTTGACGGATGTATACGCCATTTGAAAACCGTATACATCCTTCAAATTTAAACACATAAATATGAACGTCCATTTAGGCCGTGGGCCATTTTGGACTCAAGGCGGTGTTCTAATGGGCCCAATACGCCATGGGTATTGGGTCATCTTAGGCAAATGCGCTATTTCGGGATTTGGTTTAGCTCTATCCTAGGTTTACTAGAATTGTCTTCAAATAGACGGTTACCCGAGTCGGACAAACATCGGGGTGGAGCTATCGAGTAACGCCAGATGACCGCATTCCGACTATTTATTCGATACTCCCAAATGATTTTCTTGGGATATTTCTGAGAGAAGTCACGGTAAGCCGCGTAACTTCCGTTTCCTAATGCAGACTATTTGCTGTTTGGCGGAAGTTATGCCATGAGAGAAATGCATTTTTTTCGAAAACTAAGCAATTTAAACAATTAAGCAACAAATTACAAGTTAGTCAAATAGTTAGTCTTAGGGTTAGAATCCTCCGTCCCCAGCAGAGTCGCCATTTCTGTTTTATCGAAAAATTAATTTTCGGAAAGAGTTTGTTTTATTTTTGACTTCTAGGAGTCGCCATTTCTGTTTTATCGAAAAATTGATTTTCGGAAAGAGTTTGTTTTATTTTTGACTTCTAGGAGTCGCCACTTAATTTTTAAGGAAAATCAAGAAAACTAGTTTCTAAACAACTTAAACAGAAAAAATTGTTTTGAAACATTTTTAAAGGGGTTCGGGATTCATATTAGCGTCTTAGGAAGGTTTTGAAGGCACCTAAGACGCTCCGCTTAATGCGGTTTTCCGGCGATTAATTATTTGACTATGTTTTATTTTAAAATTTGCGATCTTTGAACTTCTTAAGATCTTTATCTTTAGGCAAACTTCACAAGTTTTTGAAATATTTATTGTTTTAAGATTCTTGTTAAAGTTAAACTCTTTTCAACCTCAACTCTAAACAAACTTCAAATTTAAACATTTATCGTTTTAAAGTTTCAATTTTTATTTTTTAAGTTCGGTAAAGCGAAAGGTGTTTGGCGGGGTTGGAGTTTCTAATCCTAGACTAACGATATTCAAGCAAAAGCACGTAAACAAAGAGTAAAGGAGAGAGAGAGAGAGAGAGATTTTGGGTCCAGATTCGGGTTCTGTTCGCCTTGACCGAATCTTGGACCCACCTATTTTTTGGGATTTTCGACCCATTTACCTGTCCTAATCTAAACATACAAAAATAAAATACGGGAAAATAAAGCGACAAGGGCTTATGCCCATTACAAATGGAAATATAAAGAAAATAAACATAAGGAAAAAGTCTTCTAATTTCGCCTTCCTCAAACTCCTTCAATTTTCACGGAATTTTGACTTCATACGCTTGTTTTGACGGATTGACTTGGTAAAGACTTTCCGAGCCTTTATGGCTCTTTGGGATGCGAGAAAGAAGTCCATGGGGACTTGTACGCAATTTGCATGCCACGGGAAAAAGAAGAAGGAAAAACGAATTAGCAAGATAAGATAACTAACTCGGAATAGAGGGTAAGAACAAAACACAATAACTGGAAGCCTTCATAAAAAAAAAAATGGGAAGTAAAGAAAAAACATTTAGACACGTTAATACATAACCAAGGCAAATAAAGAAATCACAACATTTTATCAACATTTAGACAAGACAAGTGCACATTGTACATCGTACTAATTAAACCTCTATGGCCTAAAAATGACATCAATATTATACGAACAATGAGGACAAAATTTAAACCCATTCGTGGCAGCAATTCATAGAAACACAATGAAAATGGTTTTCAATCACATGGGTTCATAGAAACACAGAAAATGGTTTCCAATCATATGGGTTTGGTACAAAGGAAATATACCTTATATTGCTAGGTGTGTTAACTGTGTGATTATAGAGCAACATATTTGGACAACAAAGCCATACATGTTTAAAAAAAGAGTTTTGCAGTGGCCACCAATGATCAGAATTATACAAGAAAACATAAGCTCAGAAACGAACGACCCGAATGTGCACACGTACTTAGGCGATTGAAACATTGCTCTTATATTTAGCGGTGGTAAAGAGAAAAGATCATAACGAATATCCAAATAATGAGAAACCAGAAGGCATGCCATAAATAATATCGAGGAAGGAAAGAGAATCATACAGGAAACTTCAAGCATCAAACAGAAGTTAACAACATATAAATCTATCATTCGATACTAGGCTATATTATTTCATCTAATTCTAGAGGAAGGGAAACAAAGGATGCAACCGTTTTATCAAGCTATGGCTCTTCAGAACAGAACGAAGTAATATTGATACGATAAGATGATTATGACTATGCCATGACGAACTTAGAAGAGGCAGGGAACAACACGGAACCAAGCAAATTTAGCGAAACATGCTAACACAAAATAAGAAGCCTAAATTTCCACAAATAGGCCATGTGCTCTACGTTCAGACATTTCCACGCATTTAATCTAACACAAGCGAGAGACATTCAAATTAATCTACAACCAACCCCTAACACAGAAGCAGCGACAGAGCCACTTCGAAACAAGAAAAGAAAACGAAGAAATAGTAGAGACAGGGGAAGGTTACCTGTTTGGAAGCAGCGAAGCAGGGACGAAGCGAGCAGCAAACAATGGCGACCTCCACCGCGAACCTCGACACCGACAGTAAACCCAGAAAACTTCGAAAGTTCCTCCGAGGCAAGCAGAAGAACTGAACGAAGTTCCAAAATTTCTAAACCCAGACTTTCTCCAAGCTTTTCAACTCCGAAAAATTCCAACCAAATGTCTAACTCCAACACTCTAAAAAAAAATCTCCTACAGCCAAACCGAAACAAAAGAGAACCGAATTGTTTTCAAGATTTTTTCCTCAACCCCAAGTTCTCCCTTTCTGAAATTTTCAACTAAAAAAAAACTAACCAACACAAAGGGAAGCCAAATCTCTCTGAAAATCTTTTCCAACCCCTAAACGTCCCCAAAATCTCCAACCTTGAACTGAAAAGGGGAATGGGGTTTATATAGATGAAAGAAAAATAGGGTTTCGATCTTGTGATGGGCTGCTGAATCTTGGCCCATTCGAATTCAAAATTCGGAATCCTTATCCGAATCTGAGGGATATTCCCTTTAGATGCCAAGAATGCAACGGATTGGAAGCAATGTGGAGGGTCGAGATTGTCTCTTCGTCCTTGCTAGCTTCGTGGCGCCATCTCGTGCTATCAAGGACGAAGAAGGACGATTCCAGGCTGGTGAGGCGTTGCAGAGCTGTACGAGTGCGAAGGGGGAGAGAAGTGGAGAGAGGGACGCATGAGGGAGAGATGCGGGAGAGGAGTAAGAGAGGGGAGGCTGTGCATGAGGGAGACGCGGGGGGGAAGGGGTCGTGGCTGCGTTCTGGGAATTTGTTGGCGTCTGGGGGTTGTTTTTGTTGGATGCTTTTCTGTTTCAGGGGGGAATGCGTGGGTTTTCTGGGAGTGGGGTCGCGTGGGTGGAAGAAGAAAGGGGGAAAAGGGATTTGGGTCGGGTCGTATCGTTGGGTCGGGTTGAGGGAGATGTGGGCTGGGTAATATTAATAGAAATGGGATGGGCATTGGGCCTAGTAGGTAAAGGAATGGGGTTGGTAAGGGAATTAATTGGGTCGAGGACAAAAGTGGGTCTGGGGTAAATTGGGTTGGGTTAAGGTGTTAGGCTGAAAAACTGAGGGGTTGGGTCGGAATTTTTGGGTTGAAAGGGAATTTGGGCCTGGGGTCAATTGGATGGAGTGGGGAATTAATTTGGGCTAAAGAACAAAAGGGAAGGGGCCCAAAATGAATTAACATGGCAAATTAAGTGGGGTGGGCTCGAAGAAAAGGCCCAAATCAGGTTTTTGAAATGGGTCAAAGGGAAAAGGGATTGAATTTAAAAGATGGCCGATTTTAGTTAATAAAAATTGGCTAAACCTTAAATAAAAAATGAATTTGTATCATTTAATTAACGAGCTCCGAAATTTAGTGATATAATCGCAAAAGTGATTCAATCTAGTACAATTATAATTTAAATTAGACTAGTTTAATAAAACATTTAAATGTATATTTTTGATGGTTTTTGAATTATCATAAGATATACTACTTATATACATAATTATGTAAAAAAAAATGTATTATCTAAAATTATGGTAAAACATCAAATCCATGTATTATATATATATATATATATATATATATATATATATATATATATATATATATATATATATATATATATATATATATATATATATATATATATATATATATATATATATATATTTTAAATTTTCGCAAGATTTATAAAACTAATTAATTAAATTATTTGGAAAACTTACGAAGCTCGATGATTAGTTTATACCGACGCGGGTCAAAATTGGGTGTCAACATCATAATTATTGAACTATTTTCTTTAAGCGATTTATTTTATATAAATTGAAAAAATAAATAATTTGATCGGAACTCAAAATAAATGAAGTCAAAGCTCAAAATATTATGGATATCAGTTTGTCAATATTAATTGAAAGATGAATAACTTGAATCAAAACTCAAAATAAATTAAACTGAAATTCAAAATAGTGTGACAATCAATTTATCTAAATCGAAAAAAATTAATTTAAACACACTCTATTTAACTTAAAATCTCAAAATTCTAAATTTACCTGTTCAACAAAATCAATCTTTGGTCAGTTCACTTGTAGTCATCATTTTGAATTTTAGTATTGTTTTAATAGTTGCCCATAAATCAAGTTATTTGACAAATCAGAGGTGCTAGTAAATAATTAGCATAAAATTCTCAAATATTTTTTCTTTCCCTTTTCATTTGTGGATAATTAATATTTTCTTAAATTTTCAATAAATATTTTTTTCGATAAATTTGATATTATTGGAAGAGTTTAAATTTGGATTTCCATAAGTAAAACACAATAGAGTTACATAACTTGTTCATTATTAATTGTTTCCCCTTTAATTTAAAGAAGTTAATTAAGTGCATAATTTAATTTTGATAAATGTCTATTGTCATTTATTTATAGTTTATATGTATATAATGTATACGTATACATGCACTAGTAACGTATTATTTAATAGATGTTTCTGTAATTGCATTAATTATTTAGAAGATTAAAAACTTTCATAATCCTCAAATTTATAAAAAGGGAATTAGATGACAAAAATAAAATAAATTCTTGTGATATAATGAAGGGAGGACTCCTTGAAGTTTATGTTGTAAGTGCTCGAGGCATTAGCCACTCCAACATTATTGGTAAGTATTTTATTTATATATATCGACAATTCAAAAGATTATTTTTTATTATATTGAGTATATTTTATTTCTTTGATCTATTCATTTTTACTTTTTTATTAAACTTGAAATATATGTTTTTTTGTTTATTTTATCTTCACTTAAGTACTATTCATTTTTCAATATTTAAATAACTCATAAAGTTTAATTAAAGTACATTTTCTTAAAAATTGTTTTTAAGGGATATGACAGGTTAGACATGGAGTAATATGTTATAGTAGCCAAACTTTTACTTGTATTACTTTCATCTCAAAGGTGTTCCCTTCTTTCTTTCTTTTTTAGTTAATTTGATTAAGAAAAAATGGCCAAAAGCCCTCCCCCCCCCCCCCCACGCAATTTATTGTCGGATTCCTAACTAGACACTCGTTTTTGACGGTCATCCTCTGAATTTTACAAAATTGAAATTATTACCTCTCTGAAAAGCCACAACCACATCTATATTGATCTGTGAATTTCACGCGTTCGACACGTGGAAATTTAATTAATTTTTTTTTCAATTTTCTTATAATTCCTCTCTCTTTTTCCTATACTCTTCCAATTTTTTCAAATCCTAAAGCAATTTCTATCTCAATTTCTTCAAATTTCTAAAGTAACTTCACCATTACTTTGAACACCAAAGTCCATCAAAATTGAATTATGAGGAACAAAAGAGAGATGAGAGGAGGTGTGGGAGGGTTTTTTCTGGTGTTTTGAGTTTCGCTGGAGGCGATAACAACGGTGGCGTTTCACCGGTGGCAGCAGTGGTGTGTCGCCGGAGGTAGCAATGGCGTTTCGTTAGAGGCAGTGACAATGGTGGTGTTTCGTCGGAGGCAGCCACAATAGTGATGTTTCATCGAAGGCAACAATGGTAGCCTTTCACTGGTAGCAATGGAGAGAAGAAAACTAAAAAAAGTGAGGGGAGCGAAATAGAGAGGAAGAACTAGTGCAAATTCTCTCCGGAAAAATGAGGAAGAAATTTGTAATTGGTTGCTTGAAATTGGAGATTGATAAAATAAAAAAAAATCTTATTTGAGAGTTCAATTTGGTTTGATGTAAACCTAAATTGATTTTTTTTCCAAATATGATCCAAATCCCACTTTTAGGTGATATAAATAGATCTCATTTTACTTTTAATTGATTTAAATGGTTTATAAAAATTTCTTACATGAGATTTTAAAAGCTTGTGTTAAATTAACCATGGTGAATCCGGTGAAGATGGTGGTGACAATGATGATTTAGAGATGGTGAATGGTGGAAGAATTTGATTTTTATTGCTATAGAGAAGAAGACAATAAATAAACAAAAAAACACATATTCTTAAAAATGAAGTTTTAATATTAATTTTTTGTGAGTGAAATTCACTCACTTTGCCACCTAAGCGTTTAGGGAGGTAATAATTTCAGTTTTATAAAATTCAGAGGGTGATAGGACCCGTAAAGTATGAATGTGTAGTTGAGCATCCGGCTATAGATTGGGGGAACTTTTGACCATTTTCTCTTTGATTAATTAATAATTTAAATTGAATAAGATCAATCAACTCACTATTTTAAAATTAAAATTGAATGCTCAAAAACTATTTTGAAGTAATTTTTTATGTTTACGCCTTTACGTTTTCTTACTTATATTTGTATAGGAAATCCATCGTACTATGTGATTGTTGAATGTGGATCTCAGTCCTACACAACAAAAGTTTCCTCAGGTTTGTTTTTTGTCTGAACACTCCCATTCTTGTAGTATATTTTTTCTTATAATTATTATTATTTTCCATATAATATCTGATATTTATATTGGAGTCCGACTAATTTAAATTTTCGTTGGATAGGGGTTATTTGGGCTAGTACTAACTCCTTGCCAAATACTTTTTATATTCAAAGTTCAAACGTGAAACCTTTAGTTAAGAGAGGAACAACCTCATTCACTGCACCACATCTTTTGATGATAGTACTGTTGTGCTGATGGAAAGTATATGAGGGATATCTTGTAAAATAAATTGAGTGCGTGTAAATTAGTTCTCCTCTATTTCAACATGTATTGCATCTTTTCTCTTTTGGATGATTTACAAAATGTTTTGACAATTTTTATGTAACTTTTAGAACTTGTAAATATCAAATTTATTCATGTGATATCAAACAAATTTGCCAACCCTTGATATTTACAAAGCTTAATACATATATTACTTCCCCACTTATAGTATTTAAAAAACATTTTACACACTTAGAATTTGTTTTAAGTGTAAGCTTTTATCCGCTAATTTTTTTTTGTTTTACCACTTTGAGGAAAAAACAATTATGTCATACATAAAAAATAACATTAGTAAAAAAAATAATTAAGAAAATAAGTATCTAAATTACAAATACTCATGACATTAAAAAGTTTGGTGTGTAGAAAGTTTTATGTGGTAAAAAAAGTGTATATATAAAGGGGATTTGGGTACAAACTTAGGGAAATTGAATAATCTTTGTACAATTTGTGATATGATTTAATTGTAATAATGCAGCAGGTAATCATAAGGAAATTTTGTGGAATGAAAAATTTAAGTTTGAATTGGCAACTAAAAAAATAGAAGAATGTGAGCACCTTAAATTAAAAATTATGGATGAAGAATTCTTCACAGCTGGTGGATTTGCTGGTGAAACCATGTAAGTACTTTGTTTTAGTCTATTTCACAAAATTAATAGTATTATTTTAGATTAATTTTTTAATTTTAAAGTTTTAGATAATAGTTTTAAAATCACAAATTTCCAGAATATTTCGGACATATTTTATCTATTTTTAGTTAAGATAACGAAATTCAAAGATTTTGTTTGCTTTCTTAAATTCTACGTCAAGTTAAAATTAGAAATTAATTGATTATATTTTTCTTCAGAATTAATCTGAAAGGAATAATTATGGAGGGGAATGAAAAGAGATTTATTGAAGTGATACCAGTTGCTTATAATGTGGTACTTGAAGATGACACATACAAAGGCCAAATAAAAGTTGGATTCAGATTCACTCCTAGTAATGTATGTATATTTAATTAAATTTGGTATACTACTATTATTGCCTCAAATTATGTGCCATAATTCAATTTCATTGAAACAGTTTTTTTAATTTTTATCATAAATTTCAATATAAAATCTTTAAGTTTTTGAAATAAATTATATATATATATTCTTTAAAAAAAGTTGAGGTAAAGAAAAATGGGTGAGGAAATTACAAGGTGGAAGATCAAACCCTGCTAACCATCAAGGTGAATGTTCATGTACTTAATCAACTGAAACTACTAAAATTTCACAAAAATTACATATTTGAAAATTATGAAGGTAATATAAATCACAGTATTGACAATTCAAAATTCTTTTTTGAGAAGTTATGATCAATGAAAAAAGTTATTTGACTCTCGAGATTTAAAATGTGTCACATAAATTGTAGACTAATTACTTTTATTGCTATATATATTATTCACTTTCCCCATGTTTATAAAATGGTTTAATTCCTTCTTTTTTTTTTTTTTTGCAGAAAGTTGTAGAAACAGTGGGGGGAAAAAATGCTCCAAAGGAAAATGAAAATGGAATTGGGCAAATTATATATAGCAAAATTATTAATCTCTGGCCAAACACATGGAGAAGCTTCTTTCCTTGTGAGAATGCTAATAATATTAGTGACAAAAATAAGCCAAATTAGAGTTATTTCTTTTTCTTCAATTTATAATAATGTTTAGATAAAAATGATTTCCTTCATATTCTTGACATTGTTTAGTTAGGTGACAGCATGGTGCTTGTGGCAACCAACTCATTTTATTTGTTTTTTTTTTCTTTTTTTAGATGTTGCTAAATATACTATCTAAATAAGATTGAATAAAACATAAATTTACAAACAATTCAATATGCTAAGGGACTAAAGGGACAAATTCCCTTTTGGATCTCCAATTATTTGTAAATTCATTATTTTCATACTTATATTAGTTACAAATTTACAATAGTTATTAAAGAAGATTGCCCAAATCATAAATTCAAAACACAAAAATAAAATAAAATAATAAGGTTTAAATGAGGTTCACATGTCTTTATATTTGATGTATGTAAGTATCATAGTGAATGTTGACACCCAATTTTTGACCTACGTTAGTATTACATATGTGTGTATACAGCCGGTATATACTATGTATATTCAACCCAACTTTAATTCCGGCCCACAAATTAATTCCCACTTCAAAGAACAAACCAAATTCTGAGGCCCAATTCCCCCTTTCCAATTAATTCCCAGCCCATGAATTAAATCCAACAACCCAACCCAATATCCAATCCAACAACCCAACCCAGTACCCAATCCAATAACCCAACCCAAACCCGCCGACCCGACCCGCCTCACCTACCTTCTTCCCCACCACACCAGCAAATTAATTCCCAGAAAAAGAAAGAAAATTTCCAGAAACAGCCGCTCCCACACGCCCTCTCCCTCGTCTCCTTCACGTGTCTCGACTCTCCCGTTCTCTCTTCTCGCATCTCCCTTCCCCTCATCTCTCCCGCACCCTCGCGTCTCCATCTTCACGCTCCCTTCCCCCACGCTGAAACCCAGCCAAAAATCGGAACCCAAAACAGACCCAACGATTCCCAGAAAACAGTCGCGACACCCAGACCCCACTCCCGTCGTCGCGTCTCTCTCTGCCTCCACTCTCTTCTCGCGTCTCCCTCCCCCTCATCTCTCCCACACACACAGAAACCCGGCAAAAGAAAAGCAAAAATCCCCCCAAAAAATTCCCAGGCACTGCCTCCGCCTCCCTCACCTCCACACTCGATTTCTCCTCTCCCTCACGTCCTCACTCTCTTTCCCGTCGTCGCGTCTCTCTCGCTCGCACAGCCCACTCTCTTCTCGCGTCTCCTCAAGCCCCCACCGGAAAACAGAACACGAAAACCCAGCCGAAAAACAGAACAGAAACACCCCCCCAGGCACCGTCGCGTCTCACCACTCGCTCTCCCACGCTCGTCCCTCGACCCCACGTTCTCTCTCCCACGCTCCCTTTGTCTCCCTCCCAAAAAACGGAAAACGTCAAAAGAACCCACGCGGCCCCAACAGAACTCCCTTCACGCGTCTCTCCCGCCGCGAATCTCGGAAACTCGGGCCCATCCGTGTCTCCCACGTTCTTTCTCTCCCTACCCCACACGAAGATTCCCCGACAGCCCCAAGCTCCCCTTTTCTCTTTCGGTCGAAAAGGGGTTTGACCCAATAATGAAGATTTTCTTTTTTTCAAATTTCAAAGGGATCCTAATAGTTCTTCTATTAAAAACACCCCAGATTTTTCGGAAAAGGGCAGGGATTTTGGTTGAGAAATTTCCCGAGAGCAAAATTTTGGGTCGAAAATTTGGCAAGAAAATTCGATTGGAACTTTCTGTTGAAATTTGTAGTTTGTTTCATATTAAAATAAGTATGAAGTCATAGGAAAACATAGTCACACATTCATGTGTTGAGGACTTAGGAAAGAAATTATCAAGGATCGAAGGTTTCTGATATTGACTCTTCCTCCGACGTTAGCTATCTCGCTCGAGTGGTGGAGGTTCGTTGTGGCGTTGCTCGTCGTCTCAGTCGCTGCTCCGAAAAAGGTAACACTCGTCTTGACCTTCGACTCTTAGTTGTATTTGCTGTTTGTATGTTAGTGTGTGGGTTGGTCCTAGCTGCTGAATGACTTGATGTATTGCAGAAATTGTTTAAATTTGTGGTGTGTCGCTGTTAGTTGTAATACTGCTGAACGTATTCCGCTGAGTTTCTTGTTTTCTCATCTGTTCATTGCCTCTTATTAGCTCGTCCGATGTTATAATTTTCGTTGTTAGTATGATTCATTGTTTTCTTGTTGTTTGTGATCCATTCTCGTGTCGATTCGAAGCATGGATCAGTCTCTGTGGGGTTCGATTGGGAGTTTGTAGGTACATTCGTTTTTGTTTCCCTGTTTGCTTAGTCATAGCATGTAGCTAAAATTGGTATGGTTGTCTCTCTGTTTCGGCTATGTTCTAGATTCCATTTCAAGTCTTGTATTTTGCCTGGATTAAATGCTTGGGTTTCAACACTGTTAAGCTTCCTTTTAGGCGGAAAGATGTGTAACGTTGGTCGATATGGATGCCGATAAATTGTTTTTTTTTTTAAAAGGATATCCATTATTTTGTATAAAGGCTTCTCCACGTTGGCTTTACAGCATATCTCGTGATTTTGTTGTGTGTTCATTTTGATTGAAATGATTTGTATAATCTTAGTTGTCATTGGCATTGTTGGATACTGGGTTTTGCTATTCTTATAAATATTTGCTAGTGTTACATATTGAGAATTCACTATTTGTGCTTGTGAATTTCATTCTTTTAGTTATTCATTGAGATGTCAATTCTCATTTTACTTGTTTTTTTTTGTGGCATGTGAAAACTTCCTTTCGAGTCCATTTGGGACTCCGCTTTCATCCATGCATTGAGGAGAGCCATAAAGGCTTGGAAAATCTTCCCATCGAGTCAACCCGTCAAAGCCAAGGATCAAAGTTCCAAGAAGATTATAGAAAAGATTAGAAGACTACTTTTTTTTATGTATTTTTTTGTATATATTTGTAATGGGCATAAGCCCTCGTTGTTATTTTTTTTCGATATTCTAGTTGCATGTTTAGATTAGGACAGGTACAAAAATGGGTAAAAACCCAAAGATAAGTGGGTCCAAAACTCGGTCAAGGCGAACAGAACCCGAGTTTGGACCCAAAACTCC
>CM064965.1:14754114-14927113 GCA_032847665.1 Solanum chilense
CAAGCAATGTTTTGTTAGATTCAGAAATGAATCCAAAGATATCAGACTTTGGCATGGCTCGAAGTGTTGCAGGAAACGACATGGGAGCAAAAACATGCCATGTCGTTGGGACACAGTAAGAATCGATTATACAAAAGTACTCTCATATTAAATCCCCCTTGTTAAATTCTCTTCTTTTTTTTTGGAACAGCGGTTACATGTCCCCTGAATATGCAGTAGATGGAATCTTCTCGGTAAAATCAGATGTGTTTAGCTTTGGCGTATTGGTGTTAGAGATTGTGAGTGGCAAGAGAAATAGAGGATTCGTCCATCAAAATCACAACCTTAACCTTCTCGGTCACGTAAGCACTCTATCTATACATTGTCTATATTACCTATAGAATATTAGTCATGATGTTAAATTACTTAAACAGGCATGGAAGCTTTACAAGGAAGATAGGTCCTTGGAACTAATTGATGAGAAGATAGCTGAATCTTGCCATATTTCTCAAGTTTTAAGGTCAATTCAAGTGGGACTATTATGTGTTCAACAAAGTCCTGAAGATAGACCAAACATGTCTTCTGTTGTTCAAATGCTAGGTAATGAGAGTTTATTGGCAGAAGCTAAAGAACCAGGATTTTTCATGGAAAGAACAGTACATGATTCAGATAACTCAGGAATGCAAACAGGAAGTTCAAATAATGAAATGACAATGACAATGTTAGATCCTCGATAGAAATTGATCTTTCCACGATAAAGTGAAATGTCAATTATTTTTTGATGACGACATTGAAGCGCTCTCGCATCACCTGAGGGATTATTAAGCGTGCCTTTGAGTATTTAGAAAAATGGTTCATAAATCATAATTGACATGCTATTATAAGCAGTTATTCAATCTTGACTTTCTTTTTGCATTTGTTGTGAGATATACAACTGGATTTTCATTTGTATCTTATCTTAGAAAGAAATGTAAATTCTAGTAAGCAAAATTATATAGCCTATGATAATACATAAAATCAAATTAAAACGACAGATGAATGAGCTATCGCTCTCGAATATCTGCATGGAAGAGTCCAATTTGTTGTTGAAATTAAAGGTCACAAACTTTGGATTCCCACTGGCTGAATTGGTTCGGGTGTTTCAAATATCAAATCAAATTTTTTTTATGTCGGATTTTTAAATTTATAAATCAAACCAAACCAATAAAAGTCGAGTTTTTCAACTTTGGATTTTTTGGGGTTTTCAGATTTTCGGGCTTTTTCGATAAAATATTCATACAAACATATAATTTACTTCTACTTCAAATATTTCTTTAGTCCTACCAAAATGCAACTATTTAAGTTATTTCTTAAGAAAATAACACAAACTATGAGATGATTAATGACACTAAAATATCCAACCAAAAAAAATAATAATGAAATCACGTAAAACAAATATTGCAAATTAACAAGTCATAATGAAATTGATCATACTTTAAAAGTACTAAAATAAGTTTAATAAGTATTAGTTACATGACTAAATATTAAAAGAAAGTAAAATTAGATTATGTATTTTAATTATCTAAACCAATTTAAACTAAAGAACAAATATTTAATATTATTGTCATTCTTAGTGCTGAATTGATTTTCTTTTTGCATTAGTATTAATTTGATTTTCATTTAAACTTTCTTGTAATTACCAACATGTATGGACTATAATGTTTATTGCATTATTAAGAATTCTGACTTTCAAACATGAAATAAATATATTAAAAGATAAAAATTATGAAAAAATATAATAAATATTTAAAAATTATATCAAAGTAATTTTAAAAATAATTTATATAATGTCGGGTGTTTTGTTTTCGGGTTTTTTTTTTTAGTTGAACCAAACCAACCCAAATATAGTCAAAATTTATTTTCCAATATCAAACCAAAACACTGATCAGGTTTTTTTTTATTTGACTCATTTCGTAATTTAATTCGATTTTTTGATTCGATTTTGTACACCCCTACCACTGAGTAAAAAGATGAAGATTGGAAAAAGAAAATGACAGAAATCCTACTTTAAAGTTTTTCTTATTACCATTATCCCCTATTAGTTTTACAAATACCCAATTCCCTCATTTTTGCGCATCAGATTAATGTACTAACGCATCAAATTAATGTGTCTCGGACATTAGATTAATGTATTTAGCGCATCAGATCAATGTATTTCGCTCATCAGATTAATGTATCTTGCGCATCATATTAGTCTATCATGTATAAAATGTACATCAAATTAGTGTATCATGTATGAAATCTAGTGTATCTTACTTAACGATTAATGTATCTCGGAATCAGATCAGTCTATCATGTATAAAATGTACATCATGTTTTATCGAAAATTGATTTCGAAATGAGTTTGTTTTATTTTTTTAGAGTTATTTTTGAATTTTAGGAGTCGCCACTTAATTTTTTAAGAAAAATCAAGAAAACTTATTTCCAAAACAACTTAAACAGAAAAATTCGTTTTGAAAATATTTTAGGGGGTTCGGGATTCTTATTATTGTCTTTAAGAAGGTGTAAGGCACCTAAGACACTCCGCTAACTTACGGTTTTCCAGCGATTAACTTATTTGACTATTTTGTTTTAACGTTTGCGAATCTTTTGTTATTTTGAGCTTATTAGAATATTACCTTGAGCAAATTTTCAAGTTTTGAAATATTTATCGTTGATCTTACAATTTACGAATCTGTTTCGAACTTCTAAACAAGCTATACGAATTTGAAATATTATCATTTCTAAGTTTGATTTTAAAATTTTCAAGTTTGATAAAATAAAAAAAGCGTCGACGGGGGTTTGGAGTTTCCTAATCCTAAGCTAACGCCATTCAAAACAGAACAATATAAGCAAATAATAAAGAGAGAGAGAGAGAGAGAGAGAGAGAGAGAGATTCGGGTCCAAGTTTCGGATGCTGTTTACCTTGGCCGAAACTCGGACCCATTTTCTTGTTTGGGTTTTCGACCCATTTTCCACCTGTCCTAATCTAGACATACAAATATAATATAGAAAATGAAAAGGCGACAAGGAGGGCTTAGGCCCATTGCAAATAAATACAAATAAGAAAATACATAAAATAAAGTAGTCTTCTAATCCCATTTGGATTTTCTTCAATCTTCTTGGAACTTTGATCCTTGGCTTTGACGGGTTGACTCGATGGAGAGAAGTCTTGAGCCTTTATGGCTCCCCTGAATGCATAGAGGAAAGCGGAGTCCAAAATAGACTCGAAGGAAACCCACATACAATCAAAAGATACGAGTTAGTGTATGGGACAACATAGCAGCGGAACGAGTTATGAGCTAAAACATCTATACAAATCATTTATCAACAAGCAATAATCAAGGACACGCAATTTCAAACGACAATAGGCATGATCATGAAAACATCTCCTAGTGCCGTATGTATACTACCTAAACAATGCTAAATAAACACTAATAGACAACCACCTTATGCAATGCAAAGACTTAGACTAATCAACTAGAAGCTAGAACTTCCTTTAAATGAAGACCCATAATAAGTTGTACCAACAATTATCAAAACAGATTCTAGACGGGTGATCACGAAGCGAGACAATACTAGTAGGAGGCAAAGGAGAACATCAAGAAATCAAGAACGCCCTGACTAACTAGAAACTCACTCGATTTTCATTATTATTTCTTTCTCAAACAGCGAATACACAAACTATTACATTAAAGAGATGAGATGTGTACACCATTAGCAGTTCAATGGAACTTGAGCATTCATAGTAATCTTGAGGGAACAAAAAAAATGCAACATCACATTATTGAGCTACGGATCCTCAGAAGCAGAATAAACTAGGACTAATGCGATAAGATCGACACCATGGCGAACTCGCAACAACAATGAGCAGCACAGATCCTATACTCAACATTCGAATGTCAACAAATTTGAACCCAAAACGAAACAAAACAACCAGTATATCGACTAGCAGCAGCACCCAGAGCACAAGCAACAAAGAAACACTTCGAAATAGAAGAAACGAGAAACTAGTAAGAGGCAGAGAGTGCTTAACGGAAACGAATGTTACCTCTTTGAATGCAGCGGAACGGGACGACAAGCGAGGCAGCGACTGTTCCACCACACGAACACGGCCAGGCGTTTTAACCAAAAGCAACGATCTCACTCCGTTTTCTTTTTTCTTTTTTTTTTTCGAACAGAAAACCAGAGGCGAGCGAGAGACCTCCGAACAACAATCTCTCTAAGATTCCTCTTCTAGAGAACCTATCGTCAAAGCTAGACCACGATAACTCTTTTCTAAACCAAGAACAGACAGAACAACAACTTTCTTTCTTTTTTCGACTAAAGCTCCAACTCTCAGAAAATTTCTCAAACCAAAAATGTCCTAACTCCCAAAACTCTCCAAAATTTCGTAACCCCCGAACTGAAGAGAAATTGTCGCTTAAATAGGCGGGACAACTAGGGTTTTCGAGGGGAGCGGGTTAGTAAATGTCTTTTCGACCCATTTCGAATTCAAAATCCGAATCTTCCCAAAGCTGAAAAATATGCCATTTTAGATGCCAAATTCCCAACGGAATCGAGTTGAGGTGGAGGGTCGAGATGGATTGGGCGTCCTTGCGAGGCGACGTGTCATCATCTCGTGCTAACAAGGACGAAGAAGGACGCTTTTCGCGTCGTCTAGCGCTGCAGAGCCGCGTACGGAGCAACAGGACAGCAGGTGTCCGTTGCTACCTCCCCACCACGCGCGATGAGAGAGATGAGGAGAGGGAGACGAGACGCGTGGGAGAGAGACGCGGTTTCTGGGCGTTAACGTTGCTGGTTTTTGTCGCGTGGGGGAGAGACGCGGGGGAGAGGGGTCGCGACGTGAGGGAGACGCGAGTTTCGCGTCTGGGGGTTTCCGTTTTCTGGGCTTCTGTTTTTCTGCGTTTTTTTTTTCCTGAGAAAGGGCGTGAAGAGCAGGGGAAGAGGAAGGGGAGGGGCGCGTGGGTTCTGGGAAAAGGGAAGAAGAAGGGAGGAGTTGGGTCGGGTCGGGGGAAACGGGTTGGGTCGGAGCGGGTAGGAAGCTTGGGCTTGGGAATTAGTAAGTGTTGGGCTGGATTTGAGGTGGAGAGCTGAAAACGTTTGGGCCTAGGAGTTGGGTTGGTTTCGAATATACACAGGATATACCGGCTATATACACAACTATGTAAACATTATATCGTCATATTTTCGCAAAATTATAAAACTAATTAATTTAAATTATTTGGAAAATTTAGGAAGCTCGATAATTTATTTATACCGACGTGGGTCAAAATTGGGTGTCAACAACTGTCCCTCATTTTACTCGGATTGATGCAAGCAATTCGAGGAAAATGATATTGACCAAACCGATTTTGACCAATTCCATTCATTTTAGAAGGAAGGATTCGACAAAGGGTTTAGGAGTTATGGCCGAACCTTTGAAACAGGTTTCCTACATATCTCAGGCTATATGAGAATTCAGGCCACTTGTAGTTCGATAACCTCAATTTATCGCACGATTTTGAAAGGATCTAAAGCCACCTCGATACCGAATTATGAAGGTATCGAGATGCTCGCGAATAGAATTCGAGAGCGAATGTCGGAATACAGCTGAGTTTTCAATATTGAATCCGCCTACATATCCCTAAACCTTCGGAATCAGGCTGTGTGTAGTTCGACTCGATCGGTGGAAAAGGAAGTCTATTATGCTAGATAACCTTTGGTTTTGACAATTGACAAATTAAACGAGTATGAAAAGGAGGCTTGTAACCTCTTAGCCATGAATGTGGAGCTCTTCATATCCATAGGTAAGAACTTACACGGACATAATTTCCAAAGCTCTTGGCGCATTGTCACTCAAATTGGAAACTTGCTTCCGATGACTCGAAACTTCCAGATGCGAGACTGAAACTGACAGAACTAAAGAAAGACCTGCATGCCTCGAGAGGGTGGTTCGATTGTGGTGGAAGTCGCTCCTCTGCTCGCGTCCTAAGAGTTTGACATTCCTCTTTGGACTGTGTCCCAGTTCGCTGCTAAGAAAAAATTCCACGTTGTACTGCATCCTTTTTGATGTCGTCCGCACCTGTGGTTTTGGAGAATTCATCCTTTTGGATGCTCTCGACAGAGACTGAGATAAAACTCGTCAGCTTAAAAATGCAATTAGGATGGGAGACAGTGTCTTTTTACCACGTCGACACTTCGTTGTTCCCCTCGATGCTCGTCGTCGACTCGATCGATCTGACGTCCAGCAAATAAATCTTATGCCTTGTGTTTTGCAATATAATTTTCAATGTACTCTATACTTGACGTCGAAATAAATAAATAAATATTGATGCGATATTGATGTCTCTTTTGTCGTCATCTTCGATGCTCTTCTTGATGCTTATTTTTTGTAAAAATAAAAGATGTAGTTGAGGCCGACGGATAAATGTTGTTCTTGGGATACACAGTTTCCCTTTCTTTATCCGTGTATGTCCTCTTGCGGGGCATGAATATCTTCCCGCGATACATAAATTCCCGCGAGATATGAATCTTCTCGTGATGCATAACTTCCAGCGAGGAATGAAATCCTCTCGCGATGTGCAAAACTCAACGAGGCATGGATTCTTCTCGTGATGCATAAATTTTGACGAGGCATGAAATCTTCTCGTGATGCGTTAATTCCAATGAGGTATAAAGCCTTCTCGCGATATATAAATTTGACGAGGCATGAAATCTTCTCGTCGTGCATAAATTCCAGCGATGTATAAAGCCTTCTCGCGATATATAAATTTGACGAGGCATGAAATCTTCTCGTCGTGCATAAATTTCAGCGAGGTATAAAGCCTTCTGGCGATACGTAAATTTGACGAGGCATGAAATCTTCTCGTCGTGCATAAATTCCAGCGAGGTATAAAGCCTTCTCGCGATATATAAATTTGACGAGGCATGAAATCTTCTCGTCGTGCATAAATTCCAGCGAGGTATAAAGCCTTCTCGCGATATATAAATTTGACGAGGCATGAAATCTTCTCGTCGTGCATAAATTCCAGCGAGGTATAAAGCCTTCTCGCGATATATAAATTTGACGAGGCATGAAATCTTCTCGTCGTGCATAAATTCCAGCGAGGTATAAAGCCTTCTCGCGATATATAAATTTGACGAGGCATGAAATCTTCTCGTCGTGCATAAATTCCAAACTCGCAATGCATGATTTTTCGCGATGCATGACTTTCCGCGATGCATGATTTCTCGCTATGCATGAATTCCGCAATGCATGATTCGCCGCGATGCATGAATTTTTCAGCAGTATATGACTTCCGCGATGCATGATTTTTCGGCAACACACGATTCTCCGCGATGCATGAATATTTATATCGTCTGTGTTGATAAAAACGGCAAAACGACCTCCAAATAATATATCGACTTGATCGATAATAATAAATAATAATAAAATAACTATCTCTTCTGGGGAATGCATTGTCTTGATTGACAATAATTATCTTGCTTTGATAATGTAATGCAAATAGCTTCCTTTACGGAAATCGTGAAATCTTCGTTGAGATTCTTGTTTGATTCGCCTTTGAATCTGGCTAGACACTTTGTAAATTTCATATTGTTGGGAATTGCTTGAAATAAACAAGTCACATTCCCAAGTCTTTGACATAAGTGATATAAACGCCTCTTGCTTCTAGGAAAACCCTTGATTTTGGGATAGTTTCTCCTCTTTGGAGTTCTCTGAAACGAGCTAGCTAGCTCAATAATTATCCAACTGTAACGAGGTGGATGGCTCGATAATATTCCAACTGTAACGAGGTGGATGCTCGATAATATTCCAACTGTAACGAGGTGGATGCTCGATAATATTCCAACTGTAACGAGGTGGATGCTCGATAATAGTCCAACTGTAACGAGGTGGATGCTCAAGAATATTCAAACTGTAACGAGGTGGATGCTCGATAATATTCCAACTGTAACGAGGTGGATGGCTCGATAATATTCCAACTGTAACGAGGTGGATGGTCGATAATATTCCAACTGTAACGAGGTGGATGGCTCTATAATATTCCAGCTCTATAATATTCCAACTGTAACGAGGTGGATGCTCATAATATTCCATATGATTCAAAAATAGAAACCTGAAATGGAAAAGCGCATATACGAACCACTTATGGGGTGGATCGCCCAACAAACTATATGCTAAAGTCTTTGATTGGCCAATAAAAACACATAATCCAATTATGGGGTGGATACCCAACAAATAAGAATTATGACTTTGACAGATTCAAGAAACAAAGTACGCCGAAATTGCTACGCGACAAACATACTAAATCGACGTTTATGCACGTCGCGACTATGATTCTGTTCTTTAAAAGAAAGAATTATCGTGGTGAATGACTTAATTCATTCACATGAAAAAATAAAGACACTCTCGTCTTCCTTGACAAACTCAGCAGAATTTGAGTTTGTTGCAGTCATTTTAATCATTTATCGAAAACTTGTAACAATTCGATAATTTTGACTGTCAAGGAGATATTGTGGTCACCATCATCTTTCTGATGTGATGGACTCGGCAAATTCCCTTGCAACACTTCTAAATTAGTGTCACTTTGATCATCTTCAAAATTTGATGTCGCTTTAATATACGACTTTTGACTTTATCAATACTATCACCTGCAAAGCTCGACACCAAACATTAGTATCGATGATGAAGTAAAGAATAAAAGTAAAATTGAGGAACTAGATTGAGTCATTTGGCTTATCTAGATTAGGCTATGATGAGTCCAACGGTAACTTTGATCATGACTCATAACTAGCAATCCTCCTGCACCTTGTTTCTTGCAACTTTGGAAGAATCTATCAGTGTTCGTCCTCAATATTCCTGCAAGATAAAAAGAAACTTGTTTATCACTTGAGGCAATATAAAGCAATAGAGATAAGATGAGATTGAAGATTTTCTAGGTTTCGCTGATGAGTCCACGATGGGTGCAAGTGACGCCCTTTGTCATTCATGACAGCTTTGTATAGCCATTTTGTGACTTCAATGTTCCTGCATCCAAAGAAAAATTCTTAGTTTGAAGGACGGATCTGTGTTGGTCTTGTCTCCATGCTCCTTTCTGCAGTTGGCTTACACGCTCGCCTGTCCTTTATATGTCATATTTGATGGAATTTTTGAGGACCCTCCTCAAAAAATTGTCCCGGTCTAAAATATATAAGAACTCTCATGACTGCTTTGTTAATTCTGAGGTTGCTCATTCTTGAACCTTGAGGCCCTCCTCAAAATTTTGTCCCAGTTGCAAACTAGATTATCGTAATTTTTGAGATCCATCCAAGGCTAACTCCGTCGAATTTTGGTCTTCTGTTTTGACATGTTAAAGAAGTCCAACTTTAAATGAATTTTTGAGATCCTCTCAAAAATTCTGTCCCAGTTTCCATTATGAAGGGAAATGGAAATCTTACTGGGTATATGACCGAGCCGTTGTGGCGCCTACGTATCCCATTGGAGCAGGAATCAGGTCAAACGTAGTTCCCCTCTCAAGGGTTAACCAAAATAGGAAGTTTTGATAATGAAACGACCGAGGCCGACATAGGCCGCCTACGTATCTCATTCTTGAGAATTCAGGTCGAACGTAGTTCAAACAAGAAATGTGCGATACATTTTCAAAAGAAAGGTAACAAAACTTCATATGCAAAATTTGGCCAATGTTGGGCATTCTTCTTTTCGACCTTTGATGATGAATATCTTCAAATGACTCAGTTCAGAAATGTCTTGTACTCACTCTTGAGCATCCAATATGTCATCCATTCAGGTGGTTTCCTCAATATTGATCAAGTTGTTGTTGATCATGTTTTGTATCTTGTGCTTCAGAGTTGAACAATTCTCTGTGTCATGTCCAACGGCTCCTGAATGATAAGCACATCTGTGGTCAGCTCTGTAAAATTTTCCCAAAGGATTGGCTGGTCTTCCTTCTATAGGATAGAGCATACCCATTGCTTTCAACCTTTCATAAAGTTGAGTTTGAGATTCCCTTAATGGTGTAAATACTTTAGGAGCCTTCCTAAATTTCGGGCGAGGAAATTTTTCCTGATTGACATTACGGTTTTGATGTTTCCTTTGAGAAGCTGACCTCATATGGGTAGCCGTGATCATGCTTACCTCCTCCACCTTTCCTTTTGATTTATCCACATCAGTAATTCTGGTAGATTTTCCATTAGATCGCAATGTGGTAAGTTTGGTGAGCTTTCCAGTCTTGAAACCATCTTCCAAAACTTCTCCCACTTTGACAATCTCGACAAACTTTTGTCCCATCATACACAACATTCTTTCATAGTACTCAGGCTCTTGAGTGCGAATGAACATTTCAGTGATCTCACGTTCGGACATTGGAGGTTAAACTCTTGTGGCCTCTTTTCTCCAACGAAAAGCGTATTCTCGATAATTTTCTGTAGACTTCTGTCTGATCTTCTCCAAGTAGTAGCGATCTGGGACATTTTCTATGTTATGTCCAAACCTTTCCGTGAAATCCTTTGCGAGTGCATTCCAACTTTTCCATTGTTTCAGCTCCTGTGATGTAAGCCACTCCAGAGCTTCTCCACTTAGACTTCGACCGAAGAGACGCATCAATAATGCTTCGTTTTTGCCAACTCCCACGAGTTGATCACAGTAAACTTTCAGATGTGCTAGAGGATTTCCTGTTCCATTAAAAGTGACAAACTTTGGCACTTTGAACCCTTCCGGGAGGTCGAGACTCGGGTGGATGCATAAATCCTTATAGCTCAACCCATCAACTTCGGAAATGTAGTGCAACTCCTTCACGGCTTTCCTGATCTCTTCTTTAATATTTACCTTATCTGCCTCTCCTCTTGACCCCCACTCTCTCTCCTGTTCCTTATAGTGATCAAGCTCGGAACAGTTGGCATTAGGTTCATTTGGAATTGGGATTTGGAAAGTAGTCTTCTGAGGTATGGGTGGAACAATGGAGGGATTCTGGGTATTTTGAGTGGCTTGATAATTTTGGGGGAAATTTTGAGGATCGGTATTTTGGTTTTGAAGATGGGGGAAGGTTTGAGCATCGTTCGTATTTTGGTTTTGAGGGAGATGGAGGATTTGATTGGTATTGAGAGGACGATGTGGTGCTTGACACGATGTGGTGGCGTCACGGGTATTGGGGGTAGTTTAGTCAATGGTGGGAGGATTTTGAGTGGGGTTAGAGAGAATGTTCTGAACTTGTTCCGCGTTTGAGGGAGGAAAGTGGAGTGGAGGTCTTCCATCTCTTGGAGGGTTGAAGGATGAAATTGGATTAGGAAAATCTTGCATTCTTTGCATTTCGACCCTCATTTCGGCGATCTGTTGCATCAACTGCATAATCAATTCATTTTTATCAGCGGCGCTGGGTTGAGCCACGACAACATCATTCACGTCAATCTCCTCATTGTTATCCCCCATTGCTGTCTTTTCTTTTTGCAAATTTGATCGGAGAAGGAATCTTTGGGGCCTTAGACCTCGGATGATAAACCAACTTACCAACACAGATTAGTTTTAAATACCTGTCAAATGAAAAAAACTCAAAAGACGAATATGTTAGTGCCCGGAGGTGGTAAATAATACAAGATATCACATATAGGGTAAACACATAAGAGTTGCTTTATTCGAAGATAAACTGGCTCGCGAATATAGGGAAACCAATATAAAGAAATGGTTAAATAGACAGGAATTTGTCTACTTGACTTTGGAATTAGCGAATAAAAATGTCGACTTGAGTCGAAACAAAGTTGACGGTATCTTTCATTACCGTACTTGATTTTGATTGAGATGCAACTCTAATTTCCTTGTAAGAGTTGGAAAAGACAAAATTTCTCAAAATTCTTTTGATTCGAAATGATGAATCATTTTCTGGTAATAAAGAAAAAGGAGTTCGTTTTTTTTTTTTTTCATTCGGAAACTAAAGACTCGAAGAGTATTTGGACGCACTTTTGATAGTGACTTGATATTTATGCTTATGGGTTCTAAAAATATTTGAAGAAGAGTGAGCTAGAATATCCCCAGATAAAACAACCTATTCACATAAACAGTTATAACACATAAACAAATATTGCGCGTTCTAAACAGATATGTGACCCTTTTGTGCGAAGGGTGGGCCTAGCGATTTGACGGATGTATACGCCATTTGAAAACCGTATACATCCTTCAAATTTAAACACATAAATATGAACGTCCATTTAGGCCGTGGGCCATTTTGGACTCAAGGCGGTGTTCTAATGGGCCCAATACGCCATGGGTATTGGGTCATCTTAGGCAAATGCGCTATTTCGGGATTTGGTTTAGCTCTATCCTAGGTTTACTAGAATTGTCTTCAAATAGACGGTTACCCGAGTCGGACAAACATCGGGGTGGAGCTATCGAGTAACGCCAGATGACCGCATTCCGACTATTTATTCGATACTCCCAAATGATTTTCTTGGGATATTTCTGAGAGAAGTCACGGTAAGCCGCGTAACTTCCGTTTCCTAATGCAGACTATTTGCTGTTTGGCGGAAGTTATGCCATGAGAGAAATGCATTTTTTTCGAAAACTAAGCAATTTAAACAATTAAGCAACAAATTACAAGTTAGTCAAATAGTTAGTCTTAGGGTTAGAATCCTCCGTCCCCAGCAGAGTCGCCATTTCTGTTTTATCGAAAAATTAATTTTCGGAAAGAGTTTGTTTTATTTTTGACTTCTAGGAGTCGCCATTTCTGTTTTATCGAAAAATTGATTTTCGGAAAGAGTTTGTTTTATTTTTGACTTCTAGGAGTCGCCACTTAATTTTTAAGGAAAATCAAGAAAACTAGTTTCTAAACAACTTAAACAGAAAAAATTGTTTTGAAACATTTTTAAAGGGGTTCGGGATTCATATTAGCGTCTTAGGAAGGTTTTGAAGGCACCTAAGACGCTCCGCTTAATGCGGTTTTCCGGCGATTAATTATTTGACTATGTTTTATTTTAAAATTTGCGATCTTTGAACTTCTTAAGATCTTTATCTTTAGGCAAACTTCACAAGTTTTTGAAATATTTATTGTTTTAAGATTCTTGTTAAAGTTAAACTCTTTTCAACCTCAACTCTAAACAAACTTCAAATTTAAACATTTATCGTTTTAAAGTTTCAATTTTTATTTTTTAAGTTCGGTAAAGCGAAAGGTGTTTGGCGGGGTTGGAGTTTCTAATCCTAGACTAACGATATTCAAGCAAAAGCACGTAAACAAAGAGTAAAGGAGAGAGAGAGAGAGAGAGATTTTGGGTCCAGATTCGGGTTCTGTTCGCCTTGACCGAATCTTGGACCCACCTATTTTTTGGGATTTTCGACCCATTTACCTGTCCTAATCTAAACATACAAAAATAAAATACGGGAAAATAAAGCGACAAGGGCTTATGCCCATTACAAATGGAAATATAAAGAAAATAAACATAAGGAAAAAGTCTTCTAATTTCGCCTTCCTCAAACTCCTTCAATTTTCACGGAATTTTGACTTCATACGCTTGTTTTGACGGATTGACTTGGTAAAGACTTTCCGAGCCTTTATGGCTCTTTGGGATGCGAGAAAGAAGTCCATGGGGACTTGTACGCAATTTGCATGCCACGGGAAAAAGAAGAAGGAAAAACGAATTAGCAAGATAAGATAACTAACTCGGAATAGAGGGTAAGAACAAAACACAATAACTGGAAGCCTTCATAAAAAAAAAAATGGGAAGTAAAGAAAAAACATTTAGACACGTTAATACATAACCAAGGCAAATAAAGAAATCACAACATTTTATCAACATTTAGACAAGACAAGTGCACATTGTACATCGTACTAATTAAACCTCTATGGCCTAAAAATGACATCAATATTATACGAACAATGAGGACAAAATTTAAACCCATTCGTGGCAGCAATTCATAGAAACACAATGAAAATGGTTTTCAATCACATGGGTTCATAGAAACACAGAAAATGGTTTCCAATCATATGGGTTTGGTACAAAGGAAATATACCTTATATTGCTAGGTGTGTTAACTGTGTGATTATAGAGCAACATATTTGGACAACAAAGCCATACATGTTTAAAAAAAGAGTTTTGCAGTGGCCACCAATGATCAGAATTATACAAGAAAACATAAGCTCAGAAACGAACGACCCGAATGTGCACACGTACTTAGGCGATTGAAACATTGCTCTTATATTTAGCGGTGGTAAAGAGAAAAGATCATAACGAATATCCAAATAATGAGAAACCAGAAGGCATGCCATAAATAATATCGAGGAAGGAAAGAGAATCATACAGGAAACTTCAAGCATCAAACAGAAGTTAACAACATATAAATCTATCATTCGATACTAGGCTATATTATTTCATCTAATTCTAGAGGAAGGGAAACAAAGGATGCAACCGTTTTATCAAGCTATGGCTCTTCAGAACAGAACGAAGTAATATTGATACGATAAGATGATTATGACTATGCCATGACGAACTTAGAAGAGGCAGGGAACAACACGGAACCAAGCAAATTTAGCGAAACATGCTAACACAAAATAAGAAGCCTAAATTTCCACAAATAGGCCATGTGCTCTACGTTCAGACATTTCCACGCATTTAATCTAACACAAGCGAGAGACATTCAAATTAATCTACAACCAACCCCTAACACAGAAGCAGCGACAGAGCCACTTCGAAACAAGAAAAGAAAACGAAGAAATAGTAGAGACAGGGGAAGGTTACCTGTTTGGAAGCAGCGAAGCAGGGACGAAGCGAGCAGCAAACAATGGCGACCTCCACCGCGAACCTCGACACCGACAGTAAACCCAGAAAACTTCGAAAGTTCCTCCGAGGCAAGCAGAAGAACTGAACGAAGTTCCAAAATTTCTAAACCCAGACTTTCTCCAAGCTTTTCAACTCCGAAAAATTCCAACCAAATGTCTAACTCCAACACTCTAAAAAAAAATCTCCTACAGCCAAACCGAAACAAAAGAGAACCGAATTGTTTTCAAGATTTTTTCCTCAACCCCAAGTTCTCCCTTTCTGAAATTTTCAACTAAAAAAAAACTAACCAACACAAAGGGAAGCCAAATCTCTCTGAAAATCTTTTCCAACCCCTAAACGTCCCCAAAATCTCCAACCTTGAACTGAAAAGGGGAATGGGGTTTATATAGATGAAAGAAAAATAGGGTTTCGATCTTGTGATGGGCTGCTGAATCTTGGCCCATTCGAATTCAAAATTCGGAATCCTTATCCGAATCTGAGGGATATTCCCTTTAGATGCCAAGAATGCAACGGATTGGAAGCAATGTGGAGGGTCGAGATTGTCTCTTCGTCCTTGCTAGCTTCGTGGCGCCATCTCGTGCTATCAAGGACGAAGAAGGACGATTCCAGGCTGGTGAGGCGTTGCAGAGCTGTACGAGTGCGAAGGGGGAGAGAAGTGGAGAGAGGGACGCATGAGGGAGAGATGCGGGAGAGGAGTAAGAGAGGGGAGGCTGTGCATGAGGGAGACGCGGGGGGGAAGGGGTCGTGGCTGCGTTCTGGGAATTTGTTGGCGTCTGGGGGTTGTTTTTGTTGGATGCTTTTCTGTTTCAGGGGGGAATGCGTGGGTTTTCTGGGAGTGGGGTCGCGTGGGTGGAAGAAGAAAGGGGGAAAAGGGATTTGGGTCGGGTCGTATCGTTGGGTCGGGTTGAGGGAGATGTGGGCTGGGTAATATTAATAGAAATGGGATGGGCATTGGGCCTAGTAGGTAAAGGAATGGGGTTGGTAAGGGAATTAATTGGGTCGAGGACAAAAGTGGGTCTGGGGTAAATTGGGTTGGGTTAAGGTGTTAGGCTGAAAAACTGAGGGGTTGGGTCGGAATTTTTGGGTTGAAAGGGAATTTGGGCCTGGGGTCAATTGGATGGAGTGGGGAATTAATTTGGGCTAAAGAACAAAAGGGAAGGGGCCCAAAATGAATTAACATGGCAAATTAAGTGGGGTGGGCTCGAAGAAAAGGCCCAAATCAGGTTTTTGAAATGGGTCAAAGGGAAAAGGGATTGAATTTAAAAGATGGCCGATTTTAGTTAATAAAAATTGGCTAAACCTTAAATAAAAAATGAATTTGTATCATTTAATTAACGAGCTCCGAAATTTAGTGATATAATCGCAAAAGTGATTCAATCTAGTACAATTATAATTTAAATTAGACTAGTTTAATAAAACATTTAAATGTATATTTTTGATGGTTTTTGAATTATCATAAGATATACTACTTATATACATAATTATGTAAAAAAAAATGTATTATCTAAAATTATGGTAAAACATCAAATCCATGTATTATATATATATATATATATATATATATATATATATATATATATATATATATATATATATATATATATATATATATATATATATATATATATATATATATTTTAAATTTTCGCAAGATTTATAAAACTAATTAATTAAATTATTTGGAAAACTTACGAAGCTCGATGATTAGTTTATACCGACGCGGGTCAAAATTGGGTGTCAACATCATAATTATTGAACTATTTTCTTTAAGCGATTTATTTTATATAAATTGAAAAAATAAATAATTTGATCGGAACTCAAAATAAATGAAGTCAAAGCTCAAAATATTATGGATATCAGTTTGTCAATATTAATTGAAAGATGAATAACTTGAATCAAAACTCAAAATAAATTAAACTGAAATTCAAAATAGTGTGACAATCAATTTATCTAAATCGAAAAAAATTAATTTAAACACACTCTATTTAACTTAAAATCTCAAAATTCTAAATTTACCTGTTCAACAAAATCAATCTTTGGTCAGTTCACTTGTAGTCATCATTTTGAATTTTAGTATTGTTTTAATAGTTGCCCATAAATCAAGTTATTTGACAAATCAGAGGTGCTAGTAAATAATTAGCATAAAATTCTCAAATATTTTTTCTTTCCCTTTTCATTTGTGGATAATTAATATTTTCTTAAATTTTCAATAAATATTTTTTTCGATAAATTTGATATTATTGGAAGAGTTTAAATTTGGATTTCCATAAGTAAAACACAATAGAGTTACATAACTTGTTCATTATTAATTGTTTCCCCTTTAATTTAAAGAAGTTAATTAAGTGCATAATTTAATTTTGATAAATGTCTATTGTCATTTATTTATAGTTTATATGTATATAATGTATACGTATACATGCACTAGTAACGTATTATTTAATAGATGTTTCTGTAATTGCATTAATTATTTAGAAGATTAAAAACTTTCATAATCCTCAAATTTATAAAAAGGGAATTAGATGACAAAAATAAAATAAATTCTTGTGATATAATGAAGGGAGGACTCCTTGAAGTTTATGTTGTAAGTGCTCGAGGCATTAGCCACTCCAACATTATTGGTAAGTATTTTATTTATATATATCGACAATTCAAAAGATTATTTTTTATTATATTGAGTATATTTTATTTCTTTGATCTATTCATTTTTACTTTTTTATTAAACTTGAAATATATGTTTTTTTGTTTATTTTATCTTCACTTAAGTACTATTCATTTTTCAATATTTAAATAACTCATAAAGTTTAATTAAAGTACATTTTCTTAAAAATTGTTTTTAAGGGATATGACAGGTTAGACATGGAGTAATATGTTATAGTAGCCAAACTTTTACTTGTATTACTTTCATCTCAAAGGTGTTCCCTTCTTTCTTTCTTTTTTAGTTAATTTGATTAAGAAAAAATGGCCAAAAGCCCTCCCCCCCCCCCCCCACGCAATTTATTGTCGGATTCCTAACTAGACACTCGTTTTTGACGGTCATCCTCTGAATTTTACAAAATTGAAATTATTACCTCTCTGAAAAGCCACAACCACATCTATATTGATCTGTGAATTTCACGCGTTCGACACGTGGAAATTTAATTAATTTTTTTTTCAATTTTCTTATAATTCCTCTCTCTTTTTCCTATACTCTTCCAATTTTTTCAAATCCTAAAGCAATTTCTATCTCAATTTCTTCAAATTTCTAAAGTAACTTCACCATTACTTTGAACACCAAAGTCCATCAAAATTGAATTATGAGGAACAAAAGAGAGATGAGAGGAGGTGTGGGAGGGTTTTTTCTGGTGTTTTGAGTTTCGCTGGAGGCGATAACAACGGTGGCGTTTCACCGGTGGCAGCAGTGGTGTGTCGCCGGAGGTAGCAATGGCGTTTCGTTAGAGGCAGTGACAATGGTGGTGTTTCGTCGGAGGCAGCCACAATAGTGATGTTTCATCGAAGGCAACAATGGTAGCCTTTCACTGGTAGCAATGGAGAGAAGAAAACTAAAAAAAGTGAGGGGAGCGAAATAGAGAGGAAGAACTAGTGCAAATTCTCTCCGGAAAAATGAGGAAGAAATTTGTAATTGGTTGCTTGAAATTGGAGATTGATAAAATAAAAAAAAATCTTATTTGAGAGTTCAATTTGGTTTGATGTAAACCTAAATTGATTTTTTTTCCAAATATGATCCAAATCCCACTTTTAGGTGATATAAATAGATCTCATTTTACTTTTAATTGATTTAAATGGTTTATAAAAATTTCTTACATGAGATTTTAAAAGCTTGTGTTAAATTAACCATGGTGAATCCGGTGAAGATGGTGGTGACAATGATGATTTAGAGATGGTGAATGGTGGAAGAATTTGATTTTTATTGCTATAGAGAAGAAGACAATAAATAAACAAAAAAACACATATTCTTAAAAATGAAGTTTTAATATTAATTTTTTGTGAGTGAAATTCACTCACTTTGCCACCTAAGCGTTTAGGGAGGTAATAATTTCAGTTTTATAAAATTCAGAGGGTGATAGGACCCGTAAAGTATGAATGTGTAGTTGAGCATCCGGCTATAGATTGGGGGAACTTTTGACCATTTTCTCTTTGATTAATTAATAATTTAAATTGAATAAGATCAATCAACTCACTATTTTAAAATTAAAATTGAATGCTCAAAAACTATTTTGAAGTAATTTTTTATGTTTACGCCTTTACGTTTTCTTACTTATATTTGTATAGGAAATCCATCGTACTATGTGATTGTTGAATGTGGATCTCAGTCCTACACAACAAAAGTTTCCTCAGGTTTGTTTTTTGTCTGAACACTCCCATTCTTGTAGTATATTTTTTCTTATAATTATTATTATTTTCCATATAATATCTGATATTTATATTGGAGTCCGACTAATTTAAATTTTCGTTGGATAGGGGTTATTTGGGCTAGTACTAACTCCTTGCCAAATACTTTTTATATTCAAAGTTCAAACGTGAAACCTTTAGTTAAGAGAGGAACAACCTCATTCACTGCACCACATCTTTTGATGATAGTACTGTTGTGCTGATGGAAAGTATATGAGGGATATCTTGTAAAATAAATTGAGTGCGTGTAAATTAGTTCTCCTCTATTTCAACATGTATTGCATCTTTTCTCTTTTGGATGATTTACAAAATGTTTTGACAATTTTTATGTAACTTTTAGAACTTGTAAATATCAAATTTATTCATGTGATATCAAACAAATTTGCCAACCCTTGATATTTACAAAGCTTAATACATATATTACTTCCCCACTTATAGTATTTAAAAAACATTTTACACACTTAGAATTTGTTTTAAGTGTAAGCTTTTATCCGCTAATTTTTTTTTGTTTTACCACTTTGAGGAAAAAACAATTATGTCATACATAAAAAATAACATTAGTAAAAAAAATAATTAAGAAAATAAGTATCTAAATTACAAATACTCATGACATTAAAAAGTTTGGTGTGTAGAAAGTTTTATGTGGTAAAAAAAGTGTATATATAAAGGGGATTTGGGTACAAACTTAGGGAAATTGAATAATCTTTGTACAATTTGTGATATGATTTAATTGTAATAATGCAGCAGGTAATCATAAGGAAATTTTGTGGAATGAAAAATTTAAGTTTGAATTGGCAACTAAAAAAATAGAAGAATGTGAGCACCTTAAATTAAAAATTATGGATGAAGAATTCTTCACAGCTGGTGGATTTGCTGGTGAAACCATGTAAGTACTTTGTTTTAGTCTATTTCACAAAATTAATAGTATTATTTTAGATTAATTTTTTAATTTTAAAGTTTTAGATAATAGTTTTAAAATCACAAATTTCCAGAATATTTCGGACATATTTTATCTATTTTTAGTTAAGATAACGAAATTCAAAGATTTTGTTTGCTTTCTTAAATTCTACGTCAAGTTAAAATTAGAAATTAATTGATTATATTTTTCTTCAGAATTAATCTGAAAGGAATAATTATGGAGGGGAATGAAAAGAGATTTATTGAAGTGATACCAGTTGCTTATAATGTGGTACTTGAAGATGACACATACAAAGGCCAAATAAAAGTTGGATTCAGATTCACTCCTAGTAATGTATGTATATTTAATTAAATTTGGTATACTACTATTATTGCCTCAAATTATGTGCCATAATTCAATTTCATTGAAACAGTTTTTTTAATTTTTATCATAAATTTCAATATAAAATCTTTAAGTTTTTGAAATAAATTATATATATATATTCTTTAAAAAAAGTTGAGGTAAAGAAAAATGGGTGAGGAAATTACAAGGTGGAAGATCAAACCCTGCTAACCATCAAGGTGAATGTTCATGTACTTAATCAACTGAAACTACTAAAATTTCACAAAAATTACATATTTGAAAATTATGAAGGTAATATAAATCACAGTATTGACAATTCAAAATTCTTTTTTGAGAAGTTATGATCAATGAAAAAAGTTATTTGACTCTCGAGATTTAAAATGTGTCACATAAATTGTAGACTAATTACTTTTATTGCTATATATATTATTCACTTTCCCCATGTTTATAAAATGGTTTAATTCCTTCTTTTTTTTTTTTTTTGCAGAAAGTTGTAGAAACAGTGGGGGGAAAAAATGCTCCAAAGGAAAATGAAAATGGAATTGGGCAAATTATATATAGCAAAATTATTAATCTCTGGCCAAACACATGGAGAAGCTTCTTTCCTTGTGAGAATGCTAATAATATTAGTGACAAAAATAAGCCAAATTAGAGTTATTTCTTTTTCTTCAATTTATAATAATGTTTAGATAAAAATGATTTCCTTCATATTCTTGACATTGTTTAGTTAGGTGACAGCATGGTGCTTGTGGCAACCAACTCATTTTATTTGTTTTTTTTTTCTTTTTTTAGATGTTGCTAAATATACTATCTAAATAAGATTGAATAAAACATAAATTTACAAACAATTCAATATGCTAAGGGACTAAAGGGACAAATTCCCTTTTGGATCTCCAATTATTTGTAAATTCATTATTTTCATACTTATATTAGTTACAAATTTACAATAGTTATTAAAGAAGATTGCCCAAATCATAAATTCAAAACACAAAAATAAAATAAAATAATAAGGTTTAAATGAGGTTCACATGTCTTTATATTTGATGTATGTAAGTATCATAGTGAATGTTGACACCCAATTTTTGACCTACGTTAGTATTACATATGTGTGTATACAGCCGGTATATACTATGTATATTCAACCCAACTTTAATTCCGGCCCACAAATTAATTCCCACTTCAAAGAACAAACCAAATTCTGAGGCCCAATTCCCCCTTTCCAATTAATTCCCAGCCCATGAATTAAATCCAACAACCCAACCCAATATCCAATCCAACAACCCAACCCAGTACCCAATCCAATAACCCAACCCAAACCCGCCGACCCGACCCGCCTCACCTACCTTCTTCCCCACCACACCAGCAAATTAATTCCCAGAAAAAGAAAGAAAATTTCCAGAAACAGCCGCTCCCACACGCCCTCTCCCTCGTCTCCTTCACGTGTCTCGACTCTCCCGTTCTCTCTTCTCGCATCTCCCTTCCCCTCATCTCTCCCGCACCCTCGCGTCTCCATCTTCACGCTCCCTTCCCCCACGCTGAAACCCAGCCAAAAATCGGAACCCAAAACAGACCCAACGATTCCCAGAAAACAGTCGCGACACCCAGACCCCACTCCCGTCGTCGCGTCTCTCTCTGCCTCCACTCTCTTCTCGCGTCTCCCTCCCCCTCATCTCTCCCACACACACAGAAACCCGGCAAAAGAAAAGCAAAAATCCCCCCAAAAAATTCCCAGGCACTGCCTCCGCCTCCCTCACCTCCACACTCGATTTCTCCTCTCCCTCACGTCCTCACTCTCTTTCCCGTCGTCGCGTCTCTCTCGCTCGCACAGCCCACTCTCTTCTCGCGTCTCCTCAAGCCCCCACCGGAAAACAGAACACGAAAACCCAGCCGAAAAACAGAACAGAAACACCCCCCCAGGCACCGTCGCGTCTCACCACTCGCTCTCCCACGCTCGTCCCTCGACCCCACGTTCTCTCTCCCACGCTCCCTTTGTCTCCCTCCCAAAAAACGGAAAACGTCAAAAGAACCCACGCGGCCCCAACAGAACTCCCTTCACGCGTCTCTCCCGCCGCGAATCTCGGAAACTCGGGCCCATCCGTGTCTCCCACGTTCTTTCTCTCCCTACCCCACACGAAGATTCCCCGACAGCCCCAAGCTCCCCTTTTCTCTTTCGGTCGAAAAGGGGTTTGACCCAATAATGAAGATTTTCTTTTTTTCAAATTTCAAAGGGATCCTAATAGTTCTTCTATTAAAAACACCCCAGATTTTTCGGAAAAGGGCAGGGATTTTGGTTGAGAAATTTCCCGAGAGCAAAATTTTGGGTCGAAAATTTGGCAAGAAAATTCGATTGGAACTTTCTGTTGAAATTTGTAGTTTGTTTCATATTAAAATAAGTATGAAGTCATAGGAAAACATAGTCACACATTCATGTGTTGAGGACTTAGGAAAGAAATTATCAAGGATCGAAGGTTTCTGATATTGACTCTTCCTCCGACGTTAGCTATCTCGCTCGAGTGGTGGAGGTTCGTTGTGGCGTTGCTCGTCGTCTCAGTCGCTGCTCCGAAAAAGGTAACACTCGTCTTGACCTTCGACTCTTAGTTGTATTTGCTGTTTGTATGTTAGTGTGTGGGTTGGTCCTAGCTGCTGAATGACTTGATGTATTGCAGAAATTGTTTAAATTTGTGGTGTGTCGCTGTTAGTTGTAATACTGCTGAACGTATTCCGCTGAGTTTCTTGTTTTCTCATCTGTTCATTGCCTCTTATTAGCTCGTCCGATGTTATAATTTTCGTTGTTAGTATGATTCATTGTTTTCTTGTTGTTTGTGATCCATTCTCGTGTCGATTCGAAGCATGGATCAGTCTCTGTGGGGTTCGATTGGGAGTTTGTAGGTACATTCGTTTTTGTTTCCCTGTTTGCTTAGTCATAGCATGTAGCTAAAATTGGTATGGTTGTCTCTCTGTTTCGGCTATGTTCTAGATTCCATTTCAAGTCTTGTATTTTGCCTGGATTAAATGCTTGGGTTTCAACACTGTTAAGCTTCCTTTTAGGCGGAAAGATGTGTAACGTTGGTCGATATGGATGCCGATAAATTGTTTTTTTTTTTAAAAGGATATCCATTATTTTGTATAAAGGCTTCTCCACGTTGGCTTTACAGCATATCTCGTGATTTTGTTGTGTGTTCATTTTGATTGAAATGATTTGTATAATCTTAGTTGTCATTGGCATTGTTGGATACTGGGTTTTGCTATTCTTATAAATATTTGCTAGTGTTACATATTGAGAATTCACTATTTGTGCTTGTGAATTTCATTCTTTTAGTTATTCATTGAGATGTCAATTCTCATTTTACTTGTTTTTTTTTGTGGCATGTGAAAACTTCCTTTCGAGTCCATTTGGGACTCCGCTTTCATCCATGCATTGAGGAGAGCCATAAAGGCTTGGAAAATCTTCCCATCGAGTCAACCCGTCAAAGCCAAGGATCAAAGTTCCAAGAAGATTATAGAAAAGATTAGAAGACTACTTTTTTTTATGTATTTTTTTGTATATATTTGTAATGGGCATAAGCCCTCGTTGTTATTTTTTTTCGATATTCTAGTTGCATGTTTAGATTAGGACAGGTACAAAAATGGGTAAAAACCCAAAGATAAGTGGGTCCAAAACTCGGTCAAGGCGAACAGAACCCGAGTTTGGACCCAAAACTCCTCTCTCTCTCTCTCTCTCTCTCTCTCCCTCTCTCTCTTTGTTAAATGTTTATGTGTTTGAATATCGTTAGCTTGAGGATGGAAAACTCCAAACCCCCTCGAAACGCCTTCTATTTTATCAAATTCTTAAACTAAAATGGAATCTCAAAACGATAAAAATTTCAAACTCGTTAATTTTTAAGTAAGACTCTAATAAATTTAATTGTTAACAGAATCTTAAAACAAATAAAATTTTAAGTTTGCAAGTTGGCTTAGAGTTAAAGTTAAAAAAAAAAAAAGAAGTTTAACTTTAAAGAAGTCTTAAAATAATAATATTTCATAAATCCGTTTGAGTTTAGAACTCCTTAACTTTGAGGAAAATTTGGCAAAGAGATATATTTCAAAACTTGTAACTTTAAGTTAGGCTTCGTAAAAAATCCGCAAAATTGCAAGATAAATATTTCGAAACTTGTAAAATTGTCTTAAATATTATAACTTGTTTAAATGAATTTTAATAGGCTCAACTTAAAGATTTGCAAAAGTTAAAACAAAAATAGTCAAATAAGTTAGTCGTTGGAAAACCGTATTTAACGGAGTGTCTTAGGTGCCTTACACCTTCCTAAGACGCTAATAAGAATTCCGAACCCATTTAAATATTTCTAAAATAATTTTTCTGTTTAAGTTGTTTTGGAAATACGTTTTCTTGATTTTTCTCAAAAATTAAGTGGCGACTCCTAAAAAGTCAAAAAATAAAACGAAACTCTTTTCGAAAACAATATTATTTCGAAATTAAAATTTTCGATAAAACAGTGAAGTTGAATTTATTAATGTGATATAAGAACAAGGAGCTTTCCTGCAGTAAATAGGGTTCACTTCTCTCATAGTTTTTCACTAATTATTTAGTTGCATATGAACAATTTTTTGACGAAATAAGTTATTATTTAAATCGATTCACTAAATCAATTCACTAAAATATGCTTTTTGATTTTTTTTACAAAATTAATATAAACGTACTTGACAGTAATGTAAAAGACATTATTTTATTAAAAAAAATAATTAACAAAGGGACAAACAATGAATGGCGTAAACAAACTAAAAACGTTACCGATAATAACGTTTTAACGTTAAAACGATGTCGTTCACATTATCAATGTCTACCTTAGAATAGTTTTTAACGGGCCCAAGCGTGTGTGGTACGAAGGTAGAAAATGTTTTTTAATATGGAAAAAAACTACCTAACTAAACCTACTCCACTATCATATATAATTATTTTACCTTTAGTTTTAAAAAAGTTACATAGAATATCACTTTTAATATTTACACCGTATGTTTTAAAAGATTTAATCACATATACTCACTTAAATATGATATTAAATAATTATGTTAAAATTTAAACTTCTAAATTAATGATACATTACTTTGAGAAAGATCAGTCTAATTATGAGCCGAAACTTTAAGATACAAAGAAAGAAATTGATCAAGAAGATGAAGTTTACAATTATTGAACTATTGTGATTTATGATTTCGTTATTTTAGGAAAACTTGTTAGAGTTGACATGCGACGATCCTGTAAAACTTGTTAAAGAGTTGATACACAGGGATTGACCATGTAAAATTCGTGTGGTTTGTTAATTTATTCATCAATTAATTCTTTAATTAAGGAAATAAGTTCCACCCATTTAATTCAAAATAATAAATTGTGTATTTCGGTTTTTAAAATCGACGGATACATGTATCTCGCGAGTAACGATGCATGCATGTATCTCACAACCGAAATATTTGAAACTTTAAAATACAAAGAAATGAATGATGAAGAAGATGGAGCTTAAGATACAAAATTTATGGTTTATAATTTCATTATTTTAGGAGAACTTGATAGTGTTAGATATGAAAATGATCCTATAAATCCTTTTGGGTTGTTTATTATTTGTTAATTAATTATTTAATTACGGGAATATATTACACCCATTTAATTTAAAATAAGAAATTGTGTATCTCAACTTTTAAAATTGATGGATACATGTATTTGACGAGTAATGCTACATGTATTTCAAGGCCGAAATATTTGAAACTTCAAGATACAAATAAAGGAATTGATGAAGAAGATGAAGTTTACAATTACAAAATTACTATAATTTATGATTTCGTTATTTTAGAAAAACTTATTAAAGTTGATACACAAGGATCCTCTAAATTCATTTAGGTTGTTAATTATTCACCAATTAATCCTTTAATTAAGAATATAATTTAAATCCTTTAATCCAAACTAATAAGTCATTTATCTCGACTTTTTAAAATTGATAAATGTATCTCGCATGTATCTCAAGGCCATAATATGGTATATAAAGTAATATTTCAAATTATTACGTTTTTTGTTAGTTTATATCCAGATTCATGCAAAAACCAAGTCAAGTGCATTTTGGAGTTGCAAAGCGTGTTCTACGCTACTCGTAAGGAACAATGTATTATGGGATAATGTAAAAATTAATTTGGTGGAGTTTTGAACTTAATTGGTTATTCTGATAGTGATTGGTCTGGGAGTATATGTACGCTCGAGCTACCCCCGAGACGCGGACACGGAACCTAGGACCACAAGTGATCCAAGCTAACCCTGCTGGCATGTGCATGAGTATACTAAAGAATATAAACTGTTGCGGAAGCTAAATCATAATTTATAATGAAAAGATGGGGAATACCCATATTCTATAACTGAGATAAACGAAATCAATGAGTTAATACAAAGAAAATATTAACTCAATATTAAGCTGAATCTAACTACGTATGAAAATAGCCTCTAAACTGGACTAGATATACTGGGACAAGCCCCCAGCTAAATCTAGCAAAAACTGAAACTAAATAACTATAGACTGAAATGACACTCATGACTATTGTCCTCGAAAAATAAGGGCTCACCACTGAATCTGCTGAATTGGAGATAAAAAATTGATCTATGAGTGATCTGGATGCTGAGAACCTGAACCTACATCACGAGAAGATTTAGCGCACGTATACGTCAGTAACGGAAAAGTACTGAGCATGTAGGATAGAGTAAAGCTGAAATAAAACATAACTAAACAAGCATAGAAACAAGTATAATAATCTGACATGATAAATTGATTCCTGAGCTAACTGGATGCAATGACCAATTTATGTAATACTGAAACTGAATATACTGATAAATGATCAATGCAGAGAGTCTGACTGATCTGTGGAATCTACTAATAACCGATAATAAAACGACATGAGCTAAATGTGGAGTCCGATGTAGATGCCCTATCGAGACGACCCAATATATCTTGCCAAAGGTATAAAGGCATGCTGACGTGATCACTAAACTGATTACCCACAAAGGGGACTTACAACCTACTTGGCTAGTAGTTCTGGGACTAATTGGGTATGCTAAACCGTAGTCCAACTCGGTATTATTCTACTCCCAATGAATTCTGTAAATTTACTTATTATGATTGAGTTTTCTGTAAATACTGGATAGATCGAAAATGAACATGAAAACTGAGAATGCAACAATTAATCTTGTAATTATGCAGTTATGACTGAGGCATGTATATCTGAAGTATCTGACTTAATATGTATAATTCAATAACTAAATAAATACAAAGCTAGGGTTCTGAAATTAATGCGATAATCTGAGTGATAACATGATAATCTGATTTGGAACATATATTTAATAAATTCATGAAGTTCTAACAAAGTTCTAGAAACCCTAGGTTTAATCATGATAAGAGAATCAAGAATCTAACTAAAAACTAGGGACCCAATGGGTGAAAGGAACCCACTAGTGAAATCCCACATACCTGATGATAAAATCCACGCAAAAATACTTAGGTTTCGGGGGTGGAACTGCTGGAGCTTATTGTGTTCTTGAACTAGGATTCTTGAGCTTTTTTTTCTCCTTTCTTGCTTCTAATTTTTCTAACTTTTCATTTAATGATTTGACTTAAATATAATTTAATTATGTTCCTAGGCTTAAACTGACTAAAATCTGATTATTTAGGGTCAAACCGATGTAACTTAAGGTTTAAAAAAAGTGAGAAAAGACCAAAAGACCCCTGGGTAAGTTTCTGTCGGACTAAACGACGGCCAGGACTAACGGTCAATCGTCTGACCGACGCCCCGTTGTTGGGTCCGTCGACTGGACCTGTTCGACAAACCTTTACTAAAATAGGCATAACTTTTTACTCGAAGGTGTGATTTTAATAAAGTTGTTGGACATAGAAAGATAATTCAATTATATATCTATGGGTAGGTCATGGGACACCTAATTCATTTTGTGCAAAGAGTTATGACCATTTGAAGTTAACCTAACTGCATTTCCCCTTAATTATCTGTAAAATTTCTACCTACGGTAAGACCTACGGACCGTAGGTCTACCTACGGACCGTAGGTCCACCTACGGACCGTAGGTCCACCTACGGACCGTGCTGGTCATCCGTAGCTCTTGTCAGAGAGTGGGTGAAAGGAGTATTGATCGAGGGTCATAGACTAGGGACCGTCGTCTGATCTACGGACCGTGCTGGTCATCCATAGCTTTTGTCAGAGAGTGGGTGAAGGGAGTATTGATCGACGGTCACGGACTACGGACCGTCGTCTGACCTACGGACCGTAAGTCCATCCATCATCCAAGACTAAACCAATTTTTCTAGGTTGAAATTTTTTGGAGTTTCTGATCCCATCGACGGTTGTGCAAGACGGACCGTGGGTCAGGCTACGGTCCGTCGATGCCACCGTTGGTTGCACATGTAGATTTTCTTTAGTAAAGCTGGTCTATTTTGGTTACGGGGTGTTACAGTATAGATGGCATGAAGAGTACTTCTGGATATGATTTCTTATTTGGATTTGTATTTGTTCTTGTTTATAAAAAAAGCCAAGTGTTGTTGCTCAATGCACTGTCGAAGCAGAATATATCTCAACATCTAAAGCTACTTCTCAAGCTATTTGGCTTAGGAGAATATTTGAAGACATTGGTGAAAAACAAAAAGAGAGACTGTTATGTATTATGATAACAAATCGGCAATTGCAATCGCAAAGAATACAGTCAACCATTAAAGATCAAAGCATATTTTCATCAAGTATCATTTTATCCGAGAAGCTCAAGAGATAGGAGAAATTCAGTTGTGTTATTTCCAGGAAGGAGAACAACTTGCTGACATCTGAAAATTTTTGCTATGTTCGAGAACGCATTGAAGTTGTCAAGCAAATGCATTAAGGGGGAGTGTTTGAATTAATGCATCCAAATTAATGTTTAGTCTTCTAAAATCGTCTATTAATTTTTCAAGAAGTCCTTTAGGAGTTTGTAATACCTATGTATCTAATTAGTTGTAATACATGTATTTAGTTGTTATTTGTGCAAGACATTTGGTTTTACATTTTACTATTATAAAAATAGATGTAGTTGATGATTCTAAACATCTCAAATGACCTTAATTAACCTATATAAAACTTGAGTATTCTCTAAAAATAGTATTCTCCTTCTATATTTCCTACATCTAAAAAATCCAATAGAATTTATAATGAGCTAGCACTTCTTCAAGTATATTAACTTCTTTTTCTAGTGGATTTTTTCTTAAGTGATTTTTTTATACTATTTCTATTATTGATTCTTGTTAGTGATCTTAAAGTAATGAGTTATTGTCACGAGGTATGGAAAATTCGATATATTTATGGTTGTGTTATAGGAATGCAACAGATCGGAAGGTGTTAAATTTTTATTTTTCATGAAAAGATGTACTTGATAGTAGTGAAGTAGTTTTAAATTTTATTTATTTCTTGGAGAATGACAAGAATCACTTCCAAATATTTGTTGTTATCATAGTATAAATCTTTTTAAGATGTAACTGTATTCTTACTGTGCCTTTGTTATTTAGTTTTTTGTTGGTCAAGGTTATTTTTCTATCCTTCCTAGAAAGCAATGAAAGCTATTTCTTTAGAAAGGATAGAAAATTTCACCTTGGATAACAAAAAAACAAAAACACAAAGGTATAGTAAGAATACAATTACATCTTAAAGCACTTATACTATGGTAACAAAAAATATTTCAAAGTAATACTTGACATGCTCTAAGAAAGAAATAAAACCTAAAAACTAAAACTATTGCACTACTAACAGGTATTTTTTACAAGGAAAACAAAAAAATAAAAAACAAAAAAATGAATACCTTCCAGCTTATTTCAATCACCATCCACCTCTCTTACACATATAATACAACCACAAACATATTGTAGGAGTCAGATGTGCAAATTAACTTATATAATTTCGACATTGATTGTTTTTCTCTCTCTAAGAATCGAAGATTCTTCATAATTCTAGAGTTAATTAGTCTCTCAAATGCAAATGAATGTTAATGTAGCACTCCACATTGTAATTCCAACATTTCTTCATACACTCATTTCTTCAGTGATTACTTATTACTCGTGCACCATTAAAAGGTAGGAATAAAAGGAAGTATTTGAGTAACCTTTTACAACAAAGCTATTTATTATGGAAACTTCTTAATGGCCTTTCACTTAGGGTTACTGAGAAATTCAAATGATTGGAATTGAAAATGTCTAGTAGAGCTCTAGTTTTTTCCTTGACATCTTCAAACTTGTATCAAGGTAGAATCAAACATTGATTCATACTGAACTAACAATAATAAATAGTCTATGTACAATATGTGCCTAATTGAAGATTTTCGTTATTATAACTGTAAAAGATCATCCCATGAATCAAAATTATGATATCTAAACAACATATCTACAAATGTGCTTTACATATTGCCTCTACTCTGACATAGACCAACATTTTGTCTCAACATAAATATTCAGCACAGACCCCAAGTCCCAACCTAAATGTCATGTAGATTATGTCTTCCTATCTGATTCCCATCGCCTAGTCGCATAAGATCAACACATTTTTTCTATATAAATAACAAAAAGGAGGATATAGCATGCGAGTATCAACTTATTTTACTTTAGACTAGTCTCCCTATGTAATGACTCTTTAGTTTGATTAATGAAAATCCTTGATTTACCAAAAAAAGGAAAATAAAAAAGGAATAACATTTTTGTCAAACACAGGTAGTTGCAAAATCATAGAGATGTCTTGCTGTCCTTACCTGATGTTGAAATAGATGAAGACACCGGAGTAGTAAGATCGTGATGTATTTGAGATATTGTTCCACATATTTCCTCCCATTAATAGTAGAGTTGAGTGTCCTGAAATGTACTAAGTTTCATCATTACCTAATTCCAGAGATAAAAACTAGCTTGTATAAAACATTAGTTGGTTTTAATTAATAATGTGTAGTAGTAAATTTAATATGCAGTTATCTATTTGTTTTTTTTCCCGAAATAACTCACAATTTTTGGTCCAAATTAACAACATATTAAAACGTATAGAATGCATGAAAGAATTACAAAAAACAAAGATTGCGAGAATATTTGATAAAAAGACAACAAACGTAAATTTTACGTTCCTTTCAATCTCATTTAATAGGAATTTTAATTTAAGTATTCTTCTTACTGTCAGAATGTCCCTTTTTAGCGAGTCAATTTTGTAGGTTTCTTACTTATGTTTTTAGCGAGTCAATTTTGTAGGTTTCTTACTTATGTACCAGATGTTGGTATCATCACTGTAACATATATTAACACTAATAGCCTCCTTTTGCATATTCTTTATTGTCATACTACTATTCTTAATTTACCCATTAAGAAATCGAGCTCTACAATAGTTTTAAGACAAAAAGAACACAAATCAAAATCATCAGCAAGAACAAATATAATGAAATGAAAACGACAAAATGAACTCATATATATCCACCCAACTAAAATACTCTCTTCATACTAGATTAGAATTGCCTTAACATGATATGCCAACAAATTAATAAATTAATATTTTAGGTATATCATCTTCACAGTACTATACCCTTATTTGTTGCAATGGTGCTTTAGCAAATTGATTTGCATATTCACACACAAGACTAAAAAAATAAAAGAAAATATTGATTTAAAAAATTTAAGTCAGTACACTTTAACATCGAAAATCCAGAATCAAGTTTCACAAAGAAAGGAAAAAAATCAACAATGTTCTTTGAACTCTTTGGTCACTGCAATTCGCAAATCCAATCAAAGATCAAAACTTTGACAATCATCCACAATATATAGAACTTATCAAAAGCTTTAAATACCTCAAGCAATAAATGCAAAATAGATATCGTTTCAAACCCAAAAGGGTAAAAGAAAATTGAATGCAAATCAAAACAATTAACCAACATATACCTGAAAATTACAGGAAAAATTGGAGGAGAAGCTTGGAAAGTTAATGTGAAAAGAAAGCATCGAGAGAGATCCTTTAGACTAACAACGTTTAGCGTTTTTGCTGCCTGCAATACCACTTAAAAATGACTGGAGCCTTTCAGAAAAAGAAATTTCGTCACCTTCACATCAGCGTGCAATAAACGTGTTTATCAAATTTTTTTGAACTTTATAGCATAAGAATAAAGAATGAGAGGAATGGAATGCCTTCACATAGCCCCATGTGTGTTGTCGTTAGATTCTAAAAACTTCTTTGTGCACTTTGTGATTGATTTGTGTTTTATCGAAAAATCGTTATTTCCGAAAGAGAGTTCGTTTTATTTTCGATTTTTTAGGAGTCGCCACTTAATTTTTAAGAAAAAATCAAGAAAACTTATTTCCAAAACAACTTTAACAGAAAAATTATTTTAGAAATATTTAAATGGGTTCGGGATTCTTATTAGCGTCTTAGGAAGGTGTTAGGCACCTAAGATACTCCGTTAAATACGATTTTCCAACGACTAACTTATTTGACTATTTTTTTTGTTTTAACTTTTGCAAATCTTTTGTTTATTTTATTAGAACGTTACTTAGACAAATTTTCAAAGCTTCGAAATATTTTGTTTATCTTGCAATTTTGCGGATTTTTACGAAGCCTAACTTAAAGTTACAAGTTTTTGGAATATATATATCTTTGCCAAATTTTCCTTAATAGTTAAAGCTCTCTAAACTCAAACGGACTTGTAAAATATTATTGTTTTAAGACAACTTTTAAAACCTTAACTCTAAGCCAACTTGCAAACTTAAAATTTTATTGTTTTAAGATTCCGTTAACAATTAAATTTATTAGAGTCTTACCCAAAATCATCACGAGTTTGAAATTTTTATCGTTTTGAGATTCCATTTTAGTTTTACGGTTTTTTGATAAAATAAAAGGCGTTCGACGGGGTTTGGAGTTTCTAATCCTAGACTAAAGGCATTCAAAGCAAAATATAAACAAGCAGTAAAACGGAACAAAGAGAGAGAGGAAAAAAGAGAGAGAGAGATTTGGGTCCAAACTCGGGTTCTGTTCGCCTTGACCGAGTTTTGGACCCACCTGTTTTGGGTATTTGACCCATTTTTGTACCTGTCCTAATCTAAACATACAAATAGAATATCGAAGAAAAATAAAACAACGAGGGCTTATGCCCATTACAAATATATACAAAAAATGTAAAATAAAGAAATCTCTAAATCCGCTTCTTCAAATTCCTCAATCTTTATGGAATTTGACTTGGCATGTCTATCTTGATGGCTTGACTCGAAAAGGAAAGAATCTGGAGCCTTTACGGCTCTTCCGAAATGTAATGGTGAGATGAAGTCCCATAATGGACTCGAGAGGAGATTTCCCATGCAACAAAGTAAAGAAAGGGATTAATATATAATCTAACTAACATAAAAAGAAAATAAATAAGGTATACACTGTAGTCATTTAAGATTAATAGTAGTAAACAGCCTATCAACCCATAACATGTTCATACATATAGGATTTGGAAACAACCATACTAAAAAAAATCAAACAATCTTAACACATAGGCCTTGATGTATGTTGAAAAGTAAGCGAAATAAGAATACGATCCAAGTTGAAGCAATATCATGGTGAAATATAAGTGCAACTCTGATAATAGACACCTATAGCCCCCGAATCATCTAAGAACATGAATAACTATTGCGAGAATTATCGATGAAAAAAAAAAATCAGATTCATTCTTAACAAGAAATCATGGAAAACATAATAAAATAAATTCTGATACAAAGAGGACAAGTGCATTTCAATTGCCATTCAAACTTCATCTCTTCATCCACGTGAATCGCATAAAGAAAACAGTAACACGTAGAGAAGAGACAGATACTCAGGGGCAATGTAAAATAAGCAAGCAACATCCCCAGAAAATGGATCTTTACAAGTCTCATATCCGTTCATAATGACTAGCGAGACAGACGATACGGGAAGAACGACGATTTCGAAAATAAAGAAAATAGAGAGGATAAGCAGCCCTCTTATATTCTTAAACCATATGCTTTGAAGGAAGCTTAGAAAGAAAAAAAAAAAGAATTTTCAAGAGAAGAGAGTTTCTCAGATACAAGTCCATTAACCTCAATACAAAACTCGATACCAGCAGCTGCACAACTATCCGACGAACAAAACAACAACTAATCTTAATATGCGCTTTCAAAGCCTAATATCATAACAAGAACCGGTATCTATATCGATCAAAATGACACATCACGCTGCCTAAAGAACAGTCTAACAGTGCTGAAACACAAACATTTGATCAAGGAAAAATACAAACTTGGGGAGCGAGAACACAGCCGAAACAGAGACCAACCTTAATCACAACCATACCGATTTTAACTATATGCTATGACTAAGCAGACAGAACAACTAAGAACAAATACACTAGAAAACACCAAGCGAACCCTCATAAGGACTGACCTATACTTCGAATCGACACGAGGATGAATCACAAATACAAAAAGACACAATGAATCATACTAACAGCAGGGAATCATAACATCAGACGAACTTCGGAGAGGCAGGGAACACGTGAAAACAAGAAAACTCAGCGAAACCAGCCATAATACAACATCGTTTTCAATCTTTAATCTGTCATATTGAAAACGAGAAGAGGGAGAAATCAAGTAGGAGGGTGTTTACCTGTCGAGGAGCAGCGACTGGGACGGTGAGCAGCTGACGACGACGACTTCTACACGCGAACCACAATTAGACGTTTCAACAAGACCCGTAGTCGAGCACACACAACGCAACAGAATATTTATCTCGCTTTTATCCGTTCTTTCAGTTTTTCAAAAGCCAACAGTGAGACGAAAGGAATCTTAACTTCAAAATTTTTCAACCAAAATTCCCCCCCCCCTTTTCTGAAAATCTGGGGTGTTTAAATAGAAGAACGATTAGGGTCGATTTGAAATTCAAAAAAAAAAAAAAAAAATCTTCATTATTGGGTCAAACCCCTTTTCGACCGAAAGAGAAAAGGGGAACTTGGGGCTGTCGGGGAATCTTCGTGTGGGGTAGGGAGAGAAAGAGCGTGGGAGAGCGTAGGAGAGAGAGACGCGACGCGAGAGAGAGGTCGCGTGAGAGAGGGGGGGTCGCGACGCGACCTCTGTTCTTGACATTTATCGCGACTAGGAGAGAGCGTGGGGGTTTGAGGGCGAGAGCGAGAGAGACGCGTCGCGAGGGGGATGACGCGGCTGGCTTCTGGGTTTCTGCCTGTTCTGTTTTTCCGGTGGGGGTTCTGTTTTGCTGGGAATTGTGGGGAGAGAAAGGGGAAGGAGGGGTCGCGTGGGAGAGAGGATGAGAGTGTGAGGGAGAGACGAAGGCGACGCGAGGGAGATGAGAGAGCGTGGGGAGAGAGTACGTTTTTGGCTGGATTTTCGTGGGTTCTGGCGTCTGAGGGAGGAAGAAAGGAAGGGAGAGAGCGCGAGAGCATGGGGGAGGCGGAGGCAGGGAGAGAGCGGCGAGACGCCGGGAGAGAGGTCGGCGTCGCGCCTGTGAATTTCTGGGAATTTGCGTCTGTTTTGCTGGGAATCGTGGCTGCTGGTTCTGTTTTGTGTGGTGGGAAGGAGACGTGAGGGAGAGATGCCGGGAGAGAGGGGCGTGTGGGAGCGTGGCTGGGTTTGTGTTCTTTCTGGGTTTCTGTTTTTCCTCTCTGAGAATGGATGAAGAAAGGTATAGAGGGCCGGGTCGGGTCAGGTGGTTGTTGGATCGGGTGTTGGGTCGAGTGTTGGGTCTGGGGGGAATGGATTGGGCTGGAGAGGGTAAGGGAGAAGATGGGTGGGCCTGGAATGTTGGGGAATATTGTGGGCTGGGAATTAGGAATACTTAAGATATACATACATACCTACACTTACATGTATACATATACATATATTTTTTATTTTCGTAAGATTTATAAAACTAAATGATTTAAATAATTTGAATACTCACGAAGCTCGATAATTAAATTATACCAACGTGGGTCAAAATTTGGGTGTCAACAGCTGTCCCTCATTTTACTCGGGTTGATGCGAGCAACTCGAGGAAAATGAAGTTGACCGAACCAATTTTGACCAACTCCAATCATTTTCTAAAGGAAGGATTTGACAAAGGGTTTAGGAATTATGGCCGAACCCTTGAAACGGGTTTCCTACATATCTCAGGATATATGAGAATTCAGGCCATTTGTAGTTCGATAAGCTTGATTTACCGCACGATTTGAAAGAATCAAAGTCATCTCGATACCGAATTATGAAGGTATCGGAATGCTCGAGAATAGAATTTGAGAGCGAATGTCGGAATACAGCCGAGTTTTCGACATTGAATCCACCTACATATCCTTATCTGGAATCAGGCTGTGTGTAGTTCGACTAGATCGGTGGGGAAAGGAAATCCATTATGCTAGATTACCTTCGGTTTTGGACAAGTGACAAAATAACGAGTATGAAAAGGATATTTGTAACCTCTTAGCTATGAGTGTGTACATGGACATAACTTTCAAGTTCTTGGCGTATTGTCACTCAGATTGGAAACTTGCTTCCGACAAGTTGAAACCCCCCGGATGCGAGACTGGAACTGACAGAACCAAAGAAATACCGACATGACTCGAGAGGGGTGGTTCGATCGTGGTGGAAGTCGCTCCTCTGCTCGCGTCCTAAGAGTTTGACATTCCTCTTTGGACTATGTCCCAGTTCGCTGCTAAGAAAAAGTTCCACGTTGTGCTGCATCCTTGTTGATGTCGTCCGCACCTGTGGTTTGGTTTGAGAATTCATCCTCTTGGATGCTCTCGACAAAGATTGAGATAAAACTTGTTAGCTTAAAATGCAATTAGGATGAGATATAGTGTCTTTTTACCATGTTGACACTTCATTGATCTCCTCCATATTTGACGTCGACTCGATCGGTCTGACGTACAGCAAATAAAACTTGTGTCTGGCATTTGCAATATAACCTTCAATCTACTCTTCATTTGATGTTGAAATAAAATAAATAAATGATGATATGATGCTGATATTTCTTTTGACGTTGTCTTTGATACTCTTCGATTTTGACGAGGCATGAAATCTTCTCGTCGTGCATAAAATTGACTCGCGATGCATGATTTCCGCTATGCATGATTTTCCGCGATGCATGATTTCTGCGAGGCACAAAGTCTTCTCGCGATGCATAAATTTTGACGAGGCATGAAATCTTCTCGTCGTGCATAAAAATTGACTCGCGATGCATGATTTCCGCTATGCATGATTTTCCGCGATGCATGATTTCTGCGAGGCACAAAGTCTTCTCGCGATGCATAAATTTTGACGAGGCATGAAATCTTCTCGTCGTGCATAAAAATTGACTCGCGATGCATGATTTCCGCTATGCATGATTTTCCGCGATGCATGATTTCTGCGAGGCACAAAGTCTTCTCGCGATGCATAAATTTTGACGAGGCATGAAATCTTCTCGTCGTGCATAAAAATTGACTCGCGATGCATGATTTCCGCTATGCATGATTTTCCGCGATGCATGATTTCTGCGAGGCACAAAGTCTTCTCGCGATGCATAAATTTTGACGAGGCATGAAATCTTCTCGTCGTGCATAAAATTGACTCGCGATGCATGATTTCCGCGATGCATGATTTCTGCGAGGCACAAAGTCTTCTCGCGATGCATAAATTTTGACGAGGCATGAAATCTTCTCGTCGTGCATAAAATTGACTCGCGATGCATGATTTCTGCTATGCATGATTTTCCTCTATGCATGATTTTCCGCTATGCATGATTTCCGCGATGCATGATTTCTGCGAGGCACAAAGTCTTCTCACGATGCATAAATTTTGACGAGGCATGAAATCTTCTCGTCGTGCATAAAATTGACTCGCGATGCATGATTTCCGCTATGCATGATTTCCGCGATGCATGAATTTTGACGAGGCATGAAATCTTCTCGTCTCTGTTGATGATAACGGCAGGACGACCTCCAGGTAATGTATCGTCTTGGTCCATGATAATAACAAAAATAACTATCTCCTCTGGGGTAATGCATTGTCCTGATTGACAATGACCATCTTGCTTGATTATTGTGACGCGAATAGCGCCCTTTACGAAAATTGTAAACTCTTGGATTCGCCTTTGATTTTTTTTTTTGAGTTCTCCTTGTTCATTTATTGGAGGAATTTTGCCAATTTCAAAGCGAAGCTGTAAACCTGCATCCACAGAAAAATTGTCAGTTTTAAAGATGTACTGATCTGTGTCGATTTCTCCAGTTGTCTTCTCTTTGTATTGCTATCTCCGGTTGATTTCCCGATCTCCCGACTCTTGATAGATAAGATAAAATTTTATGCCAAACAAATGAAATAAAAAAAGGGAAAAATTTAAGAGAAATATAATTTAGAGAAACAGTATCTTAAAAAGGTCACTGCCAAGTCATGTCATATCGGGCTTAACGAACTTCTTTGGGCCCGACACTGATCATTTAACGGTGAGTCTTTGGAATCGTTCCGGACTTATAGGTAAGGTCTGTAATGAAATTTTGAGGCCATTCTCAAAATTTCTGTCCCAGTTTACTGTCTTACTTATCCTTTCATCGCAATTGAGCAGATTTCGGGATTTTTGAGATCTTCTCAAAATTCTGTCGCAGTCGCAGATCTCGCAATATCTTTATTTTGACTTGCTAAAGCGAAAACTTCTTTTGGAGAATTTTGAGTTCCTCTCAAAATTTGTTCCAGTTTCTATTGCACAGAGGAATAGAAATCTTACGAGAGATTTGACCGAACCCTTGTGGCGCCTACGTATCCCGTTGAGGCAGGAATTCAGGTCAGACGTAGTTCCTCCGTAAAATTTTGGTCTTTTGTTTTGAACCATTAAAGAAGTCCCACTTCAAATTAATTTTTGGGATCCTCTCAAAAATTCTGTCCCAGTTTCCATTATGAAGAGAAATAGCAATCTTACTGGGTATATGACCGAGCCGTTGTGGCGCCTACGTATCCCGTTGGAGCAGGAATCAGGTCAAACGTAGTTCCGACCTAAAGAATTTTTAAAAGGGGTAAATGGGGTGACCGAAGCCGACATAGGCCGCCTACGTATCTCATTCTTGAGAATTCAGGTCGTACGTAGTTCGTTACAAGAGGGATAGGAATTCAATTTGAACAAATACAAATAAACAGAACGATTACAAGAAAATGATAGAAAAAGCAAAACTAAACTTCATGCGTAGTATCTCTTGACAGCATCTGAGTTGATAGGCTTGGGCCATACGGTGCCATCCATCTCGGATAGGACTAAAGCGCCTCCAGATAGTACTTTGCGAACCATGTAAGGACTTTGCCAGTTTGGTGCGAATTTTCCTTTGTACTCGTCTTGATGAGGAAAAATACGTTTAAGGACCAACTAACCCACTTCAAAATTTCTGGCTCTTACTCTTTTGTGAAAAGCGCTAGTCATTCTGTGTCTATACAACTGGCCATGGCAGACGGCGACCATCCTCTTCTCATCAATCAAAGCTAACTGATCAATCCGTTTGCTAACCCACTCAGCATTGCTTAGCTCAGCTTCCTGGATGATCCTTAGTGATGGTATCTCGACTTCAACAGGTACGACTGCTTCGGTTCCATATACTAGCAAGTATGGAGTAGCCCCAATCGATGTTCTGACCGTTGTTCGATATCCTAGCAGAGCATATGGCAACATTTCATGCCAACCTCGCTGTTTGTCAATCATTTTCCTCAGAATTTTCTTGATATTCTTGTTGGCGGCCTCTACAGCTCCGTTCATTTGAGGGCGATAAGCGGTTGACCTTCGGTGAATAATCTTAAATTGTTCACATATCTCTTTCATCAAATGACTATTGAGATTTGTACCGTTATCAGTGATGATGGATTCCGGGACTCCAAAATCGGCATATCAGATTGTTGCGGACAAAGTCGGCCACCACTTTCTTGGTTACCGATTTGTAAGAGGCTGCTTCCACCCATTTGGTGAAATAATCGATGGCAACCAAGATGAATCTGTGTTCGTTAGAAGCGGATGGCTCTATAGGACCAATGACATCCATTCCCCAAGCTACAAATGGCCAAGGTGAGCTCATAGCATTGAGCTCGTGAGGTGGCACTCGTATCAAATCCCCGTGCACTTGACATCTGTGGCATTTTTGCACGAATCTACAACAGTCATTCTCCATAGTCATCCAGAAGTACCCAGCTCGTATGATCTTCCTTGCCAAAGTGAGCCCATTCATATGTGTACCACACATTCCGGCATGTATCTGTTCAATAAGACTCATAGCTTCAACAGCGTCCACACATCTTAGAAGACTCAAATCTGGAGTTCTTCTATATAGTACTTCTCCATTTAGGAAGAAATTCAGAGCCATACGGCGTATCGATTTCTTTTGATTAGTCGTAGCGTCCTCAGGATAAGTCCCAAACTCCAAATACCTCTTTATGTCAACGTACCAAGGCAAACCGTCTGGTTCTGATTCGACATGTGAACAATGGATCGGATGTTCCTTCAGTTCTATATCCAGTGGGTCGATGTAATCTGTATCCGGATGTTTAATCATCGAAGCAATGGTGGCAAGAGCATCGGCCAACTCATTCTGTATTCTGGGCGTATGTCTGAACTCGATCTTGCGAAACCTTTTGCACAGCTTCTGCACATACTGTACGTAAGGTATAATCTTCGGGTTCTTCACAGCCCATTCACCTTGAACCTGACGAATCAAAAGGTCTGAATCCCCAATGACCAGTAACTCATAAACATTCATGTCGATGGCCATTTTCAGACCAAGAATACAAGCTTCGTATTCGGCCATGTTGTTGGTGCAATTAAATCGGAGTTTAGCTGCTGTGGGATAGTGTTGACCAGATTCTGACACTAAGACTGCTCCGATACCTTTACCTTGATGATTTGCCGCTCCGTCAAAGAATAATCTCCAACCTGGATAAACTTCAGAGATATCTTCACCCACAAATGACACTTCTTCATCGTGAAAATATGTCTTGAGAGGTTCATACTCTTCATCAACGGGATTTTCCGCAAGATGATCAGCCAAAGCTTGTGCTTTTATTGCCTTCTGAGTCACGTACACGATGTCAAACTCACTCAATAGCATTTGCCATTTAGCTAACTTCCCGGTTGGCATTGCTTTCTGGAAAATATACTTCAACGGATCCATCCTGGAGATAAGATATGTAGTATACGACGACAGATAGTGTCTCAGCTTCTGGGCAAGCCACGTCAGAGCACAGCATGTTCTTTCCAGCAAAGTGTAGCGAGACTCGTACGGAGTAAATTTCTTGCTGATGTAGTAGATTGCCCTTTCCTTCTTCCCTGTCTCGTCGTGTTGACCCAGTACACATCCAAATGCACTATCTGAAACTGACAAATACAGTAGCAAAGGACTCCCTTCTCGTGGAGGAACCAATACTGGTGGGTTAGACAAGTAGTTCTTGATAGCGTCGAAAGCGGTCTGACACTCCTCGGTCCACTTAGTCGGAGCATCTTTCTTCAGCAACTTGAAGATAGGCTCACATACCACTGTCGATTGTGCTATAAACCGGTTGATGTAGTTTAACCTCCCCAAGAAACTCATTACTTCTTTTCTCGTCTTCGGTGGGGGTAACTCCTGAATTGCTTTAATTTTGGAAGGGTCGAGCTCAATACCTCTTCTGCTGACTATAAATCCCAACAACTTCCCAGCTGGGACTCCAAAAGCACATTTGGCGGGATTTAGCTTCAGGTTGTACCGACGCAAACGTTCAAAGAATTTCCTCAGGTGTGTCACATGATCCGAACTCTCGCGGGATTTAATTATGACGTCGTCCACGTACACTTCAATTTCTTTGTGGATCATGTCATGAAAAACAGTCGTCATGGCTCTCATGTAAGTGGCACCGGCGTTCTTGAGGCCGAACGGCATTACCCTGTAGTGATACACGCCCCAAGGTGTGATGAATGCCGTTTTTTCTGCGTCTTCTTCATCCATCAAGATTTGGTGATAACCCGCGTAACAATCCACAAATGACTGCATCTCATGTTTGGCACAATTGTCAATCAGTATATGGATATTTGGCAATGGAAAATTATCCTTTGGACTAGCCTTGTTGAGATCTCTGTAATCGACACAAATCCTGATTTTTCCATCTTTTTTGGCGACCGGAACGACATTTGCCAACCAGGTGGGATATTGTGTTACCTCTACCAATCGAGACTCTATCTGCTTGGTGATTTCCTCCTTAATCTTCAAACTCAATTCAGGCTTGAATTTCCGAGTTTTTTGTTTCACCGGCTCGAACCCTGGGTTGATAGGTAGCTTATGAGATACGACATCGGTACTCAACCCCTCCATATCACCGACTTCCCAAACAAATACATCATTGTATTCGGCAAGTAAATGAACCAGGCTCTCATTCTGAGTCTCATCTAGGTGGGTGCTGATCTTAACCTCTTTGACGCATTCCGAATCTCCCAAATTCACCGTCTCTGTTTCCTCCAGATTTGGTTTATGTTGATTCTCGAACTGTCGGAATTCTTCTGCTATATAATCCGATTCCCCATTTTCTTCGTCGTAGTCGTCGACCTTATCGTCCTTTGTCTCATTTTGTTCATTTAGCCCATGACATGACATGACATTGGCAGGTCTATAACTTATGTTACTGAAATTATAAACAGAAAAAATTAGGAAAGTAAAGTATGACAAACAACTGAATAAGTAAAGTCAAAATAAAGAGGCTTTTATTTAAAACAAAATGCAAACTTCGGGCATGACATGGAGCCATGTTGCCTTTCAAACGTCACAACAGAATTCAAAACTCGAACAATTTAGAAAATGTAGAAATGGCGGGTCTTGGGTATCTTCGGACAACCACCGATTTTGGTGTACATAAAAATACTCTTTTTCTACCGAAGAGTTCGGGACATCAGGATCGGCGTGGAAGTCCAGTTCTGCAGCACCTCCCCTGGTTCAGCATCACGAATACCAACTGACTCAACCTCCTCCTCGACAATAGCATTGATCTCTTCGAAGAAGTCACAGATTCCTTCCCCAAAGTCTTCAGGCTCGGCACACTTCCTGGTTGGAAAGGATTGATACAGAAGCGGGATCGGCTTAGCCAACTCTTGACCTCTTTTCTTCTTCATCTTTATGTCGTCATCTGTGGGGATGTACCCCAAACCATATTTGGATCCTTTAAGAACGGCCGGAATAGGCTCAATAGTTCCTTGGGAACCTCTTCCCAGTCCGAAACCTGGCTCGAACCCATTCTGCAGCATCACCGTGGCTATCATTTTGTGTACGGCTGGCATGGGGTTCCGCGGGGCCAAATCTTCCTTGGTGGCTTTCACCAGCTCCACCGTGTAAAAGTCTGCACCTTGCGGCATCTCATCAATGATCGACACCTGCTTGCCCGAGCGACTTCCCTCGCCGTGAATCACTAACTCTTCATTTTTCCATACAAGCTTCATCATTTGATGGAGAGTAGAGGGGACGGCTCCGGCCATGTGGATAAACGGCCTTCCTAAAAGAAGGTTGTAGCTAGTGTCTATGTCCAATACTTGGAATTGCGCACTGAACTCTGCAGGGCCCATTTGAAGGGTCAAAGTCACTGCCCCCAATGTGTCTCTTTGCACTCCATCAAACGCTCTTACATTGACCTGGTTTTGCTCCAGACTCCCCAGGTCAAAATTCAGTTGCCTCAACGTTGAAAGTGGGCAGATATTCAAACCGGATCCATAATCTATCAAAACACGGTTGACAACTTTTCCATGATATATCACGGTAATGTGAAGTGCTTTGTTGTGGGTTCTTCCTTCGACTGGCAACTCATTGTCACAAAAGCTGATCCGGTGCCCCCGAATGACTTGATGAATCATGGCAGCCACGTTGTCACTACTTGTACCTGAGGGTACATATGTATCATCAAGAGCTTTCATTAAGGCCTGCCTGTGGGACTGGGAGCTCATTAGCAGGGCCCACACGGAGATCTGAGCCGGAGTCTTCTCTAAATGTTTGATGATGGAATAGTCCTTCGGTTGCATCCTTCTCCAGAACTCTTCCGCTTCACCCTCGCTTATTGGCCTTTTAGTATGGTCCTTCTTCTGTCCTCCGAGAGCAAGCTCATCAGGAGTGTAGCACCTTCCGGACCTGGTCATGCCTTGGGCCACAGCAGTTTCAATTACAAATTTAGGCTTGACGAGAGTTTCTGAAGGCACCAAGGCAACAGCCTTTGCGGGTGTCAGAATAACAAACTTTCTCTTTTCCTTGACGCTTAAAGAAGCGACAGCCCTTTCTAAGTCCTCATGCACAATAGGAGTAATTATCTTTGTTTCACACCCGTCTTCATCCGTTTCAATCATATTAACGTTGCTACCTCCATGATCCGGCAATGGATTTGTGTTGACATTTGGCGCCGCCGGCTGAAGAGAAACTACCTCCTGATCTATCAGGTCTTGGATTCTGTGCTTAAGGTTGATGCAATCTTCCGTGTCATGTCCAACACTGTTGGAATGATAAGCACATCTTTGATCTGGCTTGTAGAACCTTGAGTTGACATCCATGTGCTTGGGTCCCACAGGGTGGAGGTATCCATCTGCGACTAGTCTCTCAAATAGTTTGGTCCGGCTTTCAGCAAGCGTGGTAAATTTCCTTGAAGGTCTTTTTTCAAACATCGAACGGGAAGGATCATAATTGCTTTGCTGAGGGGGAGGTACCTGCTGATAATCTCGAGTATTCGGACGAGGAACTTGTCTTCGAGGATAAGGGTTTGCCTGGTAATTTGGTACTGGAGCTAGGTAGTTCGGGAGGGGGTTCTGATATAATGGAGCTTGGATTTGATAAGTGGGCGGAGGTGCTTGGTAGCTCGACTGTACATTGGCGCAGTTGGGAGCAATATTCGGATAAGGGTAATCTGCGTATATGGGAGAAAACTTTTGGAGATTTGGAGGTGGGCTTTGGTATGACGAAATTTAAGCATTCGGATAGGTGGGGGCAGTATTGTGGTTATTAGGATGATTGGATTGTTGGTAGTAGGGCCTGGAATGATCTCGGGTGTGTGACGGGTTTCTAGGGGTTTTTCCTCCCCCATATGAGACAGCAGCAACTTCCTCTCTTCTTTTCCTTATCAATCCTGAAGACCCAGGTGACGCGGACACACGGGCTATTTTCCCCGATTTCAAACCATCTTCGATAGTCTCACCAACTTTGACTATCTCAGCGAATTTAGCTCCGACTAGCAACATGATTCGATCATAGTACTCTGGTTCCTGTACCCGCAAAAATACTTCCACAATCTCTTTTTCGGTCATGGGCGGCCTTACCCTCGCGGCTTCTTTCCTCCATCTGTAGGCAAATTCTCTATAGCTTTCAGTTGGTTTTTGCTTCATCTTTTCTAGAGAATACCGATCGGGAACTATTTCGACATTGTAGGCAAATCGGTCAACGAAATCTTTAGCCAACGCATTCCAATTGGGCCATTGTCTGGTTTCGTGTGAAGAAAACCACTCGAGAGCCTCCCCACATAGACTTCGGCTGAAAAGCCGCATCAACAAAGCCTCATCCCTGCCAACTCCCACGAGCTGGTCACAATACGCCCTCAAATGCGCCATAGGGTTGCCTACTCCCCCAAAGGTGTCAAACTTTGGAATTTTAAACCCTTCGGGAAGGTTCAAATCTGGATGGATGCACAATTCTGCATAACTGAGTCCGACGACGTCTGGGATGCACTGTAGTTCTTTCATAGCCTTTTTGATTTCCTCTTTTATATCGACTTTTACTTCTTCTTTTGCCTTCCATTCTCTTTCCTGCTCTTCATAGTGGTCCAACTCAGAACCGTGCACCTCGTGCTCGGTCAGAACGGGAATTTGGAAGGTGGCTCTTTTCGGGAGGGGTGGAGCTATGGAAGGACTCGGGACGTTTTGGGCGGTCTGGTAGTTCTGTGGGTAAGCCTGAGGATTGGTGTTCTGGTTTAAATGTTGATAAGGTATTTGGGGATTTTTTTTTTTTTTTTTCAATAGAAGGAGAAAAAAGAGGTAGTTTTACCAAAAGAGATGAGCATGGATCACACTTGACAAATAAACAGAGTTTTCAAACAAGAACAATGTAAAATTTCTATAGTAGTATCAATAGCTAATTAAACTTAGTAAATAAAAGTAGTAGAATAGAAGAAAAGAGAGCCCTTTTTTTAGCCTCTAGCAGTCAACAAAGAAGGAATAGCTGCCAAATTAGGAGTATTAGCATTCTTATTTGATGCACCTCTTTTCCCATTTGATGATGATGATGATGTCTTACTGAAAGCTCTCATTGGACTTGCAAATGCCCATCCCCAAGAACTTCTGTTCCTTCCATGTACAATCTGCTGCTGCTGCTGTTGTTGTTGTTGTCCCACAGGAGCTATGTTGGATTTTCCATTCATATTTTCCTCAGATGAAACCCAATGAGATGAAGAAGATGAAGATGATGATGAAGAAGTTATCATAAAACCACTAAATAGTCCACCACATCTAACTCTTTCTTTGATACAATCTTGCCCTGCCCCTGCTCCTCCTGCTGCACCACTGTTTCTATGATGAATTTTAGACTTGTTGTTACCTTCTCTTTGAGACTCCACTCTTCTCAAAGTACAGTCTCCAAAACCAGTTGAGATTCTTTCAAAGAAATCACCTGAAAAGCTTCTGCTTCCACAGCCAACAGATCTAGATCTAGATACTTTTCTATCAAAAGCAGGACTAGTCTCATTTTCATTCTCCTCCACCACAACAAACTCTTCTTCTTTCTTCTTTGACCTCATAGAACCATTCCCAACTGAAGGAAAAGTCATGTTTCTTTCAGTTTTCTTGGAATTTTGCTGCTTAGAAGAAGATGAGTAGTAGAGAAATGACCAGAACCTTCTCCTGTGAGGAGTATTACAGTCTTCTTCTTCTTCATTCAAGAAATGCATACCATTTCTAGGAGTTGTTGTAGACTTGCTTCTCTTCATAGTAGCAACAACACTACTGTTACAACCATCTTTTTTCTTCTTGCTGTAATGGCTACTCAAGAGAAAAGGCATTCTTGATTTCCTCATTTTCCCATAGTGAACATTTGCTTGGTTTGTTTCGAAGGCAGTTTGAGTTTGGTTTTGATTTTGTGGTGGTGGAGCAGTTTGAGTGTTCTGAGGATAGGGTGGCATTTGAGGGTGGTTATTTGGAAGAGGTGGAGGAGCTTGGTAAGATACAGAAGCATATTGGGGATGTTGGGTTGTTAAATCTATCACAGATGGATTGTGCACAGGTGTAGAAGACTGGTTCTGAGTCGGATCCATGTTTGCTGAAGGGAAGTAGACCGGAGGTCTTGTATCAGCAATATTATCACCAAATCCGGGTGGAGGCGCATCCTGTCTCCGTTGCATTTCAATTTTCATTTCAGCAATTTCTCGCATTAGTTGCATGATCAGTTCATTTTGTTCCGCTAAGGCGGTCTGAGCCACCACAACATCAGTAATACGCGCTTCGTCATTTTGGTCTCCCATAACTTTCTTTCCTTTGTCTGAATTGGGTCTAGGGAAGGAATCTGTAGGACCTTTCGATCTGGTGAAGTAAGGATGATCTGCCAGCTTTGATCGACACAGACCAGTTAATAGGTACCTGAGAAGTGAAACAACTCAAAGGCAGATTTGTTAGTGCGCGTTCAGAGTACAAAATACATAATATCACATAGACGGCAGATAAACACACAAGTTGCTTTGTTTGAGGATATCTTTATCCCACGAATGAGAATTGGAAAACATTTTTATTATTATTATTATTATTTTTTTTTTTTTTGGAATTTTGGCTGGGAGTGGGTTTACGATATCCTCAATCATAGCGTGACACATAAACATTTAAACATATATATCGCGTCCTAAGCATGCATGTGACCCTTTTATGCCAAGGGTAGGCCTAACGGATTGAAGGATGTATATGCTTTTTAAAACCTGATTTATTATCCCCAAAATAGCACCCAAAATGTCTGATAAACATAACAGAAAGTAGTCCTGAAAATAAATTACAAAACAAAGTGCAAATAAAACAGTCCCACGCAGGGGATGGTAAAAATCAGGACTCCTCTGATCCTTCGCCAAGTCTGGTCCTCTTGGCGATGCTGACTTCTTCCCACATGGCATATCTATCCGCCCAGAGATGATCTCTCGCCAATCGAGCTCCTTCTTGATGACTGAACCCCTCTAACAATTGAATCTGTCGCTCCATGCTATCATCTAACTCTATCATGCATTGTCTGGCACTTCACAGTTCTTGTTTCAATCGAGCTATGACATTGGAATCTTCAAAATGGCGACGTTGATGCTCTAATTCACTCTTATCAAACTTCTCTTGAAGGCGGTGAAGTCGGACTTGATGTTTGGCTCCGACATCGGCAATGATGTGAGGAATGTTCGGACCAGGCTCAATTGTTCCAGCGAGACTCTTTTTTAACCATTCTTTGTACTCCCTTGAACATTCCGGACGAAACCTATCGGGTACAGGCTCACCCAACACTCTTCGAGATCTCCACATTCTACGCATGTCTTCGGAAAATGCAACTCGCCCATTCTTGTGGTCAGTTACGAATTTCCTCATATCTGCAATCTGGGGTAACTCCTGTTTCCCTCCTAGTTGCCTCAGCACTCGACCGGGAGCGTATGGCCTGGTTCCTCTTAACCCAGCAAATACCAAATAAGGGACCTTTTCAGTTCGAACTACCATATTCTTAGTTACCACCAAACTATCTATCGACCATTGCACGTCTTCTTCTCTCAGCCCTCGAAGCCTTGGATACCAAAAACTTTCTCCTCCAGTCTTGTTGCAACGATTGTGATACAACCACCAGCTATGACCATGTAGCTCGTCGGATCGTCTTAAGGGATCAGGTTCTTTTGGGTTATGAGTTTTGATTAAATGACGCATCATCCACCACTGTAGTATAAGATTACACCCTTGAAAGAAGCGTTCTCCGTTCTGACATTTGTCTAAAGCCCTGTAGATGTCGGCCAGAATCATAGGCGCTAGAGTATAATATTTTGTCGATGTTTTGTAATCTACTCCATAAAAGATGGCATGAGTGACCATAAATATACTGGGATGAATAGTGTATTTTGGCCCTTGGGGAAAAACCATCGTGCCGAGCAAACATATCGCAAATGCAAGGGGACGCGTCTCTTTCCATTTTTCTTTTGAAACGAACTCGTCTTCATGTTTCTCATAAGCCCTTGCACGCCCAAATCGATAATATAACTTTCGGAAAGGTATATTCGGGCCAGGGAGCTTGTCCATCCACTCGGCTTTAACCAACGACAATTTTTCTTTAATTTTGGCAAAATCCCATGTCATAGGATTTAGGAGATCTGTATCGGGATATCGTTTCCTTTTGTTGCACATGGCGACACTTTCATAACTGATAAGAATTTCTTCTATAGTCGGCGTCAACTCTACTTCCCCAAATCGAAAAACCATATTCTCGCTATCCCAAAATTTCACCATCGTTCCAATTAAACCAGGCCATGCATTCATCTCTAGCAACGACGGAAGATGACCTATGTGTTTCTGAACAATCTTTTTATCATCGTTGTTCATGAACTCCCACCACACTTTGAGGAAAGGGTCGGGGATAGTAACCATTCTTGTTTTCAAAGGTTTGAGTGTCGAATTCATCCTACAAAAATAGCGAACAAAATTTAGTCAACCCCCCACCCTGTAGACAATAAATTGTTTTTAAAATGCATATACATCCTTCAATTAACACATGAGCATGATTGTCTGTTTTTTGGCAATTTGGGCCAAATAGACACAAGGTGGGCTTCTAATGGGCTCAACGCGCCTTGGGCGTTGGGTCGTCTTAGTTCAAATGCTCTTACGTTCGGGTTTTTGGCTCGGCTCTACACTAGTTGACTAAGAGTGGCTTTTGAAATGACCGGGAACCCAAACGGACAATTTGGGCTGAAACTTGCGACAACCATTGGACGCCTAACGAACCAATAAATTGCCGCTAATTTCAAAAATAGGGTGAGTATAAAAAAGTCCGGCTGCGGTTCCGCAAACCGTCCTTTAGTATACTATATATACATATCGGAAATATGCCATGAGAGAAATGCAATTTTTTCAACATTAAAGCTTTAAACAATTTATACAAGTAAACAGTTATCACAAATAGTCAAATAAGTTAGCCTTAAGGTTAGAATCCTCCAAATTATCCCCAGCGGAGTCGCCATTTCTGTTTTATCAAAAAATCATTATTTCCGAAAGAGAGTTCGTTTTATTTTCAATTTTTTAGGAGTCGCCACTTAATTTTTAAGAAAAAATCAAGAAAACTTATTTCCAAAACAACTTTAACAGAAAAATTATTTTAGAAATATTTAAATGGGTTCGGGATTCTTATTAGCGTCTTAGGAAGGTGTTAGGCACCTAAGATACTCCGTTAAATACGGTTTTCCAACGACTAACTTATTTGACTATTTTTTTTGTTTTAACTTTTGCAAATCTTTTGTTTATTTTATTAGAACGTTACTTAGACAAATTTTCAAAGCTTCGAAATATTTTGTTTATCTTGCAATTTTGCGGATTTTTACGAAGCCTAACTTAAAGTTACAAGTTTTTGGAATATATATATCTTTGCCAAATTTTCCTTAATAGTTAAAGCTCTCTAAACTCAAACGGACTTGTAAAATATTATTGTTTTAAGACAACTTTTAAAACCTTAACTCTAAGCCAACTTGCAAACTTAAAATTTTATTGTTTTAAGATTCCGTTAACAATTAAATTTATTAGAGTCTTACCCAAAATCATCACGAGTTTGAAATTTTTATCGTTTTGAGATTCCATTTTAGTTTTACGGTTTTTTGATAAAATAAAAGGCGTTCGACGGGGTTTGGAGTTTCTAATCCTAGACTAAAGGCATTCAAAGCAAAATATAAACAAGCAGTAAAACGGAACAAAGAGAGAGAGGAAAAAAGAGAGAGAGAGATTTGGGTCCAAACTCGGGTTCTGTTCGCCTTGACCGAGTTTTGGACCCACCTGTTTTGGGTATTTGACCCATTTTTGTACCTGTCCTAATCTAAACATACAAATAGAATATCGAAGAAAAATAAAACAACGAGGGCTTATGCCCATTACAAATATATACAAAAAATGTAAAATAAAGAAATCTCTAAATCCGCTTCTTCAAATTCCTCAATATTTATGGAATTTGACTTGGCATGTCTATCTTGATGGCTTGACTCGAAAAGGAAAGAATCTGGAGCCTTTACGGCTCTTCCGAAATGTAATGGTGAGATGAAGTCCCATAATGGACTCGAGAGGAGATTTCCCATGCAACAAAGTAAAGAAAGGGATTAATATATAATCTAACTAACATAAAAAGAAAATAAATAAGGTATACACTGTAGTCATTTAAGATTAATAGTAGTAAACAGCCCATCAACCCATAACATGTTCATACATATAGGATTTGGAAACAACCATACTAAAAAAAATCAAACAATCTTAACACATAGGCCTTGATGTATGTTGAAAAGTAAGCGAAATAAGAATACGATCCAAGTTGAAGCAATATCATGGTGAAATATAAGTGCAACTCTGATAATAGACACCTCCAGCCCCCGAATCATCTAAGAACATGAATAACTATTGCGAGAATTATCGATGAAAAAAAAATAATAAAAAATCAGATTCATTCTTAACAAGAAATCATGGAAAACATAATAAAATAAATTCTAATACAAAGAGGACAAGTGCATTTCAATTGCCATTCAAACTTCATCTCTTCATCCACGTGAATCGCATAAAGAAAATAGTAACACGTAGAGAAGAGACAGATACTCAGGGGCAATGTAAAATAAGCAAGCAACATCCCCAGAAAATGGATCTTTACAAGTCTCATATCCGTTCATAATGACTAGCGAGACAGACGATACGGGAAGAACGACGATTTCGAAAATAAAGAAAATAGAGAGGATAAGCAGCCCTCTTATATTCTTAAACCATATGCTTTGAAGGAAGCTTAGAAAGAAAAAAAAAAGAATTTTCAAGAGAAGAGAGTTTCTCAGATACAAGTCCATTAACCTCAATACAAAACTCGATACCAGCAGCTGCACAACTATCCGACGAACAAAACAACAACTAATCTTAATATGCGCTTTCAAAGCCTAATATCATAACAAGAACCGGTATCTATATCGATCAAAATGACACATCACGCTGCCTAAAGAACAGTCTAACAGTGCTGAAACACAAACATTTGATCAAGGAAAAATACAAACTTGAAATGGGAGCGAGAACACAGCCGAAACAGAGACCAACCTTAATCACAACCATACCGATTTTAACTATATGCTATGACTAAGCAGACAGAACAACTAAGAACAAATACACCAGCAAACACCAAGCGAACCCTCATAAGGACTGACCTATACTTCGAATCGACACGAGGATGAATCACAAATACAAAAAGACACAATGAATCATACTAACAGCAGGGAATCATAACATCAGACGAACTTCGGAGAGGCAGGGAACACGTGAAAACAAGAAAACTCAGCGAAACCAGCCATAATACAACATCGTTTTCAATCTTTAATCTGTCATATTGAAAACGAGAAGAGGGAGAAATCAAGTAGGAGGGTGTTTACCTGTCGAGGAGCAGCGACTGGGACGGTGAGCAGCTGACGACGACGACTTCTACACGCGAACCACGGTTAGACGTTTCAACAAGACCCGTAGTCGAGCACACACAACGCAACAGAATATTTATCTCGCTTTTATCCGTTCTTTCAGTTTTTCAAAAGCCAACAGTAAGACGAAAGGAATCTTAACTTCAAAATTTTTCAACCAAAATTCCCCCCCCCCTTTTCTGAAAATCTGGGGTGTTTAAATAGAAGAACGATTAGGGTCGATTTGAAATTCGAAAAAAAAAAAAAAAATCTTCATTATTGGGTCAAACCCCTTTTCGACCGAAAGAGAAAAGGGGAACTTGGGGCTGTCGGGGAATCTTCGTGTGGGGTAGGGAGAGAAAGAGCGTGGGAGAGCGTAGGAGAGAGAGACGCGACGCGAGAGAGAGGTCGCGTGAGAGAGGGGGGGTCGCGACGAGACCTCTGTTCTTGACGTTTATCGCGACTGGGAGAGAGCGTGGGGGTTTGAGGGCGAGAGCGAGAGAGACGCGTCGCGAGGGGGATGACGCGGCTGGCTTCTGGGTTTCTGCCTGTTCTGTTTTTCCGGTGGGGGTTCTGTTTTGCTGGGAATTGTGGGGAGAGAAAGGGGAAGGAGGGGTCGCGTGGGAGAGAGGATGAGAGTGTGAGGGAGAGACGAAGGCGACGCGAGGGAGATGAGAGAGCGTGGGGAGAGAGTATGTTTTTGGCTGGATTTTCGTGGGTTCTGGCGTCTGAGGGAGGAAGAAAGGAAGGGAGAGAGCGCGAGAGCGTGGGGGAAGCGGAGGCAGGGAGAGAGCGGCGAGACGCCGGGAGAGAGGTCGGCGTCGCGCCTGTGAATTTCTGGGAATTTGCGTCTGTTTTGCTGGGAATCGTGGCTGCTGGTTCTGTTTTGTGTGGTGGGAAGGAGACGTGAGGGAGAGATGCCGGGAGAGAGGGGCGTGTGGGAGCGTGGCTGGGTTTCTGTTCTTTCTGGGTTTCTGTTTTTCCTCTCTGAGAATGGATGAAGAAAGGTATAGAGGGCCGGGTCGGGTCAGGTGGTTGTTGGATCGGGTGTTGGGTCGAGTGTTGGGTCTGGGGGGAATGGATTGGGCTGGAGAGGGTAAGGGAGAAGATGGGTGGGCCTGGAATGTTGGGGAATATTGTGGGCTGGGAATTAGGAATACTTAAGATATACATACATACCTACACTTACATGTATACATATACATATATTTTTTATTTTCGTAAGATTTATAAAACTAAATGATTTAAATAATTTGAATACTCACGAAGCTCGATAATTAAATTATACCAACGTGGGTCAAAATTTGGGTGTCAACAATTTGCATTTGAGAGAGGAATAAAATCTACAATTATAATGGAATACTTCTCAAAATACCTGTAGACATGTAGTAATAGTATCAAATGAGTGCCACAATAAGGGGTTCAAATCTCGGAAAAGTTCCTTTCTTCTGGAAAAGGGAACAAAGGCAATAAGTAATAATACTCAACCCTTATTGACTTTGTTTTCCTTTTTTCTAGAAGAGGGAACTTTTCCAAGAATTGACATTCATTTGGTACTATCACTACATTTATACAAGTATTTTGAGAAGTGTTTAGTAGTATTCTAGAGTTAATTCGTCTCTTAGACGGACATGATTGCTAAGGTATCACTCCACACTGCAATTTTAGTATTTCTTATATCTATTTTAACACACATTAATTCCATGATTATTGATTACCCTTGCTTCACACTGCACCATTACCAACTAGAAATATAAGGAAACATTTCTACCTTTTATGACACTACTATTAATATTAATGAAACATCTTAATGGCATATCAATTAGGATTACTAAGGAATTCAAATGGTTAAAATTTAAAATGTTTGTAGAGCCCTAGTTTTTTTTCCGTTTAATCTTGTGGAGTCTTAGAATGATATTTATGAGAAATTCAACAAATGCTAATGAAAGAATAACTGATTTTAATAAGCAAAAACAATACAATGCAAAGTAAAAAAAGCAAAAAACAAGGCAGTGCTAATTTTAGCAAGCAGAGACAATACAGTAGTAATAAGACTCAAAAAGCAAAAGCAAAAATTGAGACGACATAACTAAGAAAAGCCATAAAAAAGAGGAACAGACAATGTAAGAGCTCATATACCAAATCTCATAAAGAGATGTGCACAACATTGTGTTGATTTTCCTTTCACAAAAGCAGTTGCAGCTACCGTGTACATATAGGTATATATCTATATATTTCTTAACTGTTATAGAAATTGAAGACATACCATGTGTGGAAAAACATTGAGCGGATAGAGCCCTACAGATTACAATAGAACTTAATAGCTGTTCAATTTTAATGTAATGTAATAAGTTTCATAAAAGTATTACACAAATCAAGTCAACTTATGACATTCAAGAAGAAGTTCAACCAGTGTTACATTGTTTCTTTTTTAGGAATGACTAACTTTTTTTCCTCCAAATTAACAATATATTAAAATTGATTAGAATGTATGAAAGAATTATCACAGACAAAGACAATGACAATATTTGTTAAAAGGACAACATGCCTAAATTTCACATTCCTTTCAACCCCATTTGCTAAGAAATTTTATTTAAGTTTTCTTCTTACTGCAGAAAGTACTTCTTATTGAGTCGATTTTGTTGATTTCTTCCTTCTGAGTGAGATGTTGGTATCATCTCTGTAACATATATTGACGCTAATTCAACAGAAAGAATTAAGCTCTTCGATAATTTTATGACAACAAGAGCAAAGATGATGAAGTAAAATGACAAAATTAATTCATGTATCCACCCAACAAAAAAAACTATCGGTAACAAAATGATAAAATAAATGTTTTAGGTATATTATTTTCTCCGTTACCCCCTTATTTGATTTCAGTTGTAGCAGATTGATTTACATATTCACACATAAAACTAAAAAAAATAAAAGAAATAAGAAAGGATTGATTTATTAGAAAATTTAAATCAGTCTGCTTCAGCATCAGAATCTGAGAACGAGTTAAAAAAAAGAAGAAAAAATCAACTATCTTCCTTTTACCCCTTTGGTCACTGCAATTTGCAAAACCAATCAAAGATCAAAACTTTGAAAATTATCCACGACTATATATATAAATCGTAATTAAAAGCTTTAAATACCGAAAAGGTAAAAGAAAAATTGAATGCAAAAACAATTAATCAATATATATATGCCCCTAAATTGCAGGAACAATTAGAAAAGAAGCTTGAAAAGTTAGATCGAGTGATAATTAAAGTGACACACCTTGACTAAAGAATTGCTCCTTTGCGAATAGTTCCTCACTCCCTCTGATTTTGAGTGAAGATTACAGGGATATGGAAGAATGAGAATGGATAAATGGAAATACCTAGAAGAGAGTAAAAAGAAAAAAAATAGTTAAGGACAGGTGATTTAATTGAGGAAAAGTGATTTGCTGAAAACACAAAATAATGTACACAAGAAAGACCTAGAAGAAAGTAGAAAGAAAAAGATAGTCAAGGACTGGTGATTTGCTGAAAACAAGAAATACTGTACACATGTGAGTTTTTAAAGAAATATTTTTTTACTTGCAGCAAAAATTTTTTAAATAACATTTTTTTTCTTTTATATTCTACTAGTTATGGACACGTGCTTTGCACTTGTATTCCTATCAAGTATTTCAAACTTTCTAAAATCACATGAATATTAGTACAACATATATGTGTAAGTGTTTCCAATTTGAAAGTGAAAATATAATTTTCAATATGAAAATATATGTTGCAATAATATAAAACAATGGGATAATGCACAAGTACCCCCTCAACAAATATCCGAAATTTCAGAGACACACTTATATTATAGTAAGGTCCTATTATTCCCCTAAACTTATTTTATAAATAATTTTCTACCCTTTTCGGCCTACGTGAGACTATCTTGTGAGCCAAATGCTGATTGACTTTTTTTTTCAAGCCAGGTAGACCAAAAAGGAGTAGAAAATTACTTATAAAATAAGTTCAGGGGGGTAATAGGACCTTAGTATAGTATAAGTGTGTCTTTGAAATTTTGGACATAGGTTGAGAGAGTACTTGTGCATTTTTCCTAAAACAATTGCAAAAGACGGTACAATGTTATTATTGAACGATATACTTTAAATAGAATATTGAATTATCTTGCTGAGTTATATTACTAAAATCTAAACAAAATGAAGCTTAATTACTACATTTTTATAATATTACAACCAGAATGTCCAAAAGCAAAATTTTTGCATCACACCAACCATTTGAGAACACTGCGAAAAACAACCATTAATATAAACTGCTCATATTTAAGAAAATTATTAGGCTTAGATATAAATGAAACTCTTGTTTTTATTTGAAAATGAAGTTGTTAATCTCATTCATACAAATCGTAAAAAAAAGGGTGAAAATAAATAATATATGTATTTGTTCGCAACAATATATTAGATAGACGATTAAGTAACACGATTAAAATCTTTCAATCAAAGTAACAATATTTTAGCAATCTTTATTTAAATTAATTTAAATTTAGACAATTGACAATATTGATATTTGAGCATATTGTATAATTTATTCAAGTATTATCAAACTCGTCATACATTAACAGAAGTTTTGTCAATTAAATAACACTTACAAGTACAATAACATAATGACAAATAAAAATAAATCCACACAACAATACAAAATGATAGAAGAATTACATAAAAATGTGGATTGCATAAGACATTTAATTTGGACAACCATATCTTGACTCCAAAATGGAAAAGCAAACATAAAATTATGAGCTAATAAATAAAAATCTCAAGGAAAAGGTCATCTCTTCTATACTTCTAAGTTCTAAGTTCAACTATTCCAATGTAAGAATTATTTTTTCATGATTTCATCTCTTATACTTCTAACTTCAACTATTCTATCGTAAGAAAGCTGACTTCAGAATGATGTCATCTTTTCTTCTCCTCATTTAGCTTCTTGACGATATATTATATCATTATCTAGGAAGAAGATTAGAAAATCGTAGATGACAAAAAAAAAAAGAATATGATGATCTAGGGACAAGAGAATTGTGGCTATACTTTACTGGCAGTTATAGTGATATTTAATGTTGGGTTTTATTTGCCCTAAATTTCTTACCATAAATAGGTTTTCCTTTTATGAAAAGGTTTTGGATTGACTAATCCTTTTTCTAGTAGGAAAAGGTTTAGGACTCTATAGATAGAGGAATGTTCCTTCTAAATTTCATCAACATTCACAATGTATTCTTAAGGGCTTTGAGAGTTTTGGTTAGAGGGAGAATTTGTGGGTCACAAACTTGATACGTTATCACTTGTGTGAACCTCCCATGTATTCCGAGTGAATTGATTGATGTTGTTTCTCTCTGTATTTTGTACTCTCATATTTATAGTGGATTGATCATCTCCTTTGTGGACGTAGGTCGATTGACCGAACCACGTTAAATATTTGTGTCTTTTGGTATATTTCTCGTTGTCTTTCGAGGTTTGCTTTGCTAGCTTCCGCATTTACACCTGCTTATTTACGGTCCTAACAAGTGGTATCAGAGCCAGATTCCATGATGGAGTCAGGTTTAGTGGTTCGATAATCGATGATTGAACCAGTTAGAAAGAGGTGTTCATCTTGACAGGTGTAGTTCTAGCCGCAACTTTTTTGATAGTAATGAAGATTTTTGTTGAAGAAATTGTTTCAGAGAGCTTTTCTGTGTTGAGACATAAATTTTGCAAAGGAGATTTTAGAGAGGAGAAGCAAGTTGTTGAAGATTAAGAAAAGAAGGTGGACAAATTTATTTTGTCAGAAATTCAGGCCAAGGGGGAGATTTGTTGGGTTTTATTTGCCCTAATTTCTTACCATAAATAGATTTTCCTTTTAGGAAAATGTTTTGGATTGACTAATCCTTTTTCTAGTAGGAAAAGGTTTAGGACTCTATAGATAGAGGAATGTTCCTTCTAAACTTAATCAGCATTCACAATGTATTCTTAAGGGCTTTGAGAGTTTTGGTTAGAGGGAGAATTTGTGGGTCACAAGCTTGATACGTTATCACTTGTGTGAACCTCCCATGTATTCCGAGTGAATTAGTTGAGGTTGTTTCTCTCTGTATTTTGTACTCTCGTATTTATAGTGGATTGATCATCTCCTTTGTGGACGTAGGTCGATTGATAACCACGTTAAATCTTTGTGTCTTTTGGTATATTTCTCGTTGTCTTCTTACTCGTGGTCTTTCAAGGTTTGCTTTGCTAGCTTCCGCATTTACACCTGCTTATTTACAGTCCTAACATTTAACAGTCTTTTCACCTAAAAATTCAATTATGAGACACATTGAATCATGACATAAATTTTATATTTGATTACAAAATTCAAAGAGTCACCGAATCGAAAGAGTCTCAACACATTTAATCATGACACATAAATTTATTTCTTATTTCAAAATTCAAAGAATCGTGAATTGAAAGAGTAATATACAATCTTTAGTCTTCTACTTTATTTAAATTAATTAATCTAATAAATTATAATTACAGTGTCATAACATAAGAATTAAAGTATATTTGTCGGGCTTCATATATATCACAATGTATTTTCAATAATAATATTTAATAAATCAAGTAACCATATGATATATGATATATAGATTATTTTATGTAAATTGAAGGAGAAAAATAAAATTAATTTTTTTAAAAGTGGAACTAATTTATTTTTTTAAAAAGATAAAAATGTCCAACAATTTTCTTTGATTTTTGACTCAACACCTTTCCAGTTTTAGAATCTAGTGTATTATTATTATTATTATTATTATTATTATTATTATTATTATTATTATTATTATTATTATTATTATTATTATTATTATTATTATTATTATTATTATATAATTACTATTTAATATTTAATTGATGATCTCTTTCATAATATTTTTATTTATTGTAGGAATAAAATGCTATTTTAACCTTTAACATTTTTTGTTCCCACTTTTAGTAATACTAGCTAGTCTCTAGGTACGTGCGTTGCACGTGTGTCTTGTGTTAATTAGTACAAAAAAAAATAAATGATATAGATGCTATTATTTGCAAGTAATATTGAGTAACCAAATTTTGAAAGAGATATATAATTGTTTGTAGTTACACTCAATCAATTCAATTGGTATATGTGATATTGTTCTTATACAGTTTTAATATATCTTATACTTAGTACAACACTTATCTTATTTTTTTTTTTAATATTTCAACAACAAATAGTTTATATGTGACATACGTATATAACGTTAATTATATTTGCAAGTGTTTTACTAATTATATTAAAGTTTGTATCTTGTGTAAGAAATTGTAAAATCATCATTTTTATAGACATGTGCATATCAGAAGCTGTTGCCGAATAAAATTGTCTTTCATGTTGTAGAAATTTTGATCAACATATATATGTTTCTTTAAGGTGGATAAAGTATCATTGTCAATTTCATGGAATACACTTGTAAAATAGTGTTTATTTGTGATAGAGATAGTTAATAATTAGCGACATTAGAAATTTTAATCGATATATAAAAATTCCAATTGTCCGTACAACTGTCTTTGTTTGATACAATATTTGAGTCCATTCATATGTAAATTTAGTAGAAAATATAAAAAATTAAATTATTTAAATATAATCATAGTACGGAATATTATATAATCGATCAATACTCACGAATAGAAACTTGATTTAAATGGTTGAAACATTTATAATATCTTATATAAAGATACTGGGTGTACATCTTAAAAAAGTATCCACTCAAAGAAATACTAATTTTTTTATGAATCTACTGTTTATATATTTTCTACTACTAAAAAAAAATCAATAAAAAGATATATATATATATATATATATATATATATATATATATATATATATATATATATATATATATATATATATATATATAAAATAAAAAAATACAAGAAATATCAAGAACTATATAAAATGGATAAAAAGTAAAGAGAAATGATAATAGATCACAATATATATTGATTTAATGAAGTAAGCTATTAATATTCCTAACCAAATAGATTCCATGCATCTGTTGTACCACTCAATATAATTTAATTTATTTGAATATACGCCATAGAAATTGAAACTATTTTGATGCTTAGAAAACTGAACATATTTTGATGCTTAGAAAATTAAAAATGCTTAAAATCCATATTGGAGGAGGTGAAACTCAAAACTAATGAATAAAAAATTAACTTTTGTGTTGGATTAGTAGTTAATAATTAAGGGCAACTTTCACATATAGCAAATATGAGATTCATATTTGTATGCTATAGCAAAGTTTGCATAATTGCGCTCCATAACAAACATATATATGCGTAATTCGCTATACATATACAATTGAAGCGAATTGTATAAAACGAAGTTTATAAAACGAGAAAGAGAAAGAGACTTGGGCAGAGAATTGTATGAAATGAAGTGTATAAAACATATTGTATAATTACAAGTGTGTAACACGTTTATATATACAATTTGAATTTATATAAAATGAGAAAGAGAGAGTGACAAAAGAGACTTGCACAGGGAATATACAATTGAATCGAATTGTATAAAACGAGAAAAGAGAAATTATATTCAATTTGAATTTGTATAAAATGAGAAAGAGAGAAAGACAAAAGAGACTTGGGCAGGGGAGTACTTTTATTGTATAATTATAAGTGTATAGGACAAAAAAATATATATTTGCATGTGCATATATAATTTTCTCTCGCTTTATACAATTAGAAACACAATTTATACAATTCCATTGTATAAAGCGAGAGAGGCGAGCGACAGAAAGCGAGCGAGAGAGGGAGAGTGGTGAGTGAGAATAGGAGGGAGAGAGAACTGACAAACAGTTTGTTATGGAGCACAAATAAATCAAATTGTAGCTATTATTTTTATTTTCTAGCATTAGTTTGTCATTCTATACAATTATCGCAATAATTAATTAATATAAATACTCTTCAACATTTTAATTTAGTGTAGGAGCAAAATGGTAATCCAATATTGCACTTAGGTTGTTCCTTCTAACATCGCTATTATGTATTTATTAAAATTACTTCTATATAAACAAAAACATATTTTGCATAAACTATGCAAGTATTATCAAACTCATCATGTATTAATAGAAGTTTTGTCAATTAAATAGCACTTAAAAGTATTATAACACAAAAACAAAGAACTTTTTTTATAACAATGCAAAATAATACATAATTACATAAAAAGATGGGTTGCATACCATATCCCTTTTAGACAACCATACCTTAACTCCAAAGCGAAAAAGAAAAACTTAAAATCATAATGTAAGATAAAACTGAGTTTAAAAGTTGAACTACATTGTAAGAAAGGTTCTCTTTTAATTTCAGAATGAAGCTACTTGTTCTTCTCTCCAGTTAGTTTCTTGACGACATATATTCATATCATAATCTAGGAAGAAGAAAAGAGAATAGTAGATGATAGAAAAGAAAAGAATGTGATGACCTAGAAAGCAATTAACTGGTATTAATAGTGATATTTGATTGTCTTTTCACATACAATTTTTTTTTACTGGGGCACATTGAATCATGATAAATTTATTGTAGTTTCAAATTTAAAAAATCATAAAATTTGAAGATTTTCATACTTTATTGTTTCATGATAGATAAATTTATGTTAATTTCAAAATTCAAAGACTCACAAAATTCAAAGAGTTTTATATTGTCATAACTAAAAATTAAGTTCAGTTGTTGAACTTCATATTCTACCATTATGTAATTAAATATTTATATTTAAAAAATTAAATAATTTATTTTGATTTAGTGGAGGGGCAAAATGGTAATCCAACTTTAAAGTTTGGAACTTCTCACTTATAATAATATATGATGATATGATATGATGATGATATGATATTATGATATATGATATGAAATGATATATTTGATGATATGTAAGTAGAAAAAAAAAATTCTAAAAACATACGTACATATATAACACAAAATGAGAAAAATATAAAAATAAAATAAAAACAAATTATTACCAGAGAGTTAGATGGGATGGGGTAGATTTGTATTTATTTTATTAAACCTTCATGATTTAATTTATTTGATTGATCACTAAATTACACCCTTAAATGTAGAATCACTCTTCTTCTTCATCAACATTTAATGGATAATTATATAATGATATTACATGTTCCATTTCACAAAATAATTTATAACTCGTGTGATAACGAATCAACTATATAAACTACTAATGTATCATTACACTTGAAGAATAATGCAAAGATTATAATATAATAAAATAATAACAAGTTGAAATTGCCATAGTTTTGCTTTGATTTTTTACACTTATATGTGAAGATGATCCAACAATAATTGCGAGTCTAACATAATCTCATAAGATAGATTTGAGAAGAATCATAGGTAAATTTACTCTCTTCTTATTATGTTAGAGAGATTATTCCTATTAATTCAACTCAAATAATTTTTTTTTAAAATAAAATGAAAAAAGAAACACAATTATTAAAAAAAGAATCATAATGTCAATAAATAGTCCAGTTAAATAACTGAATATTATTATGCAAGATGTGATATTTAAAATTAAAAAAAATCATATTTATTAATAACTAATATAAATTTGAGACCCCATCATAACATGAAGGACTTCATCATACTGGGAAGATGGACGCAATGATTCAGTCATCTTTCTAGAATGTATTGCCATTAAAATGAGAATCAGTTTACATTAATATTCCATGACCGACTACAGAAGACATCCTTCTTGTCAGGAGAAAGGTAGAGAAATATCAACAATTAATAAGGACTTACATATGATGTTCGTTGACCTTGAAAAAAAATGACAACAAAGTCTCGATGTAAGTTCTCCAAAGAAGCCCGAAGACAAGAGGTTTATCTATCACTTATGTTAAGGAGATAAATGACACATATGATGGATCTTAAACCTCGATTAGAACAATTGGAGGAGACTCATATCACTTCATACTTGAGATAAGGTTGCACAAGCGGTCGATTCCTAGTCCATTCTTGTTTTCATTGGTGATGGATGAATTGACATTGCATATTTAAGACAAGATCTCTCAGTGTATTATATTTGATGACATACTACTAATTAATGAGATCCACAAGAAGAACTAAAAGTAGAGTTGTGGAGAAAAATTTTGGAGTACAAAGGGTTCAAGTTGAGTAGGACTAAATCACTTGGAGTACAAACTCATTGATGCAATGAATGAGAAAGGCGTCGGAGTGGGGATTGACACATGAACCTATCCCAAGAAAGATTATTTCAAGTACCTTATCTTTGTAATTTAGGAAAGCTGAGACGTCGATAATGATATTACACATCGTATTGGTGTGACGTAGACCAAGTGAAAGCTTTCCTTTTGAGTCTTATGTGATAGGATAGTATCACAAAAAAAATGAAGATGATTTCTACGAAATCGTAATTAGACTGACGCTGTTGTATATTTGGAGTATTGACCAATCACGAAGATCAGAATATACATATTGCAGTAATGATGTTAAGGAGATGGATGTGTGGGTATATTTGTAGCGATATAATTAGGAATGATATTTCCGATAAGGTACGGTGGCCATCATTATGAACAAGATGAAAAAAAGATGATTAAAATGGTTCGGACATACGAAGAGCAGATGCTAAGATGCCCACAAAAGATTAAATATTAGAGGAATATAAAGAGATAGAGGAAATCCGAAAATACATTAGAGAGACAGGTGATAAGTCAAGACAATATGCAACTTCATATTATCGATGGCATGGTCTTAGATAGGAGGGTATGTCACATATTAGGGTAGAAGGTTATTAGATAGTGGGGTATTCAGGTTGTAGGAAATATAGAAGGAGAATACGATTTTTAGAGAATGCTCAAATTTTATATAGGCTACTTAAGATCACTTGAAATGATTACAATCATCAACTACTTCACAATTTATACTATTCAAAATAGAAAACAAAAAGTCTAACATAATTAACTATATACATGTATCACAAATTACTAGATACAATATTGAAATACTAAACATAATTCTGAAAGACTTCTTGAAAAACTAAGATACAATATTGAAATAGTAAACATCAAGGTGTGAATGCATTAATTCCAACACTCTCCTTAATGCATTTGCTTGAAAACTCCAATGCCTTCTTAAAGATGGCAAAACTGTTCACTTGGAAATGTTGTGGTGAAGATGTCGACAAGTTGTTCTCCAGTGTGACAATAATTGCAACTGAATTTCGCCTTTCTTTTGTTTTTTTTTAGTATCTCCTTTCTGATTTAGTTTAGTTATGCAAATCCACTTTAGCTTCACAACTTCTCTTTCATTGGGTATACTCATACACTCCCCAGTATTATTTTTCTCAATGTTTTGAATTTTTCTACCAACTGCTTTCTTCCAAACATCATGCTTTATTTCCTCCTGATAAATTTCTTTCTTAACACTGACAAAGTTGCATCGCTGATAAATGTCATTCAACATTTTTGTTCCACTTGGAAATGACTCTTCATCATTTGAATATGAGATTTCTCCTCCTTGAGGGACATCTTCCTCTTCCTCGTCCTCTTCTTGATTTGACTCATCTAAAGATATGTTAGAAATATTATCTACCTTATTCATATTATGTATCTCAGAAAGGTCTTGCACCATGTCCTTTTGCTTGAGAAGCTTCAAACCATGAAAATTCAAATGACAAAATCTTTCGTGTCAAAGCAAAGAGTTATCTACAACTTCATTTTTGAATGCATTGTAAAGGAAATTTTATTTTTATCATCTCTTCTTCAACAATGACTTGATTTGACTCAATTTTATCATAAATCTTGCAATATTATCTCTAAACATAATAGAATAACCATATTCCAAGAATTGACCAATAGTAAGCAAATTTTGTTCCAATTCAGGAACATAAAACACATCATGAATTTGCTTACTACTTCCTTTTATTTTGATTGAAATGGTACCTTTACCTTTTGCATCTACTAGGCCTCCATTCCCCATTCTCACTTTAGTAGTGATGCTACTATTAATTTCTAGGAAAACTTTCTCATCTCCAGTTATGTGATTGCTACAACCACTATCAATATACCATTTCTTGCTTTTTGCTGAAAGATCACATTGAGAAGCAAAGAAAATATTTTCTTCCATTTCTTCCTCCTGTTCTTCAGAGAATTTTGTTTCCTCTTTTTGCTTGTGCCAACAATCATTCTCATTGTGGCCAATTTTTTTATAACAATTACATTGGGGCTTGCCTTTGTGCCAACATTTTCTATTACATTGTGATTAGTCCTTTTGTAAATTTTACAAAAAAGACGAGTAATTTTTTCACCTTTTTCTTCAACATTCTTAGAAGAATTATTATGATCTTGCTTCTTTTTTGGATTGTAATTATTCTTTTGTTAGTTCTTTGAGAAATTTTGAGAATTCTTATTTGTTCTAGACTTGAAAGTCATTTCTTTAAATTGACCAAAAAAATCTTTGTTTCTCATGTGCACGAAAAGATCCAACTAGCTCTTTGATGGAAAGCTTTGAAAGATCTTTCGTCTTCTCAGAGATAGCAACTATGTACTCATATTTTTCTGTAACACTAATTAGAATCTTTTCCACAACTTGTTGGTCAGAAAGTGTATCACCGTGATTTCTCATTTCATTAAAATTATTCATGACTCTTGTGCAATATTCATCTATTTTTCAGATTTTATCATCTTTAAATTTTGAAACTCTCTTCTAAGAGTTTGAAGATTTATAATGCGTACCTTTTCGTCACCATACACCTCAATTTCCAGAGAATACCAAGCTTCCTTTGCAGTCTCACAAGTACAAATTTTTGCAAAATATATTCTTGAGACTCCCATTTAGATTTTGCTCAAGGCTTTTGTATCTTGACGATACCTAGCCTCAAGATTTTTCATCTCTGCTACTGAAAGTTCACCATTTTTTTCTGTTTCTTCAAACCCATTTACAAAAATAGTCTACAAACCTTCAACATTTAGATGTGTTCTCATTCTTATCTTCCAGTATTCAAAATTTATTTCATTAAAAACGACGTAAGAACAATTGAAGAATCAACACCTTTATTTATTTTGGATGCCATATTTTTTTCTTCACCTAACTCCAGATTAAGAACAAAATATGCTCTGATACTAATTTGTAGAAAATATAGAAGGAAAATACTATATTTAGAGAATGCACAAGTTTTATATAGGTTACTTAAGTCCACTTGAGATGATTACAATCATCAAATACATTACTAATTATACTATTCAAAATAAAAAAAGAAGTCTCACATAATTAACTAGGTACATGTATCACAAATTACTAGATACATTTATTACGAAATTCTAAAAGACTTTTGAATAACTAAGAGACAATATTGAAATACTAAACATTTAGGTGTGAATGCATTAATTCCAACACAGATTTTTTAGATTATGTCATTGTACAAGTTGTTTTCTTGTGCCTTTTGCTTTTGATATCAATCATAATATATTTATTGTGTTTGAGTTACCACATTATTTTGTTGGGATTGTTAGTCCTTTCTTATAGAGTTTGCAATGCTTCTCATATTAGTTATTATGTTTTCTTCTTCTTTATAATACCTGAACTTGCTGCACATGAGTGTCGAATACTTTTTGAGAACAACCTCTTTGCCTATACAAAATAGTGGTAAGGCCTACGTACAATTTTTCCTCTCCAAACAACACTTGTAAAACTTTACTGAATATGTTGTTTTTGTTGTTTGATAAAGAGGATCAATAAAACGATTCTAATTCAGTAGATGTTGATATGGATTCCGAACAAGTGAAAACCAAAAAAAGGCTTACTAAAGGTAAAAAAATATTCATAATCTTTCATTAATAATATTCATAATGATTAACATAATGCACTTCATAAATAAATATGAGTACAGAGCAGAAATGTGTTCAAAAATATGCACCAAAAAAAGATCATAGGAAATCTTAATTTAAGAACTTTTTGAAAGAATTTAGTTCACAACATATGATTGAATCCTCCAGCCTCCAGAGCAACCCGATTCCCATTAATGTTATGGAGCAATTTTTGCAGCCACCTCCTCTTCGTTGGATCCCCTGATAAAATAAAGCTAAAGAACAGTCATCGGGATCAATTTTTTTTTACAAAGGTGTAGTGCCCAATCCAATAGTGTTTGTAATGCACCAGTACTTCTTCAAGTATATTAACTAAATTTCCTTGTAAACTTTTTCTCAGTGATTTTTGATATTGTTTCTATTATTCATTTTTGTAGGTGATCTTAAAGTAATGTTCTTAAAGAGTAAGAAATGAAGATTAGATATTTGTTGCCTTAGGTTCATTGAAGAGTTGGCCTATGAAATATAAGAATGTTGTTGTAGATAACTATCTCAGTCACATATTTTTCATGTAAAATGCTTTGTGGCCTTCAAAAACTTATAAGTACATCTCTTAACAAAAAAGGAATAAGATATCTGGACTTCATAATCATGATATGTTCTCGAGATCTGGATAGACTTTTTTGGGATAATAGTTGTAATTGTGATCCATCATAGTTGTGATACTTGGTTTCCCTTGAATCGATCCTTATGACAGTTTTCTACTTCGTAGGAAAAATTCTTTTGTATTTGTCCCCATTTCTTAATACAATATGCAAGTCAACACCTTTTAAATATTTGAGACTTACAATCTTAGGTGTCTTTGATACCCTCATGAATGTAATATGTCTACTATATATTTTTCAGGCATATTACCTTCACGAGGGCACCAATGATACCTAAGCTTGTAAGCCTCAAGTGTTTGAAAGGTATTGACTTTTTTAATTTGTTGTTTTAAGAGAAGGGTATAAATACAATACATTCTACAAAGTAGAAAACTGTCAAAAAGATTTATTCAAGGGAACCAAATATCACAACTATGATGAATCACAATTACAATTATCATCACATAAAATTCTATCTCGGAGAAAAATTAAATGATTATTGTTTTTTTACATCATTGATTATTGAGTCCATTTATTTGGTTCTTTTTTTTTTATTTATGAAAGATGTATTTATAAGTTTTTGAAGGTTACGAAGCTATTTTCATGTATAATATGGGGCTGGGATAGATATCTAAGACAACATTCTTGTGTTGCACCAATGAACCTAACGTCACAAACATACATGTTATGATCTTCATTCTTCCACTTTATGGACAACATAATCCTCTCTTGATAACTCATTACAACAAAAAGGAATAATAGAAGTAGAATAAAAAATCTCTAAGAAAAAGCCTATACGGAAATTGAAAAGTTAATATACCTGAAGAAGTGCTAGTACATTACAATCTCTGATAATACATTGCCATCTTTGATAGATTGTTTAATAGATAGAAACAATATCATGCAATGTGAAAATTACTAACATTTAAAAACTTATAGAAACAACTACTAACTTCCACACTAGAGAAATAAAAATAAAATAGTTGGATAGAAATTGTCTACAATAGAAGTTCAAGAAATATTTGAGAGAATAAAATTTATGTGTATTTTGGAGACGAATAAACTCTAGAATTATAGTGAAACACTACTCAAAATATTTGTAAACAAAGGCCATAGGTGTTGTAACGACCTGTTTAGTCGTTTTGAGCAGTAGAGTAATTCTGGTAAATAACTGGCTGAGTCGACGGATCCCACGATGGACCGTCGAGGGGATCTCGTTCCAAAACACTTAGAATTTAGAAATTTGGGTACTGAAATCGACTCTCTGAACTTCGTAACGGAATGGCAGGACGGACCGTCGTTGGCACGACGGACCGTCACAAATCTTTCCACAGAACTAACTCTCTGAACTTCGCGATGAAATGGCAGGACGGACCGTCGCAGACATGACGGGCCATCACAGACTCTTTAATGAATTGAGTCTCTGAACTTTGTGACGAAAGCAGCAGGACGGACCATCGCAGGCACGACGGGCCGTCACAGGCTGCGTAACCCTGACTGGGTCGGATTTCTGTTAAATGTTTTAAGGGGCGTTTTGGACTATTCATGCTTATAATTATAAAGTTAGTGGATTAATGTTAATAATTCAATTACTTGGGGGTTAAAGAAGATAACCTTGAAATAAATAGTGGGTTATTGTTATCATCTTTTATACTTAATTATATGACAATTAGGGTAAAAGAAAGAGGGTTTGAATAAGAAAAATAGAAAAAAAAAAAAAAGAACAAAGAGAGAGAGAGGAACGATCGATCGAGAGAGAGAGGAAGAACGCAAGGAAAGCAAAGCTTTGGGGAAAGTAGATTGCTTGATCACAATTCTTCGGTGGAGGTAGGTTATGGTTTATGCTATTCGTAGTAAACTCTTAATAGAGAATGATATGTATTGGGTAGTATTATAAAGTCTTTTATATGCTTAATTGTGTGCTTGCATGATGTGATTATATAATTGTGATGAATTAGCATGATGATGCTGTTGAATCTTAAATCCCAAACTTACTTGTTAATGATGATGCCTTGGTATAAAAGAAGTCTTGATGAACTAAAGTAATGAGATTAGAGGATCGGGTGTCACGTTCCGACACCAGGATAGTAATAGAGGATCGGGTGTCACGTTCCGACACCAGGATAGTATATGGATCGGAGTGTCACGTTCCGACACCAGGATAGTATATGGATCGGGTGTCATGTTCCAGCACCAGGATAGTATATGGATCGGAGTGTCACGTTCTGACACCAGGATAGTATATGGATCGGGTGTCACGTTCCGGCACCAGGATAGTATATGGATCGGAGTGTCACGTTCCGACACCAGGATAGTATATGGATCGGAGTGTCACGTTCCGACACCAGGATAGTAGTAGTGGAGCGGAGTGTCACGTACCGACACAAAAGGAATAAAGATAATGAATCTTGAATTATGATAATATACTAAATTCTAAAGAACTAATTCCCAAATGAGTATAATGGGGAGGCTTGAGTCCTCATTGATGTGCTTGGTGTTGTGACCAAGGGCTATGGAAATTGTTGTGGTCGCCTGTTAAAAATATTAGTTGATTTTATGTTATTATCTGATATATACTATTTTCTATTTTGAGTTGGCCGATGATACCTACTCAGTACTTGTGCCTTGTACTGACCCCTACTTGTATTTGTTTTTCTTTGTTAATTGTGGAGTGCAGCAAACGTGCCATCGTCTTCAACTCAACCGCAACTCTAGCCAGTCTTCATCAAGCCAGATTTCAGGGTGAGCTATTGCTTCTAGCTTGGACTGGATCTTCCTCTTCATGTCTTGATGCCTTGAAATTCCGGCATAGTCTAGCTGTTATTTATTTTTAGTTTCTTAGATACTCTTAGTTTCAGTAATTTGAGGATAGATGTTCTTGTGGTGATGACTTCCAGATTTTGGGGATACTAAGTATTAACTTTTAGAATGTTGTTTATTGGTTATACTAATGAGTTTTAAGTCTTCCGCATTATATTCTGTTTATTGAGTTGAAATGTTGGGGTTTAGATTGGTTGGTTCGCTCACATAGTAGGATAAGTGTGGGTGCCACTTGCGGCTAGTTTTGGGTCGTGACAGGTGTTTATTGGAAAATCTTAATACCATTAAGCAGAACAACATATTGATACTCAGCCAATATTTGGTGTTTCACATAAACACAAATATAAGAACATTGCTAAAAAGAGGGGTTAATAGCAAATAGGAGTACTAAGGCAGACGCTAGTTGTTCAACCATTGCTCAACAAGAAGAAATTATAATTAAGCATGCCAAGGGACATGCTGGAAACACATAGCAATAGTAAAGACATAATATTGTCTTTGTAAGCACATATGTGAAACTATTAACTAGATCATAATATTGTCTCTGTAAGCACATATGTGAAACTATTAACTAGAAGTGGGATCGTAAATGTAAGATGAAATTCATAGTTTATTTACTACACAGTAGTTATAACATTTCTACTTGATAATTATATTGCTATAGTTTCGACATTGATTGTTTTAAATTTTCTCTCTCCAAGAATTAAAGCTTCTTCATAATGAAACAGATCAATCCCAGATGAACCATCAAGATTATAATATGGTACTGTGAACCTCTTTTTCCTTCTACTATTCTCAACAAACATCTAATAGGTAAATTCCACAATCGATAGAATCATTTTCCATCTTAACTTTTGGTTAATCCAATTACATTTCAATTCTATCAAATGATAAGAAGTTTAATAGTCATCACAACCCTCAAGTTTATAGACCTACACCATAATGAAGAATTGAAATCATCCCTGAGGAATTGATAGAAAGCATAAACAATACTACATTAAACAAAAAATGAAAGTAAATATCTAGCTAAATAGGAAGAATAACACTTGGAAAGTTCAAGAAGGATGTTCTCACGAAGAGTAGGGTTATGGAGATCAAGTACAAATTGTTCAAAAAAATCGAATTTCACAATCCTTATTGGAAGTTGCTCCGGAACTGGTACAAGAAGATGGCATACATCCTACTCCTATGAAAATGCTGAAACCCATTGAGATAGACTGAGTTAGGTTTGTCATTCTAAATACTCAATAGAATGGTTTTATCATTTTCTTCCTTTCTCTTTCCCTAGTTTATTTTTTCTCCTCTTTCTTCTATTCCTAAACTGATAAAAGACAAAATTCACCTTTTAATTTAAAATTGTGGCTCTATCAATGAAGGAAAATATTTCTTTCACGTACTAATAGATTTCATTAATGATCGTCTTCATTGAACAGGTTGCGGTTTTAAATTAACTAATGAAATTTGTCTTTATTCAATTCGAAAATAGAAGAAAGAGGAGAGAAAATTAATTAGGGAAAATAACAGAAAATTAATTATAAAAGCATTCGATTAAGATTTTAGAACGACAAACTTACCTCAATCTCTCTTCGTAGGTGTCGGCAGTTTCAGAGGAGTAGGAGGTAAATTGTCATCGTCTTCAAGTCCTGGAGCAACGGCTAATAGGATGGCAAAATGCAATTTGCTGAACAACTTATACTTGATCCCGCAACCCTAATATTCATAAAAACACTTTTCTAGAACTTTCGAAGGTTTATTCTTCTCATTACCTTCATGTTTCGTTTACTTTCATATAACTTTATGATATCTTTTGATTCGTCGGGGCATAATTTTCTATAATTTTAATTCTGGAATATGGTAAAGATAGGTAAAATTTAGGTTTTTGATGAATATATGCCAGTCACTTGAGAGAGTTGAATTGTAATTGGACTTACCTAAAATTCAGACAAAAATGATGTCATCGAATGTCGAATTTACCTATTAGATGCTTGTTGAGAATAGTAGGATAAAAAAGAAGTTAAGAGGTTCAATTCCATATGCCTATTATAATATGAATGGTTCAAGTTATCTCATCTACGATCGATCTATTTCATTATGAAGAAGCTTCAATTCATGAAAAGAAAAAAAATCAATGTGGAATCTATAGATTCATAATTAGAAAATGGAAAATTTATGACTGTTGTATAGTAAATAAACTATGAATGTCATCTTACTTCTCACATCCCACTTCTAGTTAATAGTTACACAAGCATGCTAACAAACACAATTCTTTCTTTGCAACTCTTATGTGTTGATGAATCCTATCGGACTACATTAGTTCTTGATTTTCGATCCAGCATTCTAGCTAAGGTTGCATAACTGATTAGCTAAAATAACATTAGTATTCTAGTTGATAAAACTGAACTAATGAACTCTGGCATCTCCTTCGGGAATCATAACTATAATTTCTTCGTTTTCAACAATGATTGAACATTTGGTGTCTGTCTTAGCACTCCTATTTTGTTTTTGACTCTGCTTCAGCAATGTGGTCCTATTTGTGTTTATGTGAAACACAAACTAATTTGGCATTTTGGGTTGGATATCAATTTGATGTTGAACTAAATAGTATTAAGATTTTCCTAAAACCACTTATTGCCTTTTTTTTTTTTAACTTTTTGAGAAGAGGAAACTTTTTCAAGATTTACTCCTCTATTCTGACACTCGTTTGGTACTATCCCTACATTCCTACAAGTATTTTGAGAAGTGTTTCGATATGATTTTAGAGTTTATTCATCCCTCAAATGCATATGAATGTTAAAATACCACTCTACACTGTAATGCCAACATTTCTTATGTTTGTTCATACTCAAATTGCCCCTTTCCGAATATTTCCTCAACCGCTCTGATTTTGAGTGAAGATTACTGGGGCATGAGGGAATGATAATGGAGAAATGAAAAAACCTAGAACAGAGTAGAAAGAAAATTTTTTGTTAAGGACAAGTGATTTACTTGCAGCAAAACTGTTTTGAGTAATAGTTTTATTTCTTTTATATTCTATACGCATGTAGAAAAAAAATTCTAAAAATATATTTACACATTTAACACAAAATAAGAATTAAATTAAAAATAAAAATAAATTATGAGCAGAGGATTAGATAAGACAGAGTAGATTTATTTTATTTTATTAAACCTTCTTGGTTTAATTCAGTTGAAATTGCCATATCTTTCCTTGCTTTCTCACATTTATATGTGAAGATGATCCAACGATAATTTGATATCTAATATAATCTCATAAGCTAGATTTGGGAAGAATCATACGTAAATTTACTCTTATCTTATTAAGCTAGAGAGATTTTTCCTAGTAGATATTTGACACAAATAAAACATTTCAAAATAAAATGACAAAGAAACATAGTATTATAGAAAAAAAATCATAATGTCAATAATAGTCCAATTGGATAACTGAATATTATTATACAAGATGTGATATTTAAAATTCAGAAAATTATATTTATTAGAAACTAATATTAATTTGAGAGCGTGATACATGAAGGACTTCGTTAAACCAAGAAGATGGACACAATAAATTTAGTCATCTTTCTAGACTTTATTGCCATTAAAATGAGAATGAGTTCACATTCATGTTGGATGACCTTGAAAAATATTACAACAAACTCTCAAAGGAAGTTCTCTAAAGATGCTAGAAGGCTAGAGGTGTATCTATCGCTTACATTTGGGAGACAAATGTCATGTATGATGGATCCAAACCTAGCTTAGAACAATGGGAGCAGACCCAAATAACTTCATAGTTGAGATAAGGCTGCACAAGGGGTTGGTTCCTCGCCCATTCTTGTTTTCCATGGTGATGGATGAATTGACAGTGCATATTTAAGATGAGATCTCTCAGTGTATTTTATTTGTAGATGACGTAATACTAATTAATGAGACACACAAGAAGAATTAATGTTAGGCTGGAGGTTTGGAGAAAAACCCCGGAGTTCAAAAGGATCAAGTTAAGTAGGACTAAACCACTTGGAGTGCAAATTTAGTGATGCAATGAATGAGAAACACGTGGAAGTGAGGATGGACTCATGAACCTATCCCTAAGAAAGATAATTCCAAATATCTCATCTTTGTAATTTAGGGAAGTAGGGACGTCGAACAATGATATTACACTTCGTATTGGTGCAACGTGGTCAAAGTGAAAGCTTGCATTTTGAGTCTTGTGATAAAATAGTATCACCAAACTTAAAAGATGAGTTCTATGGAGTGGTAATTAGACTAACATTGTTTTGTAGTTGGAGAGCTGACCAATCAAGAACTTCCATGTTCAGAATATGCATATTGCGGTAATGATGTTGTTGAGATGGATGTGTGGACATAGTAGGAGCGATAGAATTTGGAATGATATTATCCATAAGAGTAGCCATCGGGATGGATAAGATGAAAAAAACAGGACTGAAATGTTTAGGACATACGAAGAAGAGATGCGTAGATGCCCAATAAAGAGGTGCAAGAGGTGGGATATAGTAGGCATATTAAGATACAGAGGCGTCTGAAAATAGATTAGAGAGATATGCCAACAAAGTAATAAATAAATAGTTTAGGTATATCATCTTCTCAGTACTACCCCCTTATTTGATTTTAATGGTGTATTAGAAGATTGATTTGCATATTCACATGTAAGACTAAAAATAAAAGAAAATATTGATTTAAGAAATTTAAGTCAATCCGCTTTAACATACGAAACTAGAATTTAGTTTCACAAAGAAATGGAAAAAAACAACTATTTTCTTTGACCCCTTTGGTCACTGCATTCACAAACTCAATCAAAGACCAAAATTTTGACAATCATCCACAAATATATAAAACTTAATCAAAAACTTTTAATACCTCAAACAATAAATGCAAAACAGATATCGTTTCAAACCCAAAAGAGTAAAGGAAATTGAATGCGTTCATAATAATTAACCAACGTATACCTGAAAATTGCAGGACCAATTCGAGATGAAGCTTGGAAAGTTAATGTGAAAATAAATCATGAGAGAGATTCTTTAAACTAATGGCGTTAAAGCGATTTTGCTGCCATAAGTGGGTGGGGGCTTTCAGAAAAATTTTCTTCACCTGCACATTAGTGTACAATAAATGTGTTTATCAAATTTGCCTAAAATTCATAGCATGAGAATAAAGAGTGAGAGGAATGGAATACCTTCTCATAGTCCACTTATATTTAGATTCTCATAATAAGGAATTAGCTCCCTTATGATGACACTCATTTGGTACTACTACTGCATTCATACAGATATTTTGAGAAGTGTTTCAACAATATTCTAGGGTTTATTCGTCTCTCTGTTGCACATGATTGCTAAGGTATCACTCCACGCTGCAATTCCAATATTTCTAGTATCTGTTCAAACACACATTTCATCAGTGATAATTGATTATGATTGTTTCACACTGCACCATTAAAAGCTAGGAATATAACAAAACATTTCTACCTTTTACGACAAGCTATTAAAGAAATATCTTAATGACGCATTAATTAGAATTAGCAAGGAATTCATATTGTTAAATTGAAAATAACCTGTAGAGTACTACTTTTTTCCATTTCATCTTGTAAAGTCTTAGGATGATATTTATGTGAAATTCAACAAATGCTGATGAATCAATTATTGATTTTGATAAGCAAAAACAACACAATACAAACTGTTAAAAGCAAAAATAATTTGTAATAGAATCAACACTGCTATACAAAGACCCAAAAAACAAAGCGGAAATTGTGACGTCATAACTAAGAAAAGGCATAAAAGAGAGGAAAAGATAATGTAATAGCTCATATACCAAATCTCATAAAGAGGTGCACATAACATTGTGTTAACCTCATAATCAAATGTTTTTTAGCAGATCTTGACAACAGTAAAAAAAATAAATCTTTCTAAGTTATAAAATATGCTCTAAGTTGAAAGTTACGGGGGCTCTTGCAACATTGAAACTTGAACATAATCAACAACTTAAATGACTTAAACATGACAAAATTTGATCCTAAAACCTTTCATTTTTATTCATATTAAGACAAACCAAAACAATAATTAATTTCACTCGTTGAGAGAAAATCAGAAAAATAAGTGAGGAAAGACAACAAATATTTTATCAAAATCCTAAAATTTGCAATTAAGAGTTACAGAGGTAAAGAAACATTAGAATGGTGATGGGAAACATAATCTAGTTAACATATGGGACATTTATTCAAACATCAATAGATATACCAAGATATAAACAACTTTAGAAAAAGTTGAGCTAACACTATAAGAGAGGCAAGAATACCAAACATAAATCTAGCTATCTTTACATAGAAAATGAAATACTCAAGCAACTGAAAAGGAAGAATAAATTTGCATCATATTTAAATAAGTTACTTAAATATGGATACTATCAAGGATTTCAAACAAATTTAAACAATGATTATCGAAATTATCTTTAAAACGAAAAAGGGAGTGAAAAGACTAAACAACACAAGTTGATGTAATTAGTTAAACATGACCACCTGATTCACAAAATGTTAAGCTAAAATAAACCTCCATTCTTGAGCATTGAGATCAAAACAAGAGACAATATCTAAAACTAACAAAGAGTGCTAAATAACGAAGTTAAATGTAAACACTTTTGTTTAGTTAACTAAAATAGGTATACATAATAGCTAAAAAAAACTAACCCAACACTTCACATCAAACGAGGACGGAATACGAGTTTTACTTGGTTCTGGGCAGCGATTGGAAGTCAACCCTGGATATGAAGAATTCCAAAATAGTCGCGAATCAACAAAATTCTAGTGATGAAAATAAGAACTCCCAAAAACTTAGCGGCGTGTTCTTTTCTCGCTTCCAAAAACTCCTCACTTGAACAGTAAGAGTGAGGAGGTTTATATATGACAAACTCTGTGTCGAAATAAAGGGGATAACGATGTGGGACTCTAGAAATTTTCAAATCTTGGGTCTTGGTTCTGTTAATGTGAAATGGGTTTAATGAATTTGGGCCAAAATTTGGGTTAAAGGTTATCTGAAGGTCCAAATATGGACTAAATAAAACCTGTTAAATGAAGTTTCAAAGGGAAATGACATGGATTATTAAGTCACCTAATTACTCGAGTTTCTTATCTTTAACAACATAAAAATAATTATTTCAAGATGAAATATCTTAATTAAATTGTCAGTTTTAAAGAGAATAATTGTGTTCTTAATTGAAACTTTGTTTTTGACAAAACGACTTACTAACTAGTTATTCAAATTGAAAGGTTATATAAATCTATATATTTTAAGTATAAAGATATATAATCCATATGAAAAAATGGTAAAAAGTGTTTGGAAGATAATCTTGAAAGTATTTTTTATTTTCAAAAACAATTATTTCCAATTTTCAATATTAAGAAGCTTAAAAATTAATCAAGTCGTGAAGGATTAAAATTGGGTGTCAATAGGTATCATCACTATAACATATATCGATGCTACTTTAACAAAAAACATAAATAAATCGAACTCTCTAATAGTCTCCATCTACTCAGGGGCGGCTCAACGTAATTGGGGGCAACAAAGCGAAATTTCAATTCGCGGCCTAAAATATAAATAGACTTCATAGTGGAGGGGCAAAATTGTAATCCAACTTTAAAGGTTGGAGCTTCCCACTTTTAATAATATATGATGATATGATATGATATTATGATATATGATATTAAATGATATATATGATGATATGTAAGTAGAATTTTTTTTCTAGAAACATATGTACATATTTAACACAAAATGAGAAAAATATAAAAATAAAATAAAAATTATTTATTACCAGAGAGTTAGATGAAATGGAGTAGATTTTTATTTTATTTTATTAAACGTTCATGATTTAATTTATTTGATTGATCACTAGACTACACCATTAAATCTAGAATCACTCTTCTTCTTTATCAACATTTAATGGATAATTATATAATGATAATACATGTGCGATTTCACAAAAATAATTTATGACTCCTGTGATTTACGAATCAACTATATAAACTACTAATACATCATTACACTTGAAGAATAACACAAAGATTATAATATAATAAAATAAAATAATGACTAATTCAAATTACCATAGCTTTCTTTTGATTTCTTACATTTATATGTGAAGATGATCCAACATAATTGCGTATCTAACATAATCTCATAAGCAAAATTTGCGAAGAATCAAAGGTAAATTTACTCTCATCTTATTAAGCTAGAGAGATTATTCCGATTAAATATTCAACTCAAATAAAACATTTCAAAATAAAATGAAAACACAAACACATTATTTAAAAAAAGAATCATAATGTCAATAAATAGTCCAGTTGAATAACTGAATATCATTATGCAAGATGTGATATTTTAAAGTAAAAAATTCATATTTATTAATAACTAATATAAATTTGAGACCCCAGCATAACATGAAGGACTTCATTAAACCGGGAAGATGGACCCAATAAATTCAGTCATCTTTATAGAATTTATTGCCATTAAAATGAGAATAGTCTCGATGTAAGTTCTCTAAAGAAGACTGAAGACTATAGTGTACCTATCACTTACGTTAAGGAGATAAATGACACGCATGATGGATCTTAAAACTTGATTATAACAATGAGACGAGACTCAAATCATTTCATACTTGAGATAAGGTTGAACAAGAGGTCGATTCCTAGTCCATTCTTGTTTTCATTGGTGATGGATGAATTGAAATTGCATATTTAAGACAAAATGTCTTGGTGTATTATGTTTGATGACATACTACTAATTAATGAGATCCACAAGAAGAACTAAAAGTAGAGTTGTGGAGACAAATTCTGGAGTACAAAGGGTTCAAGTTGAGTAGGACTAAATCAATTGGAGTACAAACTCATTGATGCAATGAATGAGAAAGGCGTGGGACTGGGGATTGACACATGAATCTATCCCACGAAATATAATTCCAAGTACCTTATCTTTGTAAGTTAGGAAAGTTGGGACGTCGACAATGATATAACACATCATATTGGTGCGACGTGGCCAAAGTGAAAGCTTTCCTTTTGAGTCTTATGTGATAGGATAGTATCACCAAAACTTGAAGATGATTTCTATGGAGTCGTAATTAGACTGATGCTGTTGTATAGTCGAAGTGTTGACCAATCACGAAGATCAGAATATGCATATTGTAGTAATGATGATGAGGAGATGGATGTGTGGGTATATTTTTAGAGATAAAATTACGAATGATATTTCCGATAAGGTAGGGTGGCCATCATGATGGACAAGATGAAAAAAATAGCACTAAAATGGTTTGGACATGCAAAAAGGAGATGCATAGATGCCCACAAGAGATTGGATATCAGAGTCATATAAAGAGATATCAGCAGTCCGAAAATGCATTAGAGAGAGGTGATAAGTCAAGACAATATTCAACTTCATATTATCGATGACATGGTCTTAGATAATATGGTATGTCACATATTAGGGTAGAAGGTTATTAGATAGTGGAGTATTCAGGTTGTAGGAAATATAGAAGGAGAATACTATCTTTAGAGAATGCTCAAATTTTATATAGGCTATTTAATATCACTTGAGATGATTACAATCATCAACTACATAACTATTTATGCTATTCAAAATAGAAAACAAAAAGTCTAACATAATTAACTAGATACATGTATAAGAAATTAATAGATACAATATTGAAATATTAAACATAATTCTAAAAGACTTCTCGAAAAACTAAGATACAATATTGAAATAGTAAACATCAAGGTGTGAATGCATTAATTCTAAAACTCTCCTTAATGGATTTGCTTGAAAACTCCAATTCCTTCTTAAAGATGGCAAAATTGTTCACTTGGAAATGTTGTGGTGAAGTGTCGACAAGTTGTTCTCTAGTCTGACAATAATTGCAACTGAATTTCTCCTTTCTTTTGTGTTTTTGAGTATCTCTTTTTTGATTGAGTTTGGTTTTGCAAATCCACTTTAGCTTCACAACTTGTCTTTCGTTGGGTATACACATACACTCCCAATTATTATTTTTCTCAATGTTTCGAATTTTTTCTGCCAACTGCTTTCTTCCAAACATCATGCTTTATTGCCTCTTCATAATTTTCTTTCTTAACTCCGACAAAGTTGCATCTATGATAAATGTCATTCAACATTTTTGTTCCACTTGGAAATGGCTCTTCATCATTTGAATCTGAGATTTCTCCTCCTTGAGGGACATCTTCCTCTTCCTCTTCTTTATTTGACTTATCTAAAGATATGTTAGAAATATTATCTACCTTATTCTTAGTATGTATCTCAGAAAAGGTCTTGCACCATGTCCTTTTGTTTGATAAGCTTCAAACCATGAAAATTCAAATGACAATCTTTCGTGTCAAAGCAATGAGTTATCTACAACTTCATTTTTGAATGCATTGTAAAGAAAATTTTCTTTTTATGATCTCTTCTTCAACAATGACTTGATTTGACTCAATTTTATCATAAATCTTGCAATATTATCTCTAAACGTAAGAGAATAATCATATTTCATGAATTGACCAATAGTAAGAAAATTTTGTTCCAATTCAGGAAGATAAAACACATCATGAATTTGTTTACTGCTCCCTTTTATGTTGATTGACATGGTACCTTTACCTTTTGCATCAACTAAGCCTCCATTCCCCATTCTCACTTTAGTAGTGATGCTACTATCAATTGCTAGGAAAACTTTCTCATCTCCAGTGATGTGATTACTACAACCACTATCAGTATACCATTTATTGATTTTTGCTGAAAGATCACATTGAGAAGCAAAGAAAATATTTTCTTCCATTTCTTCCTCCTGTTCTTCACAGAAACTTGTTCGCTCTTGTTGCTAGTTCCAACAATCATTCTCATTGTGACCAAATTTTTTACAACAATTATATTGGGGCTTGCCTTTGTGCCAACAATTTCTATACATTGTGATTAGTTCTTTTGTAAATTTTACAGAAAAGACTAGTAATTTTCTCACCTTTTTATTCAACCTTCTTAGAAGAATTATTATGATCTTGCTTCTTTTTTGGATTGTAATTATTCTTTTGTTGGTTCTTTGAGAAATTTTGAAAACTCTTATTTGTTCTAGACTTGAAAGTCATCTCTTTAAATTGATCTTCACCAAAAAAATCTTTGTTTTTCATGTGCACGAAAAGATTCAACTATCTCTTTGATGGAAAGTTTTGAAAGATCTTTCGTCTTCTCAGAGATAGAAACTATGTACTCATATTTTTCTGTAACACTAATTAGAATCTTTTCCATAACTTGTTGGTCAGAAATTGTATCACCGTGATTTCTCATTTTATTAACAATATTCATGACTCTTGTGCAATATTCATCTATTTTTCAGATTCTATCATCTTTAAATTTTGAAACTCTCTTCTAAGAGTTTGAAGATTTATAGTGCGTACTGTTTCGTCAGCATACATCTCAGTTTCAGAGAGTCTCAAGCTTCCTTTGCAGTCTCACAAGTACAAATTTTTGCAAAATATATTCTTGAGACTCCCATTTAGATTTTGCTCAAGGCTTTTGCGTCTTGACGATACTTAGCCTCAAGATTTTTTATCTCTGCTACTGAAAGTTCACCATCGCTTTCTGTTTCTTGAAAGCCATTTACAAAAATAGTCTACAAACCTTCAACATTTAGATGTGTTCTCATTCTTATTTTCCAGTATTCAAAATCCGTCCAATAAAAAACGAAGTAAGAACAATTGAAGAATCAACACCTTCATTTATTTTGGATGCCATATTTTTTTTCTTCACGTAAACCCCAGATTAAGAACAAAACCTGCTCTGATACCAATTTGTAGGAAATATAAAAGGAGAATACTATATTTAGAGAATGCGCAAGTTTTATATAAGTTACTTAAGTCCACTTGTGATATTACAATCATCAACTACATTACTAATTATACTATTCAAAATAGAAAAAAAAGTCTCACATAATTAACTAGGTACATGTATCACAAATTACTATATACATGTATTACGAAATTCTAAAAGACTTTCTTGAATAACTAAGAGACATATTGAAATACTAAACATTTAGGTGTGGATGCATTAATTCCAACACAGATTTGTTAGATTATGTCATTGTACAAGTTGTTTTCTTGTTCCTTTTGCTTTTGATATCAATCATAATATATTTATTGTGTTTGAGTTACCACATTATTTTGTTGTGATTGTTAGTCCTTTCTAATAGACTTTGCAATGCTTCTCATATTAGTTATTATGTTTTCTTCTTCTTTATAATACCTGAACTTGCTGCACACGAGTGTCGAAGACCTTTCGAGAACAACCTCTTTGCCTATACAAAATAGTGGTAAGGCCTACGTACAATTTATCCACTCCAAACAATACTTGTGAAATTTTACTGAATATGTTGTTTTTTTTGTTTGATAAAGAGGATATATAAAACGATTCTAATTCATTTGAGGTCGATATGGATACCGAAGAAGTGGAAACCAGAAAAAAGAAAAAGGCTTACTAAAGGTCCAATAATATCCATAATCTTTCAATAATAATCTTCATTATGATTCACATAATGCACTTCATAAATAAATATGAGTAGAGAGCAGAAATGTGTTCCAAAATATGCACCTAAAAAAGATTAAAGGAAATTTTAATGTAAGAACTATTTGTAAGAATTTAGTTCACAGAATATGATTGAATCCTCCAGCCTCTAAAGCCACCCGATTCCCATTAATGTTATGGAGCAATTGCTGCAGCCACCTCCTCGTCGTTGGATCCCCAGATAAAATAAAGCGAAAGAAATGTCATCGGGACCGAAAAAATTACAAAGGTGTAGTGCCCAATCCAATAAAGTTTGTAATGCACTAGCACTTCTTCAAGTATATTAACTAATTTTCCTTGTGGACTTTTTCTCAGTGATTCTTGATATTGTTTCTATTATTCATTTTTGTTGGTGATATTAAAGTAATGATCTTAAGGAGTAAGAAATGAAGATTAGGTATTTGTTGCCTTAGGTTCATTGAAGAGTTGGCCGGTAAAACATAAGAATGTTGTCGTAGATAACTATCACTGTCACATATTTTTCATGTAAAATTCTGTGGCCTTCAAAAACTTATAAGTACATCTCATAACAAAGAAGGAATAAGATATCTGGACTTCATAATCATGATCTGTTCTCGAGATCTGGAAAGACTTTTTTGAGATGATAGTTGTAATTGTGATCCATCATAGTTGTGATACTTGGTTTCCCTTATATCGATCCTTATGAAAGTTTTCTACTTTGTAGCAAAAATTCCTTTGTATATGTCCCACTTTCTAAATACAATAAGCAAGTCAAAATCTTTTGAATATTTGAGACTTACAAGCGTAGGTGCCTTTGGTACCCTCATGAAGGTAATATGCCTACTATATATTTTTCAGGCATATGCCTTCACGAGGGCACCAATGATACCTAAGCTTGTAAGCCTCAAATATTCGAAAGGTGTTGACTTGTTTAATTTGTTTTATTAAGAAATTGGTACAAATACAATGAAATATATTCTGCAAAGTAAAAAACTGTCAAAAAGATTTATTCAAGGGAAACCAAATATCACAACTTTGATGAATCACAATTACAATTATCATCACACAAAACTCTATCCCTGAGAAAAAATAAATGATTATTGTTTTTTTTTACATCATTGATTATTAAGTCCATTTATTTGGTTCTTTTTATTTTATTTTATGAAAGATGTATTTATAAGTTTTTGAAGGTTACAAAGCTATTTTCATGTATAATATGGGCCTGGGATAGTTATCTAAGGCAACATTATTGTGTTGCACCAATGAACCTAAGGTCACAAACATGCATGTTATGATATTAATTTCTTCATATTTATGGACAAGATAATCCTCTCTTGATAACTCATTACAACAAGAATGAATAATAGAAGAAGAATAAAAAACCGCTAAGAAAAAATCTACAAGGAAATTGAAAAGTTAATATGCCTGAAGAAGTGCTAGTACATTACAATCTCTGTTAGATTGTTTAATAGATAGAAACCATAAGAATGTGTAAATTACTAACATTTTCAAACATATAGAAACAAATATTGACTTCCACACTATAGAAATAAAAATGAAATAGTTGGACAGAAATTGTTTACAATAGAAGTTCAAGAAATATTTGAGAGAACAAAATTCATGTGCATTTGAGAGACAAATAAACTCTAGAATTATAGTGCAACACTACTCAATTTTTTTTTTTTAATAATGCACTGATAATACGAAATGATTGCCACAATATAAGGGGTCCAACTCCTAGAAAAGTTTCCTCTTCTGGAAAAGAAAAACAAAGACAATAAGTGTGTATAGGAAAATCTTAATACTATTAAACAGAACAACAAAATGATACTCAACCAATGTTTGGTGTTTCACATAAACACAAATATAAGCACATTAATAAAGAGGGGTTAATAGAAAATAGGAGTACTAAGGCAGACGCCAATTGATCAACCATTGGTCAACAAGAAGAAATTATAATTAAGCATGCCAAGGGACATGCTGGCAACACATAGCAATAGTAAAGATATAATATTGTCTTTGTAAGCACATATGTGAAACTATTAACTAGATCATAATATTGTCTTAGTAAGCACATATGTGAAACTATTAACTAGAAGTGGGATCGTAGAAGTAAGATGGCATTCATAGTTTAGTTTTTACACAGTAGTTATATCATTTTCTACTTGATAATTATGTTGCTATAGTTTCGACATTGATTGTTTTAAATTTTCTCTCTCCAAGAATTAAAACTTCTTCATAATGAAACAGATCGATCCCAGATGAACCATCCAGATTATAATACGGTGGTACTTTGAACCTCTTTTTCCTTCTACTATTCTCAACAAGCATCTAATAGGTAAATTGGACAGTCGATAGAATCATTTTCCATATTAATTTTTTGTTAATCCAATTACATTTCAATTCTATCAAATGATAAGAAGTTTAATAGTCATCACAACCCTCAAGTTTATAGACCTACACCATAATGAAGAATTGAAATCATCCCCGAGGAATTGATACAAAGCATAAACAATACCACATTAAACAAAAAATAAAAGTAAATAACACTTGGAAAGTTCAAGAAGGATGTTCTCACGAAGAGTAGGGTTATGCAGATCAAGTACAAATTGTTCAGTAAATCAAATTTCACAATCCTTATTGGTCGTTGCTCCGGCACTGGTGGAAGAAGATTACATACATCCTACTCTTATGAAAATGCAGATACCCATTGAGATAGACCAAGTTAGGTTTGTCATTCTAAATACTCAATAGAATGTTTTTATCATTTTCTTCCTTTCTCTTTCCCTAGTTTATTTTTTCTCTTCTTTCTTCTATTCCTAAACTGATAAAAGACAAAATTCACATTTTAATTTAAAATTGTGGCACCATCAATGAACAAAAGATATTTCTTTCACGTATTAATAGATTTCATTAATGATCATCTTCATTGATCAGGTTGCGGGTTTAAATTAAATGATGAAATTTGTCTTTATTCAGTTCGAAAATAGAAGAAAGAGGAGAGAAAATAAATTAGGGAAAGTAAAAGAAAGAAAATTGTAAAAGCATTCGATTGAGATTTTAAAATGACAAACTTACCTCAATCTCTCTCCGTAGGTGTTAGTAGATTCAGAGGAGTAGGAGGTAAATTGTCATCGTGTTCAAGTCCTGGAGCACCAGCTAATAAGGATCACAAAATGCAATTTGCTGAACAACTTATACTTGATCCTGCAACCCTAATCTTCATAAAAACACTTTTCTAGAACTTTTGAAGGTTTATTATTCTCATTACCTTCAGGTTTCGTTTACTTTCATATAACTTTATGATATCTTTTGATTCGCTGGGGCAAAATTTTCTATAATTTCAATTATGGAATATGGCAAAGTTAGGTAAAATTGAGGGTTTTGATGAATATATGCTAGTCACTTGAGAGAGTTGAATTGTAATTGGACTCACCTAAAATTGAGACAAAAAATGATACTGTCGAATGTCTAATTCACGTATTAGATGCTTGTTAAGAATAGTAGGAGAAAAAAGAAGTTAAGAGGTTCAATTCCATATGCCTATTATAATATGAATGGTTCAAGTTATCTCATCTACTATTGATATATTTCATTATGAAGAAGTTTCGATTCATGAAAAGAAAAAATCATTGTGGAAGCTATAGATTCATAATTAGAAAGTGGAAAATTTATGACTGTTGTATAGTAAATATACTATGAATGTCATGTAACTTCTCACATCCCACTTCTAGTTAATAGTTACACATGCATGCTAACAAACACAACTCTTTCTTTGCAACTCTTATGTGTTGATGAATCCTATCGGACTACATTAGTTCTTGATTTTCGATCCAGCATTCTTCCTAAGGTTGCATAACTGATTAACTAACACAACATTTGTATTCTAGTTGATGAAACTGAACTAATGAAACTTTTGAACTCTAGCATCTCCCTCGAGAATCATAACTATAATTTCTTCGTTTTCAACAATGATTGAACATTTGATGTCTGTCTTAGCATTCCTATTTTGTTTTTGACTCCTCTTCAGCAATGTGGTCCTATTTGTGTTTATGTGAAACACAAACTAATTTGGCATTTTGGGTTGGGTATCATTTTGATGTTCAACTAAATTGTATTAAAATTTTTCTAAAACCACTTATTGCCGTTTTTTTTACTTCTTGAGAAGAGGAAAGTTTTTCAAGATTTACTCCTTTATTGTGACACTCATTTGGTACTATCCCTACATTCCTACAAGTTTTTGGAAAAGTGTTTCGGTATGATTTTAGAGTTTATTCATCCCTCAAATGCACATGAATGTTAAAAAAAATACCACTCTACACTCTAATGCCAACATTTCTTATGTTTTTTCATACACAAATTGCCCCTTTCTGAATATTTCCTCACCCTCTCTGATTTTGTGTGAAGATTACTGGGACATGGGGGAATGATAATGGAGAAATGGAAAAAGCTAGAAGAGAGTAGAAAGAGAAAAACTAGTCAAGGACAAGTGACTTACTTGCAGCAAAACTTTTTTAAATAATAGTTTTATTTCTTTTATATTGTATACGCAAGTAGAAAACGAATTCCAAAATTATTTTTACATATTTAACAAAAAATAAGAATTAAAAATAAAATAAAAATAAATTATGAGCAGAGAGTTAGATGAGATGGAATATATTTATTTTATTTTATTAAACCTTCTTGATTTAATTCAGTTGAAATTACCATATCTTTCCTTGATTTCTCACATTTATATGTGAAGATGATCCAAAAATAATTTCATATCTAATTTAGTTTCATAAGCTAGATTTGGGAAGAATCATACGTAAATTTGTTTTATCTTATTAAGCTAGAGAGATTGTTCCTATCAAATCTTTGACTCAAACAAAACATTACAAAATAAAAAGACAATAAAACATAGTATTATTAAAAAAAATATAATGTAAATAATAGTCCAATTGAATAACTGAATATTTTATACAAGATGTGATATTTAAAATTAAGAAAATCATATTTATTAGAAACTAATACTAATTTGATAGCCTGATACATGAAGGACTTCGTTAAACCAGGAAGATGGACTAAATAAATTTAGTCATCTTTATAGAATTTATTGCCATTAAAATGAGAATGAGTTCACATTCATGTTGGATGACCTTGAAAAATATTACATCAAAGTCTCAAAGGAAGTTCTCTAAAGATGCCTGAAGGCTAGAGGTGTATCTATCGCTTACATTTGGGAGACAAATGTCATGTATGATGTATCCAATCCTAGCTTCGAACAATGGGAGGAGACCCAAATCACTTCATAGTTGAGATAAGGTTGCACAAGGGGTTGGTTCCTTGCCCATTCTTGTTTTCCATGGTGATGGATGAATTGACAGTGCATATTTAAGATGAGATCTCTCAGTGTATTTTATTTGTAGATGACATAATACTAATTAATGAGACACACAAGAAGAATTAATGTTAGGCTGGAGGTGTGGAGAAAAATCCCAGAGTTCAAAAGGATCAAGTTAAGTAGGACTAAACCACTTGGAGTGCAAATTTAGTGATACAATGAATGAGAAAGACGTGGAAGTGAGGATTGACTCATGAACCTATCCCTAAGAAAGATAATTCCAAATATCTCATCTTTGTAATTTAGGGAAGTAGGGACGTCAACAATGATATTACACTTCGTATTAGTGCAACGTGGTCAAAGTGAAAGCTTGCATTTTGAGTCTTGCGATAAAATAGTATCACCAAACTTAAAATATGAGTTCTATGGAGTGGTAATTAGACTAACATTGTTTTGTAGTTGGAGAGCTGACCAATCAAGAACTTTCATTTTCAGAATATGCATATTGCGGTAATGATGTTGTTGAGATGGATGTGTGGAAATAGTAGGAGCGATAGAATTTGGAATGATATTATCCATAAAAGTACCCATCAGGATGGATAAGATGAAAAAATAGGACTGAAATGTTTAGGACATACGAAGAAGAGATGCGTAGATGCCCAATAAAGAGGTGCAAGAGGTGGGATATAGTAGGCATATTAAGATACAGAGGCGTCTGAAAATAGATTAGACAGAGGTGATATGCCAACAAAGTAATAAATTAATAGTTTAGGTATATCATCTTCTCAGTACTACCCCCTTATTTGATTTTGATGGTGTGCTAGAAGATTGATTTGCATATTCACATGTAAGACTAAAAAATAAAAGAAAATATTGATTTAAGAAATTTAAGTGAATCCGCTTTAACATTGGAAACCAGAATTGAATTTCACAAAGAAATGGAGAAAAACAACTATTTTCTTTGACCCCTTTGGTCACTACATTCGAAACCCAATCAAAGACAAAAAATTTGACAATCATCCACAAATATATAAAACTTAATCAAAAACTTTAAATACCTCAAACAATAAATGCAAAAGAGATATCGTTTCAAACCCAAAAGAGTAAAGGAAAATTGAATGTGTTCATAATAATTAACCAACATATACCTGAAAATTGCGGGAATAGTTCGAGATGAAGCTTGGAAAGTTAATGTGAAAGGAAAGCATTGAGAGATCCTTTAGATTAATGGTGTTAAAGCGTTTTTGCTGCCATAAATGGGTGGGGCTTTCAGAAAAAGTTTCTTCACCTGCACATTAGTGTACAATAAATGTGTTTATCAAATTTGTCTGAAATTCATAGCATGAGAATAAAGAGTGAGAGGAATGGAATACCTTCTCATAGGCCCCTTGTAGTTAGATTCTCATAACAAGGAATTCGCTTTCTTATTATGACACTCATTTGGTACTACCACTGCATTCATACAGATATTTTGAGACGTGTTTCAACAATATTCTAGAGTTTATTTGTCTCTCTGAGGCACATGATTGCTAAGGTATCACTCCACGCTGCAATTCTAATATTTCTTTTATTTGTTCAAACACACATTTCTTAAGTGATTATTGATTAACATTGTTTCACACTGCACCATTAAAAGCTAGGAATATAAAGAAACATTTCTACCCTTGACGATAAGCTATTAAAGAAGCATCTTAATGACACATTAATTAGGGTTAGTAAGGAATTCAAATTGTTAAACTAAAAAATGTCTTGTAAAGTCCTAGTTTTTTCTATTTCATCTTGTAGAGTCTTAGGATTATGTGAAATTCAACAAATGCTGATGAATCAATTATTGATTTTAATTAGCAAAAACAACACAATACAAAGTGTCGAAGGCAAAAATAATTAGTCAGTAGAATCAACATTGTAGTAGAAAGACCCAAAAAACAAAGCAGGAATTGTGACATCATAACTAAGAAAAGCCATAAAAGAGAGAAAGATAATGTAATAGCTCTATACGAAATCTCATAAAGAGGTGCACATAACATTGTGTTAACCTCATAATCAAATGTTTTTTAGAAGAATCAACTACTTAAATGACTTAAACATGACAAAATTTGATCCTAAAACCTTTCATCTAAATTCAAATTAAGACAAATCAAAACAATAATTAATTTTACTCATAGAGAGAATATCATAAAAATAAATGAGGAAAGACAACAAATATTTTATCAAAATCCTAAAAGTTGCACTTAAGAGTTATAGAGGTAAAGAAATATTAGAATGGTTATGGGAAACATAATCTAGTTAACATATGAAACATTTGGTCAAACAATAATATATATACCAAGATATTAACAACTTTAGAAAGAGTTAAGCTAACACTCTAAGAGAGGCAAGAATACCAAACATAAATCTAGCTATCTTCACATAGAAAATGAAATACTCAAGACAACTGAAAAGGAAGAATAAATTTACATCATATTTGATTAAGGTACTTAAATATGAATACTATCAAGGATTTCAAACAAATTTAAACACTGATTATCTAACCATCTTTAAAATGAAAAAGGTAGTGAAGAGACTAAACAACACAAGTTGATGTAATTAGTTAAACATGACCACCTAATTCACAAAATGTTAAGCTAAAATAAATCTCCATTTTGAGCATTGAGATCATAACAAGAGACAAGATCTAAAACTAACAAAGAGTGCTAAACAACGAAGTTAAATCTACACACCTTTATCTAGTCAACTAAAATAGGTATGCGTAATCGCTAAAAAAAAACTAAACCCAACACTTTACATCAAATCAGGACAGAATATGAGTGTTACCTTGTTCTGGGCAGCGACTTGAACTCAAACATGGACATGAAGAATTCCAAAATAGTCGTGAATCAACAATATTCTAGTTTTGGGTTTATATAGGATAAACTCTGGGTCAAAATAAAGGGAAAAACGATGTGGGACTCTTGAAATTTTCAAATCTTGGGTCTTGGCTCTATTAATGTGAAATGGGTTTAAAGAATTTGGGCAAAAAATTTGGGTTAAAAGTTATCTGATGGTCCAAATATGAACTAATTAAAGTCCGCTAAGAGAGCTTCAAAGGGAAATGTCATGGATTTTAAAGTCAACTTATTACTCGAGCTTCTTAACTTTCACTACATAAGAATAATTATTTCAAAATGAAAGATCTTAATTAAATTGTCAGTTTTAAAGAAAATAAATTATGTTCTTAATTGAAAGTCTATTTTTGAGAAAACGACTTACTAACTATTTATTCAAATTGAAAAATTATATATATATATATATATATATATATATATATATATATATATATATATATATATATATATATATATATATATATATATATATATATATATATATATATATATATATATATATATATTTTAAGTATAAAGACATATAATCCATAGGAAAAAATGGCAAAAAAAGTTTGGAAGATAATTTTTAAAGTATTTTTATTTTCGAAAACAATTATTTCCAACTAGTAAATGGGTCCGCGCTTCACTCGGTTAGAATATTCTTCTTTAAAATTTATTCGAATAAAACTTTTATTGTATTTTGATGTTATAGTATTTTTATAATATAAATCATTTTTTAAGAGTATAGAGTCTATTCAATTCTAGTTTACCATTTGTTATATTAAAAGAATAGGCAAAATTGCAAACCATAACACTATTTTCTCCGAGTTTACATAATTTTATTTTTACCATGGTTGCATAGTGTCTTTAATTAGATATTCAAATAAATATTTTCTCAATTTTCTTCTTTGCTAATTTCGTTATTATAACACTAAATTACTTTTCCAACAAAAGGTCACCAATCTTCGAAAAAGTCACAACTTTACGAAAAGGTCACAACATTTCATAGATGTTACAACTTTTCATTAAAGTCACAATTCTTCATAAAAGTCATAACTTTTCAATGAAAGTCACAACTTTCCATAAAAGTAATGTCACGACCCAAAACGAGCGGCGAGTGGCACCCACACTTATCCTACTATGTGAGCGAACCAACAATTCTAAACCCCAACATTTACCAATATTTCAACCATAATGAACAAAATATAATGCGGAAGACTCAAAATCTTATTAATATAACCAATAAACAAGCTTCTAAAGTTTATCAACTATTATCCCCAAAATATGGAAGTTATCACACCAAGAACATCTATCCTCAAATTTCTAATCTAAGAGTATTTAAGAAAGCTAAAATAAGTAAAAGAAATGGTCCATGTCCGAACTTCAAGACATCAAGATGTGAAGGAGAGAATATAGTCCGAGCTAGGAACAATAGCTCACCCTGAAATCTGACATGATGAAGACTGGCTAGAGTTGCGGACGAGTCGAAGTCGATGGCACGTTTACTGCACTCCACAAATAACAAAGAGAAAAATACAAGTAGGGGTCAGTACAAGGAACACGTACTGAGTAGGTATCATCGGCCAACTCAAAATAGAAAGCAATATATATCGAATTAATAATATAAAATCAACTACAATACTCAACAGGTGACAACAACAAGTACAATAACCATTGGCCACAACACCAAGCACACCTATGAGGACTCAAGCCTCCACACCATACTCATTTGGGAAATGTTTTCTTTAAATTTGAGTATATTAACATAATTCAAGATTCATTCTCTTTATTCTTCTTGTGTCGGAACGTGACACTCTGATCCCCTACTACTACGTGTCGGAATGTGACACTCCGATCCCCTAATACTACGTGTCGGAACGTAACACTCTGATCCCCTAATACTATGTGTCGGTTCGTGACACCCGATCCCCTAATTCTACGTGTCGGTTCGTGACACCCGATCCCCTAATTCTACGTGTCGGTTCGTGACACCCGATCCCCTAATACTACGTGTCAGAACGTGACAATCCGATCCCCTAATACTACGTGTCGGCTCGTGACACCCGATCCCTTAATCTCATTACTTTAGTTCATCAAGTCTTCCTTTATGTTAAGGCATCATCATTAATAGAGAGATTTTAAGGTTTAAGATTCAACAACCTCATCATTCTAATCCATCACAATTACATAACCACATCATGCAACCACACAATTAAGCATATAGAAGACTTTACAATACCACCCAATACATATCAATCACTATTTAGAGTTTACTATGAGATAGCATAAACCATAACCTACCTCCACCGAAGAATCGTGATCAAGCAAGCTACTTCCCAATGCCTTTGCTTTCCTCTTCACTTCTCCCTTTTCTCGCTCGTTCTCCCTCTCTCTGTTCTTTTTATTTTTCTTCTTCAGACTCTTTTTCTTTTACCCTAATCATCATATAATTAATTATAAAAGATGATAAAAGTAACCCACTATTTATTTCAAGGTTATCTCCTTTAACCCCCAAGTAATTAAATTATTAAACTTACCCCACTAATTTCCTAATTATAAGCATGAATAATCCAAAACACCCCTTAAAACTTTTAGCAGAAATCCGAACCAGTCGAGGTTACGCAACTCGTGACGGCTCGTCGTGCCTGCGACGGTCCGTCCTGCAGGGTCGTCACAGAGTTCAGAGACTCAAATTCAGTAAAAAGGTCTGTGACGGTCCGTCGTATCTACGACGGTCCGTGCTGCAGTTCCATCGCGAAGTTCAGAGAGTTGATCCCCGTACCCAAATTTCAGAGTTTAAGTGTTTTGGAACGAAGAGCCTCGATGGCCCGTCGTGACCATGACGGTTCGTCCTACCTGTCGTCGAGGGTAATGAGCAGGAGAATTACACAAGTGTGGGACGACGGAGTCCGTCACGGTCCGTCGTGACCATGACGGTCCGTCGCGTGAGCCGTCGACCTAGCCAGTTTTTATCAAAAGTAATTCTACAGCTCGAAACGACTAAACAGGTCGTTACAAGTAACAACTTTTCATGGAAGGCTATTCAATTCTAGCTTACCATTTGTTATATTAAAAGAAAAGGCGAAATTACAAATCGTAACACTATTTTGTCCTAGTTACATAATTTTATTTTACCAATGGTTAAATAGTGTCTTTTATTAGAGAGTCAAATAAATATTTTCTCAATTTTCTTCTTTGCAAAATTTGTTGGTATAACACTATCAATTACTTTCAAAATATTAAATATTTTAAAAAAATATATATATATATAACTAATATTTTTATCAAGAACAAAGGTTGCATAATCATATGATATACGAATAAGTAATATGTAGTCATTATGTGTTTTAAAATTAAAATGCAAACTTTCAAAATTCAAATTCGATATGTAAGATAGTTATGATATCTCTTTGGAACTGAAGTTGTAAACAAACAAAACATTGAGGATCCTTGAAAAGGATGAAAGAGAAGTAAGGGAAAATGGGAAAAAAGTTTAAAGAAGTACTTCGGTGTTAAAGAATAGTCATTATTGAATATAATATAATTATAATTAATTGCTAGTTTTAATTCTATCATTTGAAATTTTATTTTTTTTTGCTCCTTTTAATATTGAAATTATTATTACTATAACAAAAAATCATACAATTTTTTAGTCTTGATCTCTTGGAAAAGAAAATATTTTATTAGAGAATGTTGTAAATAAATGTATTCTGTAAAGTGTTATTTGTGAATATGCATAGTTAGATTTACATACAGTTTTACTAACAAATACTTATAACAATAATTTTACACAAACATAAACAACAAAGTTTAATAATGTAGTGAAAAACAACAATTAATATCATAAACATAAATTAGCGATTGTAAAAAAGGCATATGAGGAATTTTCGTACTGATCCATCTGTAGATTAATTTTGAGTCCACATAATAATTTGTTTTATAGGTGTTTAACAAACTAAAACAATAACCTAGTTGATAAAAATTAGAATGAATGATCTCATTCTTTATAAAATGATAAAAGGATAAAAAAATTTATGATTTGCTTTTATATTCATTAAAATTAGGAGAATAATTTAGTATAGTAAGGAAAGAAATTTTTCAAAACTAATTTATATAATTGATGGATGAATGTTTTATCTCAAATAATGAGAATTTAAAATATTTACAAAAGCTAATATCATATATATTGAAGTAATTTAACATAAGGTAGTTAAAATAATAATTTATATAACTGCTTAAAATGATTTTAACTGATGATAAAATAATAATAATAATAAATATATGTTTCTCAATTAATTAAATAATGACATATATGTTTTGGGATAATACATAAAACAGAAATCAAATAAATCAGATACTTCAAAAATTAGTTTTACAATCCAAAAACAAAAGCAATGACATGAAGTTTAAAAGTCCAAAAGAAAACAAATTGAATTGTCATAACATGCTCTGAATTTTTTGAAAATTTTATTCTTGACGAGCTTGCTCACTGGATCCATTTCTTATGAAGTAGGACTTTTGAGGATTGCAATTGTGATTGATATTGGATTTAACATGCTAATTGGTCCATATCATATTCATAACAATGTTTGAAAAATGTGGATCAATTAAATTTTGTTCAAAATTTGGTATATGGACAAGTCTCAAAAATGACGTGTTCACACTAAGAAATAGTGAATTTTACTTTTTTCTTATAATTGTTTTACAAAAGTAGGGTCATCATATAGGGAATTAATTAAAAATGAAGTTCTTAATATTGAAAAAACACTACATTATTGATCTTCCTAATAAGGGATCTATACCGAAAAATGTATTATTTAGGATGCAAATTACAAAATAAGGGTGACAAATTTATTGGTTTATGACATAAGAGGGGAGAGAATTGAGGAATGCATGAAATGAAGAATGTGTTAGTGTCTATTTACTTGAAAGATATTATAATTTATCGTTTCTAGAATAATCATATAACTTATGCAGAAAATTTAGGCACTTGAAAAAGTATTTTGATAAGTTTAAAAATAGACTTTATAGACTTTTAAAATGAAATATATATGAAATGACCATATTATCCTTCATATTCCTCAACTTCATATTTTTATATAATAGGAAAATTTCAAATTTTGATCCGTCAACTTTAATTTTATATCAAACTTACGTTAGTTCACTCTTCAAGTTAATATGTATGAAATCAAATAAAAGTAAAAATTTAATTATATATTTTTATGAAGAACTGCTCATTTATAATCTAGTAAACATTTTTAGTTTACTTTAAAAACAAATATACCATCCTATTCATTTTATTTGTAAAGTTACTTTTTGACACTTTTTAAAATATTATTTTTTTAATATCACATATAATTTTGTTTATTCTTTAATTTCAATATAATATATATTATTACATTTGATTATTTCTTTCTAGGTATATTAATTAGAGAAAAAATAAAATTACATGTAATTAACCATATATTTTAAATAAATATTTTTATATTAAAACTGGCATTTGTAGTAAGTATAATGAATAGAAAAAATATCAATAATTAAATTAAAGTGATAGTTAAATAGAGTAATGAGTAAATATCACAATAAGTAATTAAAAATATTAAGTAATAACAAAATGAGATAATCGTAATCATAATAGATAAAAATATTTCTAAAACTATTTAGTTTTCTTGTTATCATTCTTGATAGATTTTTGTTCGCGTGAAATTATATTTTTACTTTTGATCATCTTTTGCTTCATACTAAGATGTTTCTAGAATTGTTCATTATTTTTGCTATTTTTCTTAAAGAATTTTTGTTAGAATGAAATTATATTTTTATTCGTGGACGTCTTAAACAAAATTATATCATCCTATTCATTTTATATGTATAATTATTTTTAACATCTCTCTCTTTATTTCGATCTAATATATATTGTTAATTTTATCATACAAATTTATTTTCAAGTATATTCATTAGAGTCAAAATAAAGGTGAAAATAATTAATTCATAATATATTTTTATATTAAAGAAGGCATTTTTTTATAAGCAAAATGAATTAAAAAAAATTAAGAGTTAAATTAAAGTAATAGTAAAATAGAGTAATGAATAGATATTACAATGACTCACAAAAAAATGAAGTAATAACAAAATAAATTAATTATAATAATAATAACTAAAGATGTTTCTAGAACTATTTGATTTCTTGTTATCATTCTTGGTAGATTTTTGTTAGCATAAAATTACATTTTTACCCTTGATCATTATTCACTTCATATATAAAAAGATGTTTCTAGAATTATTTACTATCTTTCTTAATATATTTTTGTTGGAATGATATATATGATTGTTCAATATTTAAGAAGCTTAAAAATTAATCAAATCGCGGAGGATCGAAATTTGGTGTCAACAGGTATCATCACTATAACATATACTGACGCTACTTCAATAGAAAACCTAAATAAATCAAACTCTCTAATAGTCTCCTTCTACTCAGGGGCGGCTCAACATAATCGCGGCCTAAAATAAAAATAAACTTTATATACGTATTTAGTCAAAATTTATTTTCTTACACCATTTAGATGAAAATTGCTAGTATTTAATGTTGTTTTCTTAGTTATTAGTTTAGGTAAGATTTTATCAATTCCACATTAAAAACATTATTTTAGTGAGACAATTATTAGATGTATTGTTAACATAATGTTATAAGTAATAAATTGACAAATACTAAATAAAGATAAGATTTGAAATCATAGAATTTGATCCAAGAAGTTGATGACATGGTATACCTCATTTAAATATGATTGTAACAATTCTTGAAACTAAAATTTAAAAAGAAATAAAAAAGAATTTGTAATTCACTTTGTTCAACACTTTTCACTACTACTTCTTATTTTTAACAAAGTACAAAAGATGTTAAGAATAAAATAATTAATTTTAAAAAATTATACTTTTTATCATAAATAATCAATTTTTTCTATAAATATTTTAATCCGTAATTTATTCTTGACAAAACATTGGGGCCCCAAAATTTGAGGTCTAAGGCTAAGCCCTTGTTTTACATAGCATAAAGTCGGCCCTGCTTCTACTATTCTTAATTTACCCATTAAGATATCGAGGTCTTCAATAATTTTATGACAATAAGAACAAAGATGATGAAATGAAAATGACAAAATGAACTCATATATCCACCTAACAAAAAGACTACCGGTAAAAGATTTAGAATTGTCTTAACATGACATGACAATAAAGTAATAAAATTAATGTTTTAGGTATATAATCTTCTTAGTGTTACCCCCTTATTTGATTTTAGTTGTAGCAGATTGATTTACATATTCACACATACAACTAAAAAACAAAAAAATTAAAAAAAGGATTGATTTTAGAAATCTAAATCGGTCCACTTTAATATTAGAAATTGAGAATGAGTTTCACAAAAAAAAAGGGAAAAATCAACAATCTTCTTTTTACCCCTTTGGTCACTGCAATTCAAAAACCCAATCAAAGATCAAAACTTTGAAAATCATCCACAACTCTATTTATAAATCTTAATCAAAAGTTTTTAATACCGAAAAGTTTAAAAGAAAAAATTGAATGAAAATCAAAACAATTGACCAACATATATATTCCCGAAAATTGTATCAACAATTGGAGAAAATGCTTCGAAAGTTAGAGTGAAAATTAAAGTTGCACGCCTCGTCTAAAGATGTCACGATCCAAAAATGGACGTAATGACACTCGTTTTATCCCACCAAGACAAGTCAGCCTAAAACTCGACCATTACAATAAAATGCGGAAAATTAATAATAAATTTTAAACCCTCCCAAGATCTGGTTGTCATGTGTACAAGCCTCTAAAGTATTACAATTGATTCAAAAGAAACGCTAGTCTCAAATGAACTTGTTTCTAGAATAGAACAAGGTCATAACTAAGGAGAAAGAAAGTACGCTGAGACGACAAACAACTACCTCACAAATCTCCAAGAAACCTCATACAAGGACAAGAGAGATATCACAAAGTTCGAGCTAGTAACCTAAAGAAAAATTTGTAGTAGTAAGGGGTGAGTACCAAACCACAAAGTACCCAGCAAGTAAACGTCTAAATACAAGTTAAGGGAATAAAATACGGGTACTCCTTACACACCAACCGAACCTCCACAACTACAACCTGCACAAAATTCAGCCCAACCTAACAGTTCACAATGTTCATAGCATCCAACTCATGAAAATCATTTTAACAAATTATACATCCTCAACTACAAACTCAATATTCAACAATCACAACTTTACACAAAAAGGCACTCACAATATCAGCAACACACAAGATCAAGTTCGTCAAATAGAGGTATTCAAATTACAAGTAATTCCCAACCAACAATAAAACACATAATCATTAAGAATGAAGAATGTCATGGGATGCAATGCAATATGACACCATGAAGTGATATGCCCCAGAATCCCAATTTATCTCTCAACCGTATATATACGATACTCGTCGGAAATACATCGAGAGTTCATGACCCATGGGGGACTCGCGAGGTCCATATACCAACACAGACGATCTCCACATATCTGCGCGGACGATCTCAACGCACTATCATAAATCAAACAATCTCCGCACGGACGATCTCCACGTGCCCAAATCATAATCATAACTTTTTTATCGCACGGACGATCTCCACGTGCCCTAAAAATCATAACTCGATCTCAATACTGACGATCTCCACGTGTTAGACCTTTACTCATACTAAATCTCATCTCAATGCATGTGCACAATATGATATCAAATACAGGAGATGATGCTACATCTCAATAAATCAAATGTCGCTATGACATATAATCACCTCAATTATCACAAATATATGGGTTCAATAAAGAACACAATCACACATAATAAATCAAATCAATAATATATCAGTTAATGCCCATATGCTTTGACATTCTCAGATTACAATCCGCATTCTATAGTAATAAACATTTCCATTATAACACTAGTACTCGTATCATTCTCAACACATCACGTACAAACAATTAGTCACATTGTCTTTTATTACCCCTTTTTATTATTGAAATTAATCAAGGTGGACAAATCAACCCTTCCAAATACCATTACTCCCAAACACACACCACAAGGAAATACACGCATTCCATACACTTAGCAAGAGTTTAGAAATCCACTTGCCTGAAATAGTCGAACAATCACTCTAGGACTTGAACCTTCCCCTTTCGTTGAACTTCTAAATATATTTGATCTATTAAAATAAATGATCACAATAAGACTTCGAACTAACAACAACCATATTACTATGTGTTTAACCTTGACCCAAAAATTTATCCAAATTTATAATAAAATTTTTAAATCTTAATTCCAACCAATAGATCAAATCTTATATTTCTTAAATTTCAAGTCTAAAGTTAAGTCATTAATTCTCCAACTACAACTTAATAATTTTCATGACACAATACATAAAAAAATCTTATCTTAATATAGTGAAACATCAACTATATTATACTGTAACAAAATAAATAAGAATTAGGATCAGTTGGTTATGAAAAGTATCCTGGAGACCTACTATTCATATAATCCTAATTCTTAATCTCTACTGATTCAATTCACTCATTGCACTCACTATCAATTTGACTTTTAATAAAAACCATTAATTTATAAAATAATTAATAAATACTAGAATTGGTGTAGCAGTCAAATTCTTGAATCTAAGTCGTTATCTCTTTCTCTTCCTACCAATTACATGCTAATATGAAAATGAGTATTCATGAAACCACTAGCGACAAACATAAAATGGAAATAAAATCATTAAATATCGGTAATAATTTTTGCCAAATCAAATTCATATGTTGTAACTTTCTTTAATTTGCTCATGTACATATTCTATATGTTCTTTATCTTCCAAAGAACAATACATCATAAAATAATAATAATTTCATTCAATATCAATTCTTATAAAATGAAAGTTTAAATTTAGATCCAAATTTACTTGAAGAAGAACGATTCATGCTTTTGTTTATTTTTTTTTTTGGAAGATTTTGTGTCAATCGATCTATGGGTTATGTTATAACTGCAAAATTAATAAACCCTATTATAATAATCTTAAATGACATTAAATAACTCATGGCCTTGACCCATTAACCATTAATTAAATTAATTTTATAAAATACCCACAAACTAAATATCCATAGTTAAATAAATAGTTTAAAGTTTTCCAACCCAACTTCATCGACTAATCTTAATTGACTTGGGGCAACTATTAAGATGGGTAAAGACGACAATTTTACGAAAATTCCTAAAAATGACCTTCGGGGTCATTACAAAAGAATTGTTCCTTTCTGAATACTTCCTCGCCCCCTCTGATTTTGAATGTGTTAGAACGTGAAAGATTTCGATAATTGACAAATAGAGGTACAAATGAAAGGAACCGGTTGCGCCAACATGTACTTTTCAGATCGAATCCAACTGGGATAATGACAACGTCAACCATGCGAATTAGAAGTTATAAAGTTGCGGAAATACTGCATTTTCGACAAACAATCAGTACAAAAAGTTTTCTTTTATAAAGTAATACGCAGACAATATAGTTTTCTTAATCAAATAGAAAAACTAGACAAACTAGGAAGCTGAAGTAAAGAAAGATACAAAGGCCTGAAAGAAGTAGAAAAGCAAAATCTTGCCACGTGAACTTGCTAATTCGAAGTACACGAGGAAGTCGAAACCAAGTAGGAGAAGGAGTTAGTGATTCACAATTTACTGATATTTACAATGATTTTATTGTCTTTTCACCTACAAAAATTCACTAATGAGACACATTGAATCATGACACATCAATTTTATTTTTTATTACAAAATTCCAATAGTCACCGAATTAGAAGAGTTTCAACACATTGAATCATGGAACATAAATTTATTTTTGATTTCAAAATTCAAAGAGTCGGTGAATATAAAGAGTTATACACATTTTTTTGTCTTCTACTTTAATTAAATTAATTAATCTAAGAAATTATAAATTAAAATGCCATAACATAATAATTAAAGTATACTTGTTGTGCTTCATATATATAATTATGCAATTAAAATATTAAAATTTAATAAATTAGGTAATCATATGATAAATAGATTATTTTATGTAAATTGAAGGAGAAAATAAATATAAAAACAATTTTTTTAAAAAAAAATTGGAACTAATTTATTTTTTTAAAAGGATGAAATGTCCAACAATTTTCTTTGAATTTTTGACTCAAAACCTTTGCAGTTTTAGAATCTAGTGTAATATTATAATAATAATTATTATAATAATATAATAATAATAATAATAAAATATTAGATCATTATTATTTAATATTTAATTGATAAGCTATTTCAACATATTTTTATTTAGTATAGGGATAAAATGGTATTTCAATCTTGAACCATTTTTGTTCTCACTTTTAGTAATACTAGCTAGTCTCTAGTCACTTGTGTTGCACATGTCTTGTGTTAATTAGTACAAAAAAAAATTAATGATATAGGTGCTATTAAAACTTGCAAGTAATATTGAGTAATCAAATTTTATATAATTGTTTGTAGTTACACCCAACCAATTCAATTGCTATATCTGATATTGTTCTTATACAATTCTAATATACTTTATATTTAGTACAACACTTACCTTACTTATTTTTTTAATATTTAAACAACAAATACTTTATAGGTGACATGCGTATATAACGTGATTATGTTTGCAAGTGTTTTACTTATCTTAAAGTTTATATCTTGTGTAAGAAAGTGTAACATCATCATATTAATGACACGTGCATATCAAGAAGTTGTTGCCAAATAAAATTGTCTTTCGTGTGGTAAAAATTTTGATCAACTTATATTTCTTTAAGGTGGATAAATTATCATTGTCAATTTCATGGAATACACTTGTAAAATAGTGTTTATTTGTGATAGAGATAGTTAATAATTAAGTAACATTAGAAATTTTAATCGATATATAAAAATCCAATTACACGTACAATTGTCTTTGTTTGATCCAATATTATGACTCCATTCATATGTAAATTTAGCAGAAAATACAATTTAAATTATTTAAATATAATAATATTATATAATCAATCTATACTCACGAATAAGGAACTTTATTTAAATGGCTGAAATATTTAAAATATCTTATATAAAGATACTGGATGTATATCTTCTAAAAAGTATCCACCCAAAGAAATACTAATTTTGTATGAATCTAACGTTTATATTGCTAAAAACAGATCAAGAAAAAGATATATATTTAATAAAAACAAATACAAGAAATATCGAGAACTATAAAGAGTGAAAAAAAAGTAAAGAAAAATAACAAAAGATTACAATATATATAGATTTAATGAAGTTAATTATTAATATTCCTAATCAAATACATTTCATGCATCTGTAGTATCACTCAAATATAATTTGATTTATTTTAATATACGACATAGAAAACAGAAACTATCTTGATGCTTAGAAACTGAAAATGCTTAAAATCCATATTGAAGGAGGCGAAACTCAAAACTAATGAATAAAAAATTAACTTTTGTATTGGACTAGTAGTTAATAATTATTTAATATAAATACTCTTCAACATTTTAATTTATTGTAGGAAAAAACTGGTAATGTAAATTTGCACTTAAGTCGTTCCCACTTTTAATAATATATATGATGATGATATGATATTATGATATATGATTATATGTAAGTAGGAAAAAAAATTCTAAAAACATATGTATATATTTACAACAAACTGAGAAAAACACAAAATAAAATAAAAATAAATTATGACCAGAGAGTTAGATGAGATGGAGTAGATTTTTATTTTATTTTACTAAACCTTCAAGATTTAATTTATTTTATTAATCACTAGATTACACCCTTAAATCTAGAATCACTCTTCTTCTTTATCAACATTTAACGGATAACTATATAATGATATTACATGTGTCATTTCACAAAAATAATTTATGACTCGTGTGATTTACGAATCAACTATATAAACTACTAATTTATCATTAAACCTGAAGAATAATGCAAACATTATAACATAATAAAATAATGACAAGTCAAAATTACCATAGATTTCCTTTGATTTCTTACATTTATATGTGAAGATGATCCAACAATAATTGTGTATCTATCATAATCTCATAAGCTAGATTTTTTGAAGAATCATAGGTAAATTTACTCTTATCTTATTAAGCTAGAGAAATTATTACTAATAAATCTTCAACTCAAATAAAACATTTCAAAAAAAAATTAATAAGAAATATCGTAATTAAAAACAAAAAGAATCATAATGTCAATAAATAGTCCAATTTAATAACTAAATATTATCATGCAAGGTGTGATATTTAGGATTTTTAAACAAATCAAATTTATTATTAACTAATATAAATTTGAGAGCCATCATAACATGAAGGACTTCATTAAACTGGGAAGATTAACACAATAAATTCAGTCATCTTTCTAGAATTTGTTGCCATTAAAAAGAGAATCAGTTTACATTAATATGGACGACTGACTACAAAAGCCATCCATCATGTCAAAAGAAAGGTAGAGAAATATCAACAATGAATATGGACTTACACATATGATGTTAATTGACCTTGAAAAAAATTACTACAAAGTCTCGATGTAAGTTCTCTAAAGAAGCCTGAAGGCTAGAGTTGTACCTATCACTTACGTTAGGGAGATAAATGAAACGTATGATGAATCTTAAACCTCGATTAGAACAGTAGGAGGAGACTCAAATCACTTCATACTAAAGATAAGGTTTCACAAGGGGTCGATTCCAGTCAATTCTTGTTTTGAATGGTGATGGATGAATTGACATTGCATATTTAGGACAAGACTTTTCGGTGTATTATATTTGTGGATGACATAATACTAATTAATGAGATCCCGAAGAAGAATTAATGCTAGGGTAAAGGTCTGGAAGAAAACTCTGGAGTACAAAGGGTTCAAGTTGAGTAGGACTATACCACTTGCAGTACAAATTCATTGAAGCAATGAATCAGAAAGGAATGGAAGTGAGGATTGAGACATGAACCTATCCAAAGAAAGATAATTTCAACTATCTTATATTTGTAATTTAGGGAAGTGGGGACGTCAACAATGATGTTACACATCGTATTGGTGCGACGTGGACAAATTAAAGTGAAAGCTTTCCTTTTGAGTCTGATGTGATAGGATAGTATCACCAAAACTTAAAAGATGATTTCTATGGAGTGGCAATTAGATTTCTGTCGTTGTAAAGTCGGAGTGCTGACCAATCCAGAAGATCAGAATATGCATATTGCAGTAATGATGATGATGAGATGGATGTGTGGGTACAGTTGAAGCGATAAAATTAGGAATGATATTACCAATAACGTAGGTGGCCATCATGATGGACAAGATGAAAAAAACAAGACTAAAATGGTTTGGACATGCGAAGAGGAGATGCATAGATTCTCGCAAGAGGTTGGATATTAGAGGCGTATAAAGAGAAAGAGGCAGTCTGCAAATGCATTAGAGAGAGATGATAAGTCAAGACATGATGTAACTTCATATTATTGATGACATGATATTAGATAGGAGGGTATGACACATATTAGGGTAGAAGGTTATTAGATAGTAGATTATTATATTGATTTTTGAGAATTCAGGTTTGTTTGAATATGTCCTTGTACAAGCTGTTTTCTTGTGCTTTTTGCTTTTGATATCAATTGTAATCTATTTATTGTGTTTGAGTTACCACATTATTTTGTTGTGGTTGTTACTCCTTTATTGAAGACTTTGCAATGCTTCTCTTATTAGTTGTTATGTTTTCTTTTTCTGTATAGTACCTAAACTTGATGCACATGAGCGTCGAAGACCTTTTGAGAACAATCTCGTTGCCTCCAAAAAATATTTACAATTTAAATAAATAATAAGAATTGCATTAATATCTACCTCAGAAAAGTTTGTTAAAGGCCCAAATTTGTTTTGTATGAAAAATGTTTTACAATGTTTTCATGTTTGGTTGGTCAATATTTTTGAAAAATACGTTCTCTAAGAAATCAATGAAGCTTCTTGAAAATGAGTCCCTTAATCATAGCAGGACAACAAGTCACATTGCAAATATCATACTAAGAGGAAAAACTATTCTATCATTTAAATCTTATCCCAATTTAACTATTTTTGCGTGTTGGCCTAACTTAGATGGTTGTATTCTTTAATGGAACCAATATTTATTACTTGTTCAGTCAAAATAACTCTTTCTATAAGTTTGTAATTGTTAATTTCACATTTGCAGGAGATATTTCTATCTACACTATTTTGTTGCAGCCAAACTTTACTCCTGCCCAATTCGATCGAGTTTGTAATGCACTAGCACTTCTTCAAGTATATTAACTTATTTTCCTTGTGGACTTTTTCTCAGTGATTCTTGATATTGTTTCTATTATTCATTTTGCTGGTGATCTTGTAGTAATGTCCATAAAGAGTAAGAAATGAAGATTACATGTTTGTTGTCTTAGGTTCATTGAAGAGTTGACGGATGCAACATAAGAATGTTATAGTAGACAACTATCCCAATCACATATTATTCATGTAAAATGATTTATGGCCTTAAAAAATTTATAAGTACATCTCTTAACAAAAAAGAAATAAGATATCTGGATTTCATAATCATGATCTGTCCTCGAGATCTAGATAGACTTTTTTTGGGAGGATAGTTGTAATACTTGGTTTCCCTTGAATTGATCCTTATGATAGTTTTCTACTTTGCAACAAAAACTTCTTTGTATTTGTACCCTCCTCTTAATACAACAAGAAAGCAGACACCTTTTAAATATTTGAGACTAAAAGCATAGGTGTCTTTAGTACCCTCGTGAAGGTAATATGTCTACTATATTTTCAGGCATATTGCCTTCACGAAGGCACCAATAACACCTAAGCTTGTAAGCCTCATCAAATATTCCAGAGGTGTTGACTTGTTTGTTTTATTAAGAAAGGGGTACAAATACAATGAAATATATTCTGCAAAGTAGAAAGCTGTCAAAAATATTTATTCCAGGGAAACAAAATATCATAACTATGGTAAATCACAATTACAATTATCATCACACAAAAGTCTATCAAGGAGAACACATCAGTGATTATTGTTTCCTTTACATCATTGGCTATCGAGTCGATTTATTTGGTTCTTTTTTTTAATAAAAGATGTACTTACAAGTTTTTGAAGGTTACAAAGCTATTTACATGTATAATATGGGGCTAGGATAGTTATCTAAGACAACATTCTTGGGTTGCACCTATGAACCTAAGGTCACAACATGTATGTTATCTTCATTTCTTCCTCTATATGGACAACATAATCCTCTCTTGATAACTCATTACAACAAGAAAGAATAACAGAAGCAAAATTAAAAATTGCTAAGAAAAAGTATACAAGGAAATTAAAAAGTAAATATTCCTGAATAAGTGCTTGTACATTACAATCTCTGTTAGATTGTGTAGGATTCAGGTTTATGTCACGACCCAAAACCGGGGCCGCGACTGGCACCCACATTTACCCTCCTATGTGAGCGAACCAACCAATCTACCCTTAACATCTCATTGTATAACAACAGAAAATAACGCGGAAGACTTAACATCATTAATAAAAATCAAATCAATAACTATTAAAATTCAACATCTATTATTTCCCCAAAAATCTGGAAGTCATCATCACAAGAACATCTATCCTCAAATTACTAAACTAAAAATGTCTAAGAAACTAAAATTCATAAAAGCTAGTCCATGCCGGAAGTTCAAGGCATCAAGACTTGAAGAAGAAGATCCAGTCCAAGCTAGAAGCATTAGCTCACCCTGAAGATCCGGTGTGACGAAGACTGGCTCGAATTACTGCTGAGTTGAAGATGACGGAACGTTTGCTGCACTCCACAAATAACAAAGAAGAAAACATAAAAGTAGGGGTCAGTACAAACCACGGGTACTGAGTAAGTATCATCGGCCAACTCAAAATAGAAAACAAATATATATCAGTAATATCATAAATCGACTATAAAACTCAACATGTAGCAACAACAAGTACTATAATCATCAAGAAGTACTATCAAGTTCATCCATGAGGGCTCAAGCCTCAATACCATACTCATTTGGGAAATTAAGTTCATTATGTTGAGTATATTTATCATCTTTCAAGATTCATTATCTTTCTTCCTCTTGTGTCGGTACGTGACACTCCGATCCCCTACTACTATGTGTCGGTACGTGACACTCCGATCCCCTATATATGTCGGTACGTGACACTCCGATCCCCTATATGTGTCCTTACGTGACACTCCGATCCCCTATATGTGTCGGAACGTGACACTCCGATCCCCTATATGTGTCGGTACGTGACACTCCGATCCCCTAATTCTATGTGTCGGTTCGTGACACCCGTCCCACTAATACTATGTGTCGGAACGTGACACTCCGATCCACTAATTCTATGTGTCGGAACGTGACACTCCAATCCACTAATTCTATTCTATCCGTTCATCAAGCCTTCTCTATACCAAGGCATCATCAATCCCATTACTTCAATTCATCAAGCCTTCTTTTATACCAAGGCATCATCATTAATGAAGTAGATTAAAGTTTCTTTCAAGTTTTGGTATTCAATAGTTTTCATCATGCTTGCTTTATCAAAATCATACAATCATATTCATGCAAGCATACAATTAAGCATATAGCAGGGTTTACAATACAATCAATACATATTATTCACTATTAAGAGTTCATACGAATATCGTAAATCAAACCATAACCTACCTCCACCGAAGACTAGTGATCAAGCAAGAATTTCCAAAGCTTTGTTTTCTCCTCAGCCTCTCGATCGATTCCTCTCTTTCTCTTGGTTCTTTCTGTTTTGTTTTATTCAAACCCTCTTCCTTTTACCCTAATTAGTATATAATTAAGAATAAAAGGTGACAATAATACCCCACTAATTAACCCAAGGTTACCTCTTTTATCCCTCAAGAATTTGAGTTATTAGTATAAACCCACGAAATCTATAATTAAGGAAAGAATAGTCCAAAACGTCCCTTAAAACGTGTAAAGAAATCCAACTCTGACTGGGATTACGCAACCTGTGACGGCCCGTCGTGCCTGCGACGGTCCGTCACGCAGGTCGTCGCAACTTCTTAACATTCCATTTTTCTCTAAGGATTCTGTGACGGTCCGTCACGCCTGTGACGGTCCGTCCTGCACTTCCGTCATGACGTTCAGAAACTCGTTCCCCGTACCAAATTCTCAAGAGTTGAAGTGTTTTGCAACGGACTATCACGACGGTTCGTCGTATCTGTGACGGTCCGTCCTGCAGGTCCGTCACAATTTACAGAGAGTCGATTTTAGAACACAATTTTCAGAATTCTAAGTGTTCTGGGACGAGACACCCTCGACGGTCCGTCGTGCCCATGACGGTCCGTCGTGGTATCCGTCGTCTCAGCCAGTTTTTCCAGAAATAAAATCTGCTGCTCAAAACGACTAAACGGGTCGTTACAACTAGTTTGAAAAAAAAAAGTCAACAATCGTTGGGCCCACAAGATAGTGCCACGTAGGTTGAAAAGGGGTAAAAAATTATTAATGAAATAAGTTCAGGAAGGTAATAGGACCTTAGTATAGTATAAGTGTGTCTCTGAGATTTCGGACATAGGCTGAGGGGGTACTTTGGCATTATCCCTTAAAAATAAGTATTGTTTAACTAATAAAAAATTTATGCCCTTTAATTAAAAAAATATTTTTGTAATTTTTTTTCATTATAGAACAAATTATGTTCTACATATATCACTCCTCTAAACTCAATTATGATTCTAAGGTGCCAACAGATACCTGTAAAAAATATTTTTTCGCATAAAATAAACCTCTTTATTGAAAAAGACAATTAAATTTCTCATTATAATAACTACAAAGGACTATTTTATCAACTAAAGATTATACTATACAAAATTATTAAAATATAGTAATTAAGCATATATTTTTTTAAAAAAAAAAATTAAATTTTTCGTTAAATATAATCAACTAAATAGATTAGTCTACATAATGGATGTTTTTCAAGAGAAAAATTGTATTGAAATTTAGATATTTTTAAAAATAATTGATGACAAGACATTTATCATTATTTCATGAATAACACATTTTTTATATATATTATAATCATTCTACACAAGAGTTAACATATATAGAAACTGGTGAAATTGTTTTATTAATTTTAACCATGAATAAAAAATTCAATTATTCCAGTATTATTGATTACATAGATATTTCAAAACAAATGAATAGAAGATCACGCAATACCTATGATAATACTTTAAAATAGATGTATTTTATGTATATATTAATTTAAAATATGTTTACGTGTATAAGTAAAGTATAACATAGCTAGGATATATGTGTTTCAAAAATGATTTTCATTTAATATAGAATTTTAATATTTAAATGAAGATAATCAAATTTGAAAGAATTGATAGATATCGTCACATTATAAAAATACATAATTTAATTTTCTTAAAACATAGTAATCAAATATGTAGTTTAAAATTTTAAAATATGTAGTTTAATTTTTAAATATTTAGTTGTGAATACGTAGTTTAATTTTTTTAAACATAATAACCAAACATAAATTTAAATATGTTGTTTCATTTTTCAAAACATAATAATTAACAAATATACAATTTTTCAACATTAATGTGTAACTATCCAGGGTTGTTGTTAAATAGGATAGACGCTTATGATCTATATGATTTTTAGTATTTCTTTAATGTGTTGTTGTCTATCAATTCTAAAGTATTTTGAGTTTTGATTGTTGTTTTTTTAATTATTTTACATTATATATAAAAAAAAGTATTTAAAGTTTAATTTAAATAGATAATTAAAATTTATTTATAAAATAAATGCAATAAAATTATATAATTTTAAAAATTATTAATCAGTTCAAAACAAATATTAATTTGAGAGAAACAAATAAATAATATTGTGTTACAACTATGTATACTTAATATTTTAGCATATCATTTAATAGAAAAAAATAAATTTCTAATAAAATAACAAATAATACTAATAAAGTAAAATATATACGTAATGAAATTTAAATCTAGTTCATGCTTAACGAATTTGTGTAGTCATTACCGGAGAACTGTAAAAATAATTTTCCTTCAAATTAGTTTTATAAATGTTTATTTTGAAATGATAAAAAACTTTCTACATTCTTTGTATGTTATTAAAAATTTTCAATGAAGCACCATCAACGTTTTTATTAAAAAAAAGTTGTATGTCTCGAGTACTGAAATAATAAATAAAAATTAATTTTAATGAGTCTTTTTTGTGTATGATGTGATATATTCGTATGTAATCGAAGATATGAAGATAATCATATAATAGTGGAAACATGATGATAAATTTTAGTTTTCTTCATATTTTGCTCACAAACATACTGAGCATTATCGGATAAAATATATTTTTATCAATAATTTTTTTTAGAAAATCGATGCTTAACAACAACTCCTTCAAATAAATAAGAGTAATTCTTTAGCCAACTTTGCCAATTTCATATTTTTATAAAAAAAATTAATATTTAAATTTAGACATAAATTATCTTTCACGATTAAAAATTATACATTAAAATAGATAATTTACACTTTACTTCTCTTTTATACTTTTAAAATATATTTTTAATCATTACGAAATAAGAAATAAAAAATAAATTAAAATGAATAAGTAAATATATATATATATATATATATATATATATATATATATATATATATATATATATATATATTAATTATTTATTTATTTTAGATCTTGAAAATTTCAAGTGAAAAAGTTTGTGAGAATTATGTTTTCTTTAGTTAATTTTTTGATTCATTTCCGATGTTTAACTATGAAATCATTAATAATTAATTTCACTATCATTTTCAATGACTTGGAAACATAATTGAAAAATATATTAATATTTAACTTAAAGGGCCAAAATATCCAAAATAAACTAGTTTATAGTGTGAACATGTTATTTTACCATTCTGGTCAAATTATGACCAATTTTTTTTTCTTTAATAAAGACAACATGTTTTATAGGAATAAAGAGAATATTTTTTCTATTTTTGTACCATATATTTTAATACTACTTAATTTCTTGACTATTAATTCTCCTAACTTTATCATCCATTTTACTGACTCCTTAATTAGTAGTTCTCTTAAAAATTCTTACCATATGTTTTAGGACTATATAATTATTACACCCTCTGTCAACTTTTATTTGTCATGTTGCACTTTTTGAAAGTCAAATTGACTAATTTTTATTGTTAAATTAGATTACGTTAATTTGACATTTTAAAAAAATAAAATTAGATATGCAAAACTATTGGAAAAGTACTATAAATTGCATTTTTTTGCATATCAATATGATAAAAAATATATATCGTAAAATATTGATCAAAATTTTTATAGTTTAAATTTAAAAAGGAAAATCATGACAATTAATAATGAACGGAGGGGGTACTTTTCTAAATATTTTTTACCATATATTTTAGGTCTACTGAATTGTTAATTTTCATAAATACTTCATAACATATATTTTAAGACTACTCAATTATTAAGTTTACTATACTCTTACCATATAATTTTCATATTTCTTTACCATACAATTTTATATTCCTTAATTTCTTATTTCTCCTAATACTTTTTATCATATACTAGTGATTTCATCTGCATTTCGGGCAGTCATATAAAATAGATAATTTACTACATATAATATTATATAAATAAAAAGTATTTATAAATTAATATGATAATATATTTATCTAATATTATATTTAGGTATATTTAATATGTGTAATCTAAGTTAGGTTTCGTAATTTTTTTCAACAATTATTCCCTTCAAAATATATAAAATAATAATATCTTGCTATAAATGTGCAGACATACAATTTGATTCAACAGAGAAAAAACATAAGAAAATTACCTGCAATGTATTTATTATTTTTTAAAAGTGAAAGAACACAATATTTACTCTCACACTATATTAAAAAACAACAACATGCATATACTGTTTATCAATTAATATACTTTTAATATACAATGAGTTATAATAACCACCAAACAACCAATATTGATTTAGTCGTGAAAATTCCTACGCACTTATGTCTCAATCTTAAATAAATATAAATAAGATTTGTTGTGCTCATATAATTTTTTAAAATAACCTCATTCTCCCTCCATCGCTCTCGTTACTTTATATTTATCAATTTTCATGTTATATCATAATTTTTGATAGTTCAAAAAACTTAAAAATAATAAATTTATGTTTCAATCATTAATTTTTTAACGCAATCAATTATACATTTTAAAACATAATTAATAGTTAGCAAACTTTAAAAAATAAGTAACTTACTAATCTGAACAAAAGGAAATTAATTATAAATTTATACATGGTTAATACCTATAGTAGAATTTCAACCATAGTTGAGATAAATTCATGAGAAAGTAATATCTCTTTAGGATCTACTCCATTTTAAAATACTAATTTGAATCAAAACANTTAACCGTCATCCTACCTTGCTCTAAACTCAAGAACTCATCCCTTTTTCTATCCCTCAAAGTCCTTGGGATATACTTCTCCATAAACAAGCTAGAGAATGATGCCCAAGTCATAGGCGGTGCCTCTGTTGGTTGACACTCAACGTGTGACCGCCACCACATTTTGGCGTTCCCTTGAAACTGATAGCTCACGAACTCAACGCCAAACCGTTCTACTATACCCATCTTGTGTAGTAGCTCATGACAATCAACCAGAAAATCATAAGCATCTTCAGATTCTGCACCCTTGAAGACTGGAGGTTTCAATTTCAAGAACTTACTGAAAAGTTCATGCTGATCGTTTGTCATTATAGGCCCAGTAGTCAGACGAGGAAATGTGCCTATTTCTAATGAAGCATCCATACGAGGAGCCATAGTGGCTGCATGTCGTACCTCTGAAACCGGAGGTGTTGGTGCAGAAAACACTGGAGGTGCTTGACCTTGATCAGATAATCCACTAAGATAAGCCAGAACTTGATTAATCATTTCTGGGGTAGGTTGGGGTGGTAATTCCTCATTCTGTACTTGTTCAGTCTCCCCTTCCTCACCCTCTCTTATCACTTCCTCAGTCGGTGGAGGAGTCACCGCCCTAGTACCAGATGGGCTAGGGGCTCGTCCTCTTCCTCTAGAGGACGTCCTCCCACGACCTCTACCGCGGCCTCTTGCCACTGATCCTCCTCGAGCTACAGCCCCAGTGGCTGGCTCAGACGCTTCTTGTCTTTCCGTTGTCGCTGTTGGTGCGGTCGTTGCTCTAGTTCTAACCATCTGCGAAATAGAGTGAAGATGGTCAGATACCAATTTGTATCACCTAGATACCAATTGGACTCAAGTAGTAGCACGAAAGAAAGAATGAAAGAATGGAATTTTCCTAAAGTCTTATAGCCTCTCAAAGAAAAGTAAAGGCGTCCCCCTACCGTTCCTTAAGACTCTACTAGACTCGTTCTTGTGTGATGAGACCAACGAACCTAATGCTCTGATACCAAGTTTGTCACGACCCAAAACCGGGGCCGCGACTGGCACCCACATTTACCCTCCTATGTGAGCGAACCAACCAATCTACCCTTAACATCTCATTGTATAACAACAGAAAATAACGCGGAAGACTTAACATCATTAATAAAAATCAAATCAATAACTATTAAAATTCAACATCTATTATTTCCCCAAAAATCTGGAAGTCATCATCACAAGAACATCTATCCTCAAATTACTAAACTAAAAATGTCTAAGAAACTAAAATTCATAAAAGCTAGTCCATGCCGGAAGTTCAAGGCATCAAGACTTGAAGAAGAAGATCCAGTCCAAGCTAGAAGCATTAGCTCACCCTGAAGATCCGGTGTGACGAAGACTGGCTCGAATTACTGCTGAGTTGAAGATGACGGAACGTTTGCTGCACTCCACAAATAACAAAGAAGAAAACATAAAAGTAGGGGTCAGTACAAACCACGGGTACTGAGTAAGTATCATCGGCCAACTCAAAATAGAAAACAAATATATATCAATAATATCATAAATCGACTATAAAACTCAACATGTAGCAACAACAAGTACTATAATCATCAAGAAGTACTATCAAGTTCATCCATGAGGGCTCAAGCCTCAATACCATACTCATTTGGGATTAAGTTCATTATGTTGAGTAAGTTATCATCTTTCAAGATTCATTATCTTTCTTCCTCTTGTGTCGGTACGTGACACTCCGATCCCCTACTACTATGTGTCGGTACGTGACACTCCGATCCCCTATATGTGTCGGAACGTGACACTCCGATCCCCTATATGTGTCGGAACGTGACACTCCGATCCCCTATATGTGTCGGAACGTGACACTCCGATCCCCTATATGTGTCGGTACGTGACACTCCGATCCCCTAATTCTACGTGTCGGTTCGTGACACCCGTCCCACTAATACTATGTGTCGGTACGTGACACTCCGATCCACTAATTCTATGTGTCGGAACGTGACACTCCGATCCACTAATACTATGTGTCGGAACGTGACACTCCGATCCACTAATTCTATCCGTTCATCAAGCCTTCTCTATACCAAGGCATCATCAATCCCATTACTTTAATTCATCAAGCCTTCTTTTATACCAAGGCATCCTCATTAATAACGTAGATTAAAGTTTCTTTCAAGTTTTTGGGATTCAATAGTTTTCATCATGCTTGTTTTATCAAAATCACACAATCATATTCATGCAAGTATACAATTAAGCATATAGCAGGGTTTACAATACAATCAATACATATTATTCGCTATCAAGAGTTCACTACGAATATCGTAAAAACCATAACCTACCTCCACCGAAGAATTGGAATCCACAAGCAAATTCCCAAGCTTTGCTTTCTCCTCTTTGATCGACTACTCTCTCTCCCTCTATTCTGTTCTTTCTCTTTTTCTTATTCCAAACCCTTTTCCTTTTACCCTAATTAGTATATAATTAAGAATAAAGGATGGCAATAATAGCCCACTAATTAACTTAAGGTTACCTCTTTTAACCCCCAAGTAATTAGACTTATTAATATTAACCCTTTAACTTTATAATTAAGGAAAGAATAGTCCAAAACGTCCCTTAAAACTTAACCAGAAATCCGACTCCAGCTGGGATTACGCAACCTGTGACGGCCCGTCGTGCCTGCGACGGTCCGTCACGCAGGTCGTCGCAACCTCTTAACATTCCATTTTTCTCTAAGGATTTTGTGACGGTCCGTCATGCCTGTGACGGTCCGTCCTGCACTTCCGTCATGACGTTCAGAAACTCGTTCCCCGTACCAAATTCTCAAGAGTTGAAGTGTTTTGCAACGGACTATCACGACGGTTCGTCGTATCGGTGACGGTCCGTCCTGCAGGTCCGTCACAATTTACAGAGAGTCGATTTTAGAACACAATTTTCAGAATTCTAAGTGTTCTGGGACGAGACACCCTCGACGGTCCGTCGTGCCCATGACGGTCCGTCGTGGTATCCGTCGTCTCAGCCAGTTTTTCCAGAAATAAAATCTGTTGCTCAAAACGACTAAACAGGTCGTTACAGTTTAGTAGATAGAAACCATCTCATACAAATGTGAAATGAATAACATTTACAAACTTATAGAAACAACTACTGACTTCTACGCTAGAGAAATAAAGAGGTGCACATAACATTGTGTTAACCTCGTAATTGAATGTATTTGAGCAGATCTAGAGAATAGTAAAAAAAAATTAAAAAATCTTTCTAAGTTACAAAATATGCTCTAAGATGAAAGTTACAGGGGCTCTTGCAACATGTGTAACTTTAACATAATCAACAACTTAAATGGATTAAACATGACAAAATTTGATCCTAATATCTTTCATTTATATTCAAATTAAGACGAACCAAAAGAATAAATAATTTCACTTATCGAGAGAAAATTAGAAAAATAAGTGAGGAAAGACAACAAATATTTTGTCAAAATCCTTAAAGTTGCACTTAAGAGTTACAGAGGTAAAGAAAGATTAGAATGGTGATCAGAAACATAATCTAGTTAACATATGGGACATATGGTCAAACATCAATAGATATACCAAGATATACAGAAATTTAGAAAGAGTTAAGCTAACACTCTTAGAGAGGCATACCAAACATTAATCTATCTATCTTCGCATAGAAAATGAAATACTCAAAAAGACAACTGAAAAGGAAGATTAAATTTGCATCATATTTGAATAAGGTATTTAAATATGAATACTATCAAGGATTTCAAACAAATTTAAATACTGATTATTGATAACCATCTTTAAAACAATAAAAGGAGTAAAAAGACTATACAACACAACTTGATGTAATTAGTTAAACATGACCACCTAATTCACAAAAATGTTAAGCTAAAATAAATCTCGATTCTTGAGCATTGAGATCAAAACAAGCGACAAGATCTAAAATTAACAAAGAGTGCTAAACAACGAAGTTAAATCTAAACACCTTTATTTAGTTAACTAAATTATGTATGCATAATCGCTAAAAGAAAAAAAACTAAATCCAATACTTCACATCAAATGAGGATGTAATACGAGTGTTACCTGGTTCTGGGTAGCAATTGGAACTCATGCTTGGACATGAATAATTCCAAAATAGTCACGAATCAACAAAATTCTAGGGACGAAAATAAGAACTCCCAAAAACTTAGCAGGGTGTTCTTTTTCTCGCCTCCAAAAACTCCTCCCCTGAACAGTAAGAGTGAGGGGGTTTATATAGGACAAACTCTGGGTCAAAACAAAGGGTAAATCGATGTGGGACTCTGGAAGTTTTTAAATCTTGGGTCTCTTAATGATGAAATGGGTTTAAAGAATTTGGGCCATAATTTTGGGTTTAAGGTTATCTGATGGTCCAAATATGGACTAAATGAAGTCTGTTAAAAGAGTTTCAAAGGGAATTCACATGGATTATAAAGTCAACTAATTAATCAGGTTTCTTAACTTTAACAACATAAAAGTAATTATTCAAAATGAAAGATCTTAATTAAATTGTCAGTTTTAAAGAAAATAAATTGTGTTCTTAATTGAAAGTGTGTTTTTGAAAAAATGACTTACTAACTATTTATTCAAATTGAAATATTATATAAATCTATATATTTTATGTATAAAGATATATAATACATTTGAAAAAATGGAAAAAGTTTTTGGAAGATAATCTTGAAAGTATTTTTTATTTTTAAAAAATAATTATTTTCAGTTTTTCAATATTTAAGAAGCTTAAAAAATAATCAAATCGTGTAGGATCAAAATTGGGTGTCAATAGTTATCATCACTATAACATATATTGACGCTACTCAACAGAAAACCTAAATAAATCGTACTCTCTAATAGTCTCCTTATACTCAGGGACGGTTCAATATAATTGGGGGCCTAAAGGGAAATTTCAATTGGCGATCTAAACTATAAATAAACTTCATATACATATTTAGTCAAAATTTATTTTCTTACACTAATTAGATGAAAATTGCTAGTATTTAATATTGTTTTTTCAGTTATTAGTTTTAGGTAAGATTTATCAACTCAACATTGAAAAACATCATTTTAGTGAGGCAATTATTATGTATTGTTAACATAATGCTATAAGTAATAAGTAGACAAATATTAAATAAAGATAAAAGTTGGAATCATAGAATTTGATCCAAGAAGTTAATGACTTGGTGTAGCTCATTTTAATATGTTTGTAGTAATGCTTGAATTAAAATTCAAAAAGAAATAAAAATAATTTGTAATTCACTTTGTTCAACACTTTTCAATGATAATTCTTAATTTTTACAAAGTACAAAAGAAGTTAAGAATAAAATAATCTATTTAAAAAAAATGTACTTTTAATCATAAATAATCATTTTTTTTCAATAAATTTTTAACACATAATTTATTCTTGACAAAAATTTGGGGCCCCCAAAATTTGGGTCCATAAGGCTATAAGGCCTTGTTTTACATGGCATAGAGTCTCCCTGCTTCTACTATTCTTAATTTACCCATTAAGAAATCTAGGTCTTCAATAATCTTATGACAAAAGACCAAAGATGATGTAATGAAAATGACAAAATGAACTCATATACCCACCTAACAAAAAGACTATCGGTACAAGATTTAGAATTGTCTTAACATGATATGACAGTAAAACAATAAAATTAATGTTTGAGTATATCATTTTCTTAGTGTTACCCCCTTATTTGATTTTAATTGTAGCAGATTAATTTACATATTCACACATATAACTAAAAAATTAAAAAAACAAAAAAAAGATTGACTGTAGAAATTTAAATTGGTCCCTTCAACATTAGAAATTGAGAACGAGTTTCACAAAAAAAAGGAAAAGAAATCAACTATCTTCTTTTTATCCCTTTAGTCACTGCAATTCAAAAACCCAATCAAAGATCAAAACTTTAAAAAATCATCCACATCTCTAAATACAAATCATAAAAAAAAAAAATTAGATACCGAAAAGAGTAAAACAAAAAATTGAATGAAAATCAAAATAATTAACAAACATATATATGCCCGAAAATTTTAGCAACAATTGCAGAAAATGCTTCAAAAATAAGAGTGAGAATTGAAGTTGCACACTTTGTCTAAAGAATTGTTCATTTCTGAATACTTCCTCGCCTCTTCTGATTTTGAGTGTGTTAGAACGAGAAATATTTGATAATTGACAAATAGAGGAACAGATGAAAGGAATCAATTGCACCAACATGTACTTTTCAGATCGAATCGAACTGGGATAAGGACAACGTCAACCACTTGAATTAGTAGTTATAAAGTTGTGGAAGTATTGCATTTTTGACAAGAACCCAGTACAAAAAGTTTTTTTTTTTTTATAAAGGAGTACGCAAACAATATAGTTTTATTAATCAAATAGGAAAACTAGACAAACTAGGAAGCTGAAGTAAAGAAGGACACAAAAGACTAAAAGAAGTAGAAAAGCAGAATCTTGCCACGTGAATTTGTAAATTCGATGTAGACAAGGAAGTCGAAACCAAGTAGAAGAAGGAGTTAGTGATTAACAATTTGCTGGTATGTACAGTGATGTTTAACTGTCTTTTCACCTACAAAAATTCAATAATGAGACACATTGAATCATGACACATAGATTTTATTTTTGATTACAAAATTCAAAGAGTCACCGAATTGAAAGAATTTCAACACATTGAATCATGACACGTAAATTTATTTCTCATTTCAAAATTCAAAGAGTTGGTGAATTGAAAGAGTTATATACATTTTTTTTCTTCAACTTTAATTAAATTAATTAATCTAATAAATTATAATTACAATGCGATAAAAATAAGAATTAAAGTATGCTTATTGGGCTTCATATATATCATTATGTAATTAAAATATTAATGTTTAATAAATTAAGTAATCATATGATATATAGATTATTTTAAGTAAATTGAAGGAGAAAAATAAAAAAAAAGAATTTTATTTTTAAAAAATGGAACTAATTTATTTTTTTAAAATGATAAAATGTCCAACAATTTTCTATGAATTTTTGACTCAACACCTTTCCAGTTTTAAAATCTAGTGTAATATAATAATAATAATAATAATAATAATAATAATAATAATAATAATAATAATAATAATAATAATAATAATAATAATAATAAGAAAAATACCATTTAATTATTATTTAATATTTAATCGATGAGCTATTTCATAATATTTTTTATTTAGTCTAGGGATAAAATGGTATTCAACCTTGAACCTTTTTTCTTCTCACTTTTAGTAATACTATCTAGTCTCTAGGCACGTGTGTTGCACATGTCTCTTGTGTTAATTAGTACAAAAAAACCAAAATGATATAGATGCTATTAAAATTTGCAATTAATATTGAGTAACCAAATTTTACATAATTGTTTATAGTTACACTCAATCAATTCAATTGCTATATGTGATATCGTTCTTATATATTTCTAATATATCTTATATATTCAGTACAACGCTTACCTTATTTATTTTTTAATATTTCAACAACAAATAGTTTATATGTAACATATGTATATAACATTGATTATGTTTGCAAGTGTTTTACTTATCTTAAAGTTTGTATCTTGTGTAAGAAATTGTCATCATTTTTATAACACGTGCATATCAAGAAGTTGTTGCCAAATAAAATTGTCTTTCGTGCTGTAGAAATTTTGATCAACTTATATTTATTTAAGGTGGATAAATTATCATTGTCAATTTCATGGAATACACTTGTAAAATAGTGTTTATTTGTGATAGAGATAGTTAATAATTAGTAACATTAGAAATTTTAATCGATATATAAAAACCCAATTGCAAGTACAATTGTTTTTGTTTGATCCAATTTTATGACTCCATTCATATGTTAATTTAGAAGAAAATACAATTAAATTATTTAAATATAATAATATTATATAATCGATCTATACTCACGAATAAGGAACTTTATTTGAATGGTTGAAATATTTAAAATATCTTATATAAAGATACTGGATGTACATCTTCTAAAAAGTATCCACCCAAAGAAATACTAATTTTGTATGAATCTAATGTTTATACTGCTAAAAAACAGATCAAGAAAAAATATATATTTAATAAAACAAATACAAGAAATATCGAGAACTATATAGAGTGGATAAAAAGTAAAGAAAAATAATAATAGATTACAATATATATAGATTTAATAAAGTTAATTATTAGTATTCTTAATCAAATAGATTTCATGCATCTGTAGTATCACTCAAATATAATTTGATTTATCTTAGTATACGACATAGAAAACAAAAACTATCTTGATGCTTAGAAAACTGAAAATGCTTAAAACCCATATTGGAGGAGGTGAAACTCAAAACTAATGAATAAAAAAGTTAACTTTTGTATTGGACTAGTAGTTGATAATTAATGAATATAAATACTCTTCAACATTTTAATATAGTGTAGGGACAAAATGGTAATCCAAATTTGCACTTAGGTCGTTTTTACTTTTAATAATATAGATGATAGATGATGATATGATATTATCATATATGATATGATATATGATATGATATATGATGATATTTAAGTAGAAAAAGAAATTCTAAAAACATATATACATATTTAACAAAAAATGAGAAAAAAATAAAAATAAATTATGACCAGATAGTTAGATGAGATGGAGTATATTTTTATTTTATTTTAGGAAACCTTCATGATTTAATTTATTTATTAATCACTAGATTACACCCTTAAATCTTGACTTACTCTTCTTTTTATCAACATTTAATGGATAACTATATAGTGATATTACATGTGTCATTTCACAAAAATAATTTATGAATCGTGTGGTTTACGAATCAACTATATAAACTACTGATTTATAATTAAAAAAAAACCTGAAGAATAATGCAAAAATTATAATATAATAAAATAATGACAAGTCAAAATTATCATAGCTTTCCTTTGATTTCTTACATATATATGTGAAGATGATCCAACAATAATTGCTTATCTAACATAATCTCATAAGCTACATTTGGGAAGAATCATAGGTAAATTTACTCTTATCTTATTAAGCTAGAGAGATTATTCCTAATAAATCTTCAACTCAAATAAAACATTTCAAAATAAAATTAATAAGAAACGTCGTGATCAAAAACAAAAAGAATCATAATGTCAATATATAGTCAAATTGAATAAACAAATATTATCATGAAAGATGTTATATTTAATATTTTAAAAAATCATATTTAGAAGTAACTAATATATATTTGAGAGTCATCATAACAAGAAGGAATTCATTAAACTGGGAAGATGGACACAATCAATTCAGTCATCTTTCTAGAATTTATTGTCATTAAAATGAGAATTAGTTTACATTAATGTTGGATGCCCGACTACAAAAGCCATCCATCTTGTCAAAAGAAAGGTAGAGCAATATCAATAAAGAATAGGAATTTACACATATGATGTTCATTGATCTTGAAAAAAATTATAACAAAGTCTCGATATATGTTCTCTAAAGAAGCCTGAATGCTAGAGGTGTACCTATCAATTAAGTTAGGGAGATAAATTACACATATGATGGATCTTAAACCTCGATTAGAACAATAGGAAGAGACTCAAATCACTTCACACTTGAGATAAGGTTTCACTTGGGGTCGATTCCTAGTCCATTCTTGTTTTCAATAGTTGATGGATGAATTAAGATCGCATATTTAAGACAAGATTTTTTGGTGTATTATATTTGTGGATGACATAATACTAATTAATGAGATCCACAAGAATAATTAATTCTAGGGTAGAGGTGTGGAGGAAAACTCTGGAGTACAATGGGTTCAAGTTGAATAGGACTAAACCACTTTGAGTAAAATTTCATTGATGAATTGAATGAGAAAGGCATGGAAGTGGGGATTGACACATGAACTTATCCCAAGAAAGATAATTTCAAGTATCTTATATTTGTAATTTAGGGAAGTGGGGACGTCAACAATGATGTTACACATCGTCTTGGTGCAACGTGGACAAATTACAGCGAAAGCTTTCCTTTTGAGTCTTATGTGAAGGATAGGATCACCAAAACTTAAAAGATGATTTTTATGGATGTGTGGGTATAGTTGAAGCGATAAAATTAGGAATGATATTCCCGATGAGGTAGGGTGGCCATGATGATGGACAAGATGAAAAAAAACAGGGCTAAAATGGTTTGGACTTGCGAAGAGGATATGCGTAGATGCCCGCAATAGGTTGGATATTAGAGGCATATAAAGAAATAGAGGCTGTCTAAAAACGCATTAGAGAGAGGTGATGAGTCAAAACATCACTACAAAAAAATCATCATTTAGCAACTGACAAAATCCGTCAGTAATCTATGTTATTCTGTCGCTAAATCGAATTAGTGATGGATTTGCGACAGATTGCTTGTTGTTGCTATTTCTCTTGTAGTAATCTCTTAGCGACGAAAATATGAGTTCCGTCGCAAATTTAGCTACGTAATAGAGACAAATGATTTTTGTCGCAACTTGTTAGTGACAGACTGGTCCGTCGTTATACTTATAAAGCTGGTTGCTAATTTCATAATTAATGTCGTCATTTAAAATATAGTCGCGACAAATTTCTTTCACTAATCCGTCACAAAATAATATGTTAATTGAGCCACCACATTTCCATCTAAATGTTCGTTGCTAATCCATCGCTAACATTTTTTATAGTAACGATCAAATCGTCATTAAATTTGTTGCTAAATATTTTCTTGTAAATCATTTCATTTATTTGTTTTAAATATAAAGTGCTGAAATAAATTAAATAAAAATTACTAAATACCTCTAAAATAACAAACATTCATATAAAACAATAGTTAGAAGGTTCAAAATGTGTAGATAGCAAAATCAAAATCACATACTTCCTGTGCAAAAAAGGAAAGACAATATATCAACTATTCTTAAAAGAAACATTTGCTTCCCGTAGTATTGTTTTGATTTAGATCAAAGATTGTATACTCTTCTCTTCCTTTATCTCCCGACAGTTTGATAGTATGCTTCATGAGAGCTTGGTAGTTTTTTCCCGTCCATAAAAGAGTGCAAACCTATCATGCACCAATAGTCCAAGATACTTGGTAATTTGGAACAAATGTGATACATTGGTCTTATCCAATAGCTTGTCCTGCTTAGTCAAAATACACAACTTCAAACTCCATACAACTCAAAAATTCCAATACTACGGGTCTACTATTAGGAACATCGAGTCAAAATAAATATTATATACTAGAACAAAACTACAACACTATCTGATCAATATATGCAAAACAATTGTGTCGTTTTTCTCACAATTCCCCCAACTTTTGATATATGAGTAATTCTATATCGGGTGGAAAATATTATTATATTATTGATTAACTACGCTTCAACATCATATTAGATGGGGCTGATTTCACGAATCCTCCACATCTATTCTTCTTTATTCGATCTCAATTCATTGGAACAAGTCTTTTGATTTCAAATTACGAGCTCTAGAAAACTAGAGGTTCCATGAATCTCTCATTTTTCCTTACACCGAGGTTCAAGTTTCTTAACAAAACAAAACAACTTATGATTTATAAATCGCACCAAAAATAAAATTTACTAGGACTTCCTTCTGAGTAACAATAGGAACAGAATCAAACATATAAAATTCTATCAATTTATGGCTCCTCTATTTATTCTACTCTATTCAAGCTAATTTCACTAGAATACTAAAAATCTTGTCACTGATCGCAAAATCAGGAACGGAACAACACTATAGAGGTTCCCTAAACCTCTCACTTTTCATTACTGAGGACTTTCTTCTGAGTAACAACACAAACAGACGACTTTACACAGACACCAGTTGATGTAATTTCAGTTGCCTGCACACCCTTAAACACATATTCTGTTCATACAAAAAAAAGTAACAAAAAACCATAAACTTTTCACAAATGACACAAAATCGAACAAAATAAATTCAACTGGAGAAAATTCACTTATTAGTTCCAAAATTCAAATCATGTTATAAGAAAGATTAGAAAAAACTAAAAAAATATGAAAATTCTTACCGACTTGAAAGAGACGACCTTGATGTGAGAAGATATTACTGGCGCCTCTCCTTTTAGAAGCCCACCCTATGTGGTTCTTTGTTAATTGTGAGTAATAAAGTATAGCATGTGAGGATAATGAATGAGTGATATATTAATGCGTGGATCTAAAATGCTAGAAGTAAATTAGAAAAAATAAGTTGATTGGGATTTGATGTCCCAAATATTGTTTGTTTTGCTATTATTTCTCGCAAAATGAAAAGAGAGCTCATAGTTCTCAGCTATTCACATGTAAATTCATTGCAACTAGTGTAAACTAAAAATAAGTTAAAATAATCTAACATGATATTCATTGGATTGTTCGGTTAAGGTCTTAATACCAATTAACCAAATGCAATTCTCCACAACAATTTCATAAATTGGTCTTTCTTAAACAATAGGCAGCCATGGGAATCAATTCTTAACCTATATGAAATTCTTGTTTAGCAGAAGTCACGAGAAATAAGAATGTTATTGTCATACAACTCTATTTATGAGCCCATTATAAGGTAAAGGTCGAAACATGCAGCCTCCAACATAATTTATTAAGCCAATGAAATGAGCAAATGGTAGTAAAAAAATAACAAACCTTTTCTGAGATCTCAAAATCTCACAGTATAGGAGACAAAGAATCAATAGTTACTCCAGTAACATGTAAATACATGAAAAATAAAATGCATAGAGATGAAAAATGTATTATACAGTACTAACATGAAAGGAAGCGCATCCATAGTGATAATAATCAGGCCGATAGCCGGCATGAGTAGCTGGAAAATAAACTTTTCTTAATAACCTTAAAACATCAAAAGCATAAAAACCAATTTGTAAGAAATCGCCATAGCTGAAACAATAATAGTTGAAAACGCGAAATAACGAAGACAGGATCAAGCTGAAATTTGAATTGAAACATTCACATATAGTATAAGCAAACAACAATCACACTTCAAATCTAAGAGTTTGTTCTAAAAAAATCAAAGAATTTAATAGATAGCAAATAAGTAATAGGATGAGATACCTGGATATCGAAGCCTTTAACAAAATTGAATAAGAACTATTTTATTTTGAGAATTCTGATTAGTGTGTTGGTAGCCATGGTTGTTGTTGTTCTCGCAGCCATTGATCAAAGTGTGCTTCTTCACTTGTCGGAGCAGCGTTTGTTGTCACTGTTCAGAGTTGCTTGTTCATGGTGTCTTGCCAAGAGGAGCTGCTGTTCACCGGAGTAGCAGCGGCAAACAGTAGAGGAAGAGCAAATGCTGCTGCTGGCGGAGAAAGAACAGAGAAGGACGATGAAAGAGAGGCGGAAGAGGGGAGGAGAGGCGAGAAGACGTCAGTCTTCACTTGTTCTCGCCGGAGATGGCGGACAGCGAAGAGACGATGAGGAAGAGAAGATGGTGGGGTGCGGCGAATCTAAAGAAAAAAAGAACGAGGAATTTAGGTTTGGGTCTTTTGGTAGATTAAAATAGGAAAAGCTAGAGAATTAGATCTTGACCGTAGAATTATTTTGTAATGAGAGGCTAAGGTTGAAAGGATGAGATCAACGGTCATGATCAAAAGATAGGGGTTGGGTTGAAATCTTAAATTTGAGTGAATTGCAACGGAAATAGTGACGGATTCCAACATCCGTCGCTTATAAATAAATATATATATTTGAAAAAAATATACATTGATGGATATTTTCGTCACTATATAATATAATTATTATAAAAATATATTTAATAGTTTAGCGACCTTTTTTCCATCACTGATTCCGTCACCCAATATTAATTAAATTTGTCACCACTATTTTGTTACTAAATCCGTAACAAAAATATGCGCCAATTTTTCGCGCTAATATTTAGTGACGGATTAAATATTCCATTGCAAATTCGTTGCTATATTATAAACAAAGAAATTATTTGTTAATTTTGCAACAAAATAATTATTCTATCGCAAATCCGTTATTATATAGTGACGAAATATTGTTTGTTGCTAATATCCATCACTAAACGTTATTTTTTTTAGTAGTGCATGATGCAACTTCATATTATTGATGACATGGTCTTAGATAGGAGGGTATGTCACATATTAGGGTAGAAGGTTATTAGATAGTTGAGTATTGTATTGATTTTTGAGAATTCAGGTTTGTTAGAGTATGTCGTTGTACAAGCTGTTTTCTTGTGCTTTTTGCTTTTGATATCAACAATAATCTATTTATTGTATTTGAGTCACCACATTGTTTTGTTGTGGTTGTTAGTCCTTTTTTGTAGACTTTGCAATGCTTCTCTTATTAGTTGTTAAATTTTCTTCTTCTTTATAGTACCTAAACTTGTTGCACATGAGCGTCAAAGACCTTTTGAGAACAACCTCTTTGCTTTCACAAAATATTCATAGTTTAAATAAATTTTGAGGATTGCATTAATATCTACCTCAGAAAAGTTTGTTAAAGGCCCAACTTTATTTGGTATGAAAGATATTTTGCAAATTTTTTCATGTTTGGTCGGTCAATATTTTTGAAAAATATGTTCTCTAAGAAATCAATCTAACTTCTTGAAAATTAGGAAAATGAGTCCTTAATCAAAGCTGGACAACAAGTTACATTGCAAATATCACACTAAGAGGAAAAAGTATTCTATCATTTAAATCTTATTCCAATTTAACTATTTTTGCGTCATGGCCTAACTTAGATGGAATACAAAAGGTACTATATGTAGGTGGTTGTATTCTTTAATGGAACCAATATTTATCACTGGTTCAGTCAAAATAACACTTTCTATAAGTTTGTAATTGTTAATTTCATATTTGCAGGAGATATTTCTATCTACACTGTTTTGTTGCTGCCAAACTTTATTCCTTCCCAATCCAATCGAGTTTGTAATGCACTAGACCCTTCTTCAAGTATATTAACTTATTTTCCTTGTGGACTTTTTCTCAGTGATTCTTGATATTGTTTCTATTATTCATTTTTGTTGGTGATCTTGTAGTAATGTCCATAAATAGTAAGAAATGAAGATTACATGTTTGTTGTCTTAGGTTCATTGAAGAGTTGGCCGATGCAACATAAAAATCTTATCGTAGACAACTATCCCAATCATATATTATTCATGTAAAATGCTTTGTGGCTTTCAAAAACTTATAAGTACATCTCTTAACAAAAAAAGAAAAAGATATCTGAATTTCATAATCATGATCTGTCCTGGAGATTTGGATAGACTTTTTTGGGACGAGAGTTATAATACTTGGTTTCCCTTGAATTGATCCTTATGATAGTTTTCTACTTTGCAACAAAAACTCCTTTGTATTTGTACCCCCCTCTTAATACAACAAGAAAGCAGACACCTTTTGAATATTTGAGACTAAAAGCATAGGTGTCTTTAGTACCCTCGTGAAGGTAATATGTCTACTATATTTTCAGGCATATTGCCTTCACGAAGGCACCAATAACACCTAAGCTTGTAAGCCTCATCAAATATTCGAGAGGTGTTGACTTGTTTGTTGTATTAAGAAAGGGGTACAAATACAATGAAATATATTCTGCAAAGTAGAAAGCTGTCAAAAATGTTTATTCCAGGGAAACCAAATATCACAACTATGGTAAATCACATTACAATTATCATCACACAAAAGTCTATCAAGGAGAACACATGAGTGATTATTGTTTTCTTTACATCATTGACTATCGAGTCGATTTATTTGGTTTTTTTTTATTTATGAAAGATGTAATTACAAGTTTTTGAATGTTACAAAGCTATTTACATGTATAATATGAGGCTAGGATAGTTATCTAAGACAACATTCTTGGGTTGCACTTATGAACCTAAGGTCACAAACATGTATGTTATCTTCTTTTCTTCCTCTATATAGACAACATATTCCTCTCTTGATAACTCATTATAACAAGAATGAATAACAGAAGCAGAATCAAAAATCACTAAGAAAAAATATACAAGGAAATTAAAAAGTAAATATTCCTGAATAAGTGCTAGTACATTTCAATCTCTATTAGATTCTGTAGGATTCAGGTTTAGTAGATAGAAACCATCTCATACAAATGTGAAATGACTAACATTTACAAACTTATAGAAACCGCTACTGACTTCCACGCTAGAGAAATAAAGAGGTGCACATAACATTGTGTTAACCTCATAATCGAATGTCTTTGAGCAGATCTAAACAACAGTAAAAAAAATTTAAAAATCTTTCTAAGTTATAAAATATGCTCTAAGATGAAAGTTACCGGGGTTCTTGCAACATGTGTAACTTGAACATAATCAACAACTTAAATGACTTAAACATGACAAAATTTGATCCTTAAATCTTTCATTTATATTCAAATTAAGACAAACCAAAACAATAATTAATTTCACTCATCGAGAGAAAATCAGAAAAATAAGTGAGGAAAGACAACAAATATTTTATCAAAATCCTAAAAGTTGCACTTAAGAGTAACAGTGGTAAAGAAAGATTAGGATGGTGATGGGAAACACAATTTAGTTAACATATGGGATATTTGGTCAAACATCGATAAATATACCAAGATATAAACAACTTTAGAAAGAGTTAAGCAAATACTCTAAGAGAGGCAAGAATACCAAATATAAATCTAGCTATCTTCACATAGAAAATGAAATACTCAAGACAACTGAAATGGAAGAACAAATTTGCATCATTTTCGAATAAGGTACTTAAATATGAATACTATCAAGGATTTCAAACAAATTTAAATACTGATTATCGATAACCATCTTTAAAACGAAAAAGGGAGTAAAAGGACTAAACAACACAACTTGATGTAATTAGTTAAACATGACCACCTAATTCACAAAATGTTAAGCTAAAATAAACCTCCATTCTTGAGCATTGGGATCAAAACAAGAGACAAGATATAAAACTAACAAAGCGTGTTAAACAACGAAGTTGAATCTAAACACCTTTATTTAGTTAACTAAAATAGGTATACATAATCGCTAAAAAAAAAACTAAACCCAACACTTCACATCAAATGAGGACGGAATATGAGTGTTACCTGGTTCTGGGCAGCGACTGGAACTCAAGCCTAGACATGAAGAATTCCAAAATAGTCGCGAATCACAAAAATTCTAGTGGCGAAAATAAGAACTCCGAAAAACTTAGCGGGGTGTTCTTTTTCTCGCCTCCAAAAGCTCCTCCCCTGAACAGTAAGAGTGAGGGGGTTTATATAGGACTAACTCTACGTATAAATAAAGGGTAAACGATGTGGGACTCTGGAAATTTTCAAATCTTGGGTCTTGGATCTCTTAATGTGTAATGAGTTTAAAGAATTTGGGCCAAAATTTTGGGTTAAAGGTTATTTGATGGTCCAAATATGGACTAAATAAAGTCTATTAAAAGAGTTTCAAAGGGAAATGACATGGATTATAAAGTCAACTAATTACTCAAGCTTCTTAACTTTAGCAACATAAAAATAATTATTTCAAAATGAAAGATCTTAATTAAATTATCAGTTATAAAGAAAAAAATTGTGTTCTTAATTGAAAGTCTGTTTTTGACAAAACGACTTACTAACTATTTATTCAAATTGAAATATTATATAAATCTATATATTTTAAGTATAAATATATTTAATCCATATGAAAAAATGGAAAAAAAATGGTTGGAAGATAATCTTGATAGTATTTTTTATTTTCAAAAACAATTATTTCCAATTTTTAAATATTTAAGAAGCTTAAAAATTAATCAAATCGTGAAGGATAGAAATTGGGTGTCAACATGTATCATCAATATAACATATATTGGCGCTACTTAAACAGAAAACCTAAATAAATCGAACTCTCTAATAGTCTCCTTCTACTCAGGGGCGGCTCAACGTAACTGGGGGCCTAAGGCGAAATTTTAATTCGCGGCCTAAAATATAAATAAACTTCATATACATATTTAGTCAAAATTTATTTTCTTACACTATTTAAATGAAAATTGCTAGTACTAATATTATTTTTTCAGTCATTAGTTTTAAGTAAGATTTTATCAACTCAATGTTGAAAAACATCATTTCAGTGAGGCAATTATTATATGTATTGTTAACATAATGCTATAAGTAATAACTTGACAATATTTAATAAAGATAAGAGTTGGAACCATAGAATTTGATACAAGAATTTGATGACTTGGTATACATCATTTTAATATGCTTGAAGTAATGCTTGAAACTAAAATTTAAAAAGAATTTAAAAAAATTGTAATTCACTTTGTTCTACACTTTTCACTATTAATTATTATTTTTTACAAAATAAAAAAGATGTTAAGAATAAAATAATATATTTAAAAAAATTATACTTTTATCATAAATAATCAAATTTTCTATAAATTTTTAACACATAAATTTATTCTTGACAAAATTTGGGGCCCCCAAAATTTGGGGCCCAAGGCTATGGCCTTGTTTTACATAGCATAGAGTCGAATCTGCTTCAACTATTCTTAATTTACAATTAAGAAATTAAGGTCTTCAATAATTTTATGACAAAAAGAACAAAGATGATGAAATGAAAATGACAAAATGAACTATACATCCACCTAACAAAAAGACTACCGGTACAAGATTTAGAATTGTCTTAACATGATTTGACAATAAAGTAATAAAATTAATGTTTTTAGGTACATCATATTCTTAGTGTTACCCCCTTATTTTATTTAAGTTGTAGCAGATTGATTTACATATTCACACATATAACTAAAAAATAAAAAATAAAAATATTGATTTTAGAAATTTAAATCACTCCACTTCAACATGAGAAATCGAGAACGAGTTTCACAAAAAGAGGAAGAAAAATAAACTATCTTCTTATTACCTCTTTGGTAACTGCAATTTAAAAACCCAATCAAAGATAAAAACTTTGAAAATCATCCATAACTCCATATTCAAATATTAATCAAAAGTTTGAAATACCGAAAAGGGTAAAAGAAAAAAAAGTTGAATGAAAATCAAAACAATTAACAAACATATATATATGCCCGAAAAATTGTAGCAACAATTGGAGAAAATGCTTTGAGAATTAGAGTGATAATTCAAGTTGCCCTCCTCGTCTAAAGAATTGTTCCTTTCTGAATACTTCCTCGCCCCCTCTGATTTTGAGTGTCTTAGAACGAGAAAGATTTTTATAATTGATAAATAGAGGAACAGATGAAAGGAACCGGTTGTGCCAACATGTACTTTTCAGACCGAATACGATTGAGATAAGGATAACGTCAACAACACGATTTAGAAGTTATAAAGTTGTGGAAGTATTACTTTTTCGTCAAGCAACCTATATATAAAGGTTTGTTTCATAAAGGAGTAAGCAGGAAATATAGTTTTGAAATATAGTTTTTTTAATCAAATAGGAAAACTAGACAAACTAGGAAGCTGAAGTAAAGAAGTAGACAAAAGCCTGAAAGAAGTAGAAAAGCAGAAACTTGCAACGTGAACTTGCAAATTCTAAGTAGACGAGAAATTCGAAATCAAGTAGAAGAAGGAGTTGGTGATTAACAATTTACCGGTATTCACAGTGATATTTAACTTTCTTTTCACCTTCAAAAATTCAGTAACGAGATATATCGAATCATGACAAATAAATTTTATTTTTGATTATAAAATTCAAAGAGTCATCGAATTGGAAGAATTTCAACACATAATTGAATCTTGACACATAAATTTATTTGTGATTTCAAAATTCAAAGAGTCGGTGAATTAAAAGAGGTATATACATTTTTTTGTCTTCTAGATTAATTAAATTAATTAATCTAATAAATTATAATTACAATGTGATAACATAAGAATTAAAGTATACTTGTTGGGCTTCATATATATCATTATGTAATTAAAATATTAATATTAATAAATTAAGTAATCATATTATATATAGATTATTTTAAGTAAATTGAAGGAGAAAAGTAAAAATAAAAACAATTTTTTTAAAAAAAAATGGAATTAATTTATTTTTTTAAAAGGATAAAATGTCCAACAATTTTCTTTGAATTTTTGACTCAACACCTTTCCAGTTTTAGAATAATAATAATAATAATAATAATAATAATAATAATAATAATAATAATAATAATAATAATAATAATAATAATAATAATAATAATAATAATAATAATAATAATAATATTGTTATTATTATTATTATTATTATTATTTTTATTATTATTATTATTATTATTATTTAATTTTAATTGATGAGCTATTACATAATATTTTTATTTAGTATAGAGATAAAATGGTATTTCAACCTTGAACCTTTTTTCTTCCAACTTTTAGTAATACAAGCTAGTCTCTAAGCACGTGTATTGCACTTGTGTGTTGTATAATTAATACAAAAATTTTAAATTATATAGATGCTATTAAAACATGCGAGTAATCTTGAGTAACCAAATTTTATATAATTGTTTGTAGTTACACTCAATCAATTCAATTGCTATATGTGATATTGTTCTTATACAGTTCTAATATATCTTATATTTAGTACAATACTTACCTTATTTATTTTTCTAATAATTCAAATAGTTTATATGTGACATACGTATATAACATTGATTATTTTTGCAAGTGTTTTACTTATCTTAAAGTTTGTATCTTGTTTAAGAAATTGTAACATCATCATTTTATAAGACGTGCATATCAAGAAGTTGTTTCCGAATAAAATTGTCTTTCGTGTTGTAGAAATTTTATCAACATATGTTTCTTTAAGGTGGATAAAGTATCATTGTCATTTTCATGGAATACACTTGTAAAATATTATTTATTTGTGGTAGAGATAGTTAATAATTAGTGACAGTAGAAATTTTAATTGATATATAAAAATCTAATTGCACGTACAATTATCTTTGTTTGATCCAATATTACGAATCCATTCATATGAAAATTTAGCATAAAGTACTATTTAAATTATTTAAATATAATCATCCGATAAAATTTGAACGATACAGGGAAGATTAATATGGCCCCTGCGCAAGGATGACACGCAAAAATCGAAATGGTCCAAAAATTTTTTGTCAATCAAACAAAAGAGTACAAGAAACTTTGCTAGGCAAGTGAATGTAACATAAGAATTTGCCAATCAACTTTTGAGTTTACAAAACAAAGCTCTAAAAAGAGTACTAGATACTTTCCTAGGCAAGTGAGTGCAAAATACAATGAGAAGTACTACAAAAAGTTATAACATGTATTTGCTAACCAGTACGACGAAGTTTCTTTGCATTAGACATAACATCTTAAAAAAGAAAAAAAAATCATATTATATAATCGATCTATACTCATGAATAAGGAACTTACTATAAATGGCTGAAATATTTAAAATATCTTATATAAAGATACTGGGTGTACATCTTCAAAAAATTATCCACTCAAAAAAATACTAATTTTGTATGAATCTAAAGTCTATATCGTTTATATTGCTAAAAACAAATTAAAAAAAAGATATATATTAAATAAGAACAAATACAAGAAATATCCAGAGCTATATAGAGTGGATAAAAAGTAAAGCACAATGATAATAGATTACAATATATATATCGATTTATTGAAGTTCTTTATTAATATTCCTAACCAAATAGATTCCATGCATCTATTGTACCACTCCAATATAATTTGATTTATTTTAATATACGCCATAGAAAACTAAAACTATCTTGATGCTTAAAAAAGTAAAAATACTTAAAATCCAGATTGGAGGAGGTGTGACTCAAAACTAATGAATAAAAAATTACCCTTTGTATTGGATTAGTTGTTAAAAATTAATTAATATAAATGCTCTTCAATATTTTAATTTAGTGTAGGAATAAAATGATAATCGAAATTTGCACTTAAATCGTTCCCACTTTTATAATATATATGATGATGATATGATATTATGGTATTTGATATGATATATGATGATATGTAAGCAGAAAAATAATTCTAAAAACATGTGTATACATTTAACACAAAAGAGAAAAATATAAAATAAAATAAAAATAAATTATGACCACATAGTTAGATGAGATGGAGTAGATTTTATTTTATTTTACTAAAGCATCATGATTTAATTTATTTTATTGATCACTAGAATACACACTGAAATCTAGAATCACTCTTCTTCTTTATCAATATTTAATGGATAATTATATAATGATTTTACATGTGTCATTTCCCAAAAATAATTTATGACTCATGTGATTTACGAATCAACTATATAAACTACTAATGCATCATTAAATCTAAAGAAAAATACAAAGATTAAAATATAATAAAACAATGACAAGTTGAAATTACCATAGCTTTCCTTTGATTTCTTACATTTATATGTGAAGATGATCCAACAATAATTGTGTATCTAACATAATCTCATAAGTTACATTTGAGAAGAATCATATATAAATTTACTCTTATCTTATTAAGCTAGAGAGATTATTCCTAATAAATCTTCAACTCAAATAAAACATTTCAAAATAAATTTATTAAGAAACATCGTAATTAAAAACAAAAAGAATCATAGTGTCAATAAATAGTCCAATTGAATAACTAAATATTATCATGCAAGATGTGATATTTATGATTTTTTAAAATATCATATTTATTTGTAAGTAATATAAATTTAAGAGTCATCATAACATGAAGGACTTCATTAAACTGGGAAGATTGACACAATAAATTCAGTCATCTTTCTAGAATTTCTTGCCATTAAAATGAGAATCAGTTTAGATTAATGTTGGATGACCAACTACAAAAGTCATCCATCTTGTCAAAAGAAAGGTAGAGAAATATCAACAAAGAATAGGTACTTACACGTATGATGTTTATTGACCTTGAAAAAAATTACAACAAAATCTCGATGTAAGTTCTCTAAAGAAGCCTGAAGGCTAGAGGTGTATCTATCACTTACGTTAGGAAGATAAATGACATGTATGATGGATCTTAAACCTCGATCAGAACAATAAAAGGAGACTCCAATCACTTCATAGTTGAGATAAGGTTTCACTAGGAGTAGATTCGTAGTCCATTCTTGTTTGCAATGGTGATGGATGAATTGAGATTGCATATTTAAGACAAGATTTTTTAGTGTATTACATTTGCGAATGACATAATACTAATTAATGAGATCCACAAGAAGAATTAATGCTAGGGTAGAGGTGTGGAGGAAAACTCTGGAGTACAGAGGGTTAAAGTTGAATAGGACTTTACCACTTGGCGTACAAATTCATTGATGAATTGAATGAGAAAGGCGTGGAAGTGGGGATTGACACATGAACCTATCCCAAGAAAGATAATTTCAAGTATCTTATATTTATAATTTAGGAAAGTGGGGACGTCGACAATGATATTACACATCGTATTGGTGCGACGTGGACAAAGTGAAAGCTTTCCTTTTGTGTCTTATATGATAGGATGGCATCACCAAATCTGAAAGATAATTTCTATTGAGTGGCAATTAGACTGCCGTCGTTATATAGTCGGAGTGCTGACCAATCAAGAAGATCAGAATATGCATATTGCAGTAATGATGATAAGGAGATGGATGTGTGGGTATAGTTGAAGTGATAAAATTAGGAATGATATTACAAATAAGGTAGGGTGGCCATCATGATGGACAAGATGAAAAAAATAGGACTAAAATGATTTGGACATGCGAAGAGGAGATGCGTAGATTTGCGCAAGAGATTGGATATTAGAGGCATATAAAGAGATAGAGGCAGTCCGAAAATGCATTAGAGAGAGGTGATAAGTCAATACATGATGTAAATTCATATTATCGATGACATATTCTTAGATAGGAGGGTATGTCACATATAAGGGTAGAAGGTTATTAGATAGTGGAGTATTGTATTGATTTTTGAGAATTCAGGTTTGTTATAGTATGTCGTTGTACAAGTTGTTTTCTTGTGCTTTTTGCTTTTGATATCAATCATAATCTATTTATTGTGTTTGAGTTACCCCATTATTTTGTTGTGGTTGTTAGTCCTTTCTTGTATACTTGGCAATCTTTCTCTTATTAGTTGTTATGATTTTTTCTTCTTTACAGTAACTAAACTTGCTGCACATGAGCGTCGAAGACCTTTTGAGAACAACCTCTTTGCCTCCACAAAATATTCATAGTTTAAATAAATAATAAGGATTGCATTAATATATCTACCTCAGAAAAGTTTGTTAAAGGCCCAAGTTTGTTTGATATGAAAAATATTTTTCAATTTTTTCATGTTTGGTCGCTCAATATTTTTGAAAAATACGTTCTCTAATAAATCAATCAAGCTTCTTGAAAATGAGGAAAATGAGTCCCTTCATCAAAGCAGGACAACAAGTTATATTGCAAATATTACACAAGGAGGAAAAACTATTCTATCATTTAAATCTTATTCCAATTTAACTGTTTTTGCGTCTTGGCCTAACATAGATGGAATACAAAAGTTACTATTTGTAGGTGGTTGTATTTTTTTTTAGGAACCACTATACATTATTGGTTCAGTCAAAATAACTCTTTTTATAAGTTTGTAATTGTTAATTTCACATTTGCAGGAGATATTTCTATCTACCCTGTTTTGTTGCCGCCAAACTTTACTCTTGTCCGATCCAATAGAGTTTTTAATGCACTAGTACTTCTTCAAGTATATAAAATTATTTTTTTTGTGGACGTTTTCTCAGTGATTCTTGATATTTTTACTTTTATTCATTTTTATTGGTGATCTTACAGTAATGTACATAAAGAGTAAGAAATGAAGATTACACGTTTATTGTCTTACGTTTATTGAAGAGTTGGCCGGGGCAACATAAGAATGTTATTGTATATAAATATCCTAGTCACATATTATTCATGTAAAATGTTTTGTGGCCTTTAAAAACTTTTAAGTACATCACTTAACAAAAAAGTAATAAGATATCTGGACTTTATAATCATGATGTGTCCTCGAGATCTGGATAGACTTTTATAATACAATAGTTGTAATACTTGGTTTCCCTTGAATTGATCTTTGTGATAGTTTTCTACTTTGCAGCAGACACTCTTTTGTATTTGTCCCCCCTCCCCCCTTCTTAATACAAGAAGAAAGCAGATACCTTTTGAATATTTGAGACTAAAAGCTTAGGTGTCTTTGGTACCCTCGTGAAGGTAATATGTCTGCTATATTTTCAGGCATATTGTCTTCAGGAAGCCACCAATGACACCTAAGATTGTAAGCCTCATCAAATATTCGAGATGTGTTGATTTATTTATTGTATTAAGAAAGGGGTACAAATACAATGAAATATATTCTGCAAAGTATAACTGTCAAAAAGACTTATTCCAGGGAAATCAAATATCACAACTATGATGAATCACAATTATAATTATCATCACACAAAAGTCTATCCAGGAGAACACATCAGTGATTATTTTTACATCATTGATTATTAAATCCATTTATTTGGTTCTTTTTCTTTTATGAAAGATGTACTTATAAGTTTTTGAAGGTTACAAAGCTATTTTCATGTAGAATATGGGGCTGGGATAGTTATCTAACATTATTTTGTTGCACCTATGAATCTAAGGTCACAAACATATATGTTATCTTCATTTCTTCCTCTTTATGGACAAGATAATCTAGGGGTGGGCATAAACACCGGAAAACCGAAACACCGAACCGAACGTATTCGGTTTTCGGTTTTCGGTTTATTTTTTTGTATTTTCGGTATTTTGGTTCGGTTTTCGGTACGTATTAATTTGAAATTCGGTATTTCGGTTTAAACCGAAATATTATATTTTAATTTATAAATTATATTATATTTAATAATTATTAATATTAAATAAATTTTTTTAAAAAAAATAAAAAAACCCTAAATCCCTAATACCCTATCCTCTTCACTCTTCAGCACAACATCTTCAACTTCATCCTCTCTCTTCAACTTCATCCTCTCCTCTTCACTCTTCAGCACAACTTCTGCCTTCTTTTCTCCTCTTCCTCTTTTACTCCGGCCGGCATCCACCGCCACCTCGAGCAGCAGCCAGTCGCCGTCCTCGAGTAGCAGCCAGCCGCCGTCCTCGAGCAACAGCCAGCCGCCCGCAGCAGCCAGCCGCAGCAGCCAGCAGGCGAGCTGCGACAGCAGGTAGCAGCAGCCAGCAGGTCAGCCGCAGCCAGCCGCCGGCGACAGCAGGTCAGCAGCAGGCCAGCAAAAAAACCGAAATAAAAAACCGAACCGAATTAATAAAAATCTAACCGAATTAACAAAAACCGAACCGAACCGAAATATTTCGGTTCGGTATTCGGTACGTAATTTTAAAAAACCGAAAACCGAAAAAACTGGAAAAAAAAAACCGAACCGAACCAAAATACCGAATGCCCACCCCTAAGATAATCCTCTCTTGATAACTCATTACAACAAGACTGAATAATAGAAGTAGAATAAAAAATTGCTAAGAAAAAGTCTACAAGTAAATTAAAAAGTTAGTATACCCGAAGAAATGCTAGTACATTACAATCTCTGTTAGATTGTGTAGGATTCAGGTTTAGTAGATAGAAACCATCTCATGCAAATGTTAAAATGACTAACATTTACAAACTTATAGAAACAGCTACTGGCTTCCACACTAGATAAATAAAAATCAAATAGTTGGATAGACCATTTCGACAATAGAAGTTTAAGAAATATTTGAGAGAATAGAATTCATGTGCATTTGAGAGAATAATATATTCTAGAATAATAGTGAAATACTACTCAACATATTTGTATTAATGCAGCGATAATATGAATGGTTCAAATTATCTCATCTACAATTGATCTATATTATGAAGAAGCTTCGATTTTTGAAAAGAAAAAAAAACAATGTAGATGCTATAGATTCATAATAGCAAGTAGAAAATTTATGACTGTTGTATTGTAAATAAACTATGAATGTCTAACATCCCACTTCTAGTTAAATAGTTACATACGCGTGCTTACAAACATAATTCATTCTTTGCAACTCCCATGTGTTGATGAATCCTATCGGACTACATTAGTTCTTGATTTTCGATTCAGTGTTCCACCTAAGGTTGAATAACTGATTAACTAAAACAACATGAGTATTATACTAGATAAAACTGAACTAATGATACTTTTTTACTCTGGCATCTCCCTCGGAAATCATAATTAGAATTTATTCATTTTTAGCAATGATGAACATCTGGTGTCTGCTTTAGTACTCCTATTTTGTTTTTGACTCCTCTTCCGCAATATGGTACTATTTGTGTTTTTGAGAAACACAAACTAATTTGACATTTTGGGTTGGGTATCATTTTGATGTTCAACTACATAGTATTAAGATTTTCCTAAAAACAGTTATTGTTTTTTTTTTCTTTTTTCTTTTTACTTTTGAGAAGAGGGAACTTTTCCAAGATTTACCCCCTTATTTTGGCACTCATTTTGTACCATCGTTGTGTTCTTACAGGTATTTTGGGAAGTGTTTCTGTATGATTTTAGAGTTTATTCATCTCTCAAGTGCACATGAATATTAAAGTACCACTCTGCGCTGTAATTCCAAAGTTTCTTATATCTGTTTATACACATTTCTTCAGTTATTATGGATTACCCATGCATCACACTACACCATTGAAAAGCAGAATAAAATGGAGCATCTAAGTGACCTTTTACGGAAAAGCTATTAAGGGAACTTCTTTATGGACTTTCACTTACATTGGCAGCGGAGAGGTCGGTCAGCTTACCACACTCAATATCAGGTTAAGTCACAGAGAAATAACTTGAAATAGCTAAGCCGAGAGCGGCGTTGCTGGTGGACGAAATCCACCTGCAATTAGAAGTTGAATTAGGATAGGAAGAGTGAGTAAGAGCTTCTTCTACAAGCTACGTGTTGTTAACTCGATACTTGGGGTGAAAAGATGAGTTGTATCAGAAAAAAGTATAACAACAAGTTCACCCTTTTAACCTAATGAGGATTCTATAGAAAGGATATATGGAAACCTACAAAATTTTATCTATACACTATATTGGTCATGGCCCATGCTGAGCAAGGACCCAGCATACCTTGTTTTGATGTCATTTTTCACCGAAACAATACAACTTACCATAGTTCAACTACATTTAGCAAAATGACTTTGCACTAACATAGGTAGGAATGTAACATTCTCCTGTATATGTGATAAAGATCATATTTTAGCTATATTTATCATATTTCTTCGAACGTTATTAATCAAGTTTCGATCTTGTATCAAGGTAGAATTAAACATTAATTCATACTGAAGTAACAATAATAAAAATAGTCTATGTACAATATGTGCCTTATCGGAGATTTTTGTTATAATAAGTGCATTAGACCATCCCATAAATCAAACTTGTAATATCTAAACAACATATTATCGAATGTGCTGAAAATTTAGCCTCTACTCTGACATAGACCAACATTTTGTCTCAACATAAATATTTAGCACGGACCCAAGTCCCAACCTAAATGTCAAGTAGATTATGTCTTGCTATCTGATTCCCGTTGTCTAGTCGTTTAAGATCAACAAATGTTCTATATACATAACAAAAAAGAGGATAGCATGTGAGTATCAACTTAATTAACTTTAGACTAGTCTCCCTATGTAATGACTCTATAGTTTGATTAATGAAAATCCTTTATTTACCAAAAAAAAATGAAAGAAGGAATAATATTTTTGTCAAACACATTTAATGAGGTAGTCGCATAATTATAGAGATGTCTTCATGTCCTAACCTGAAGTTGAAGCTGCTGAAGACACTAGAATACTAAGATCATAATGTATTTGAGATATTGTTCCGCTGCATTTGACACAATGTGTGTTAGAAAGAAGTCGAGTAGTCGTTGCCTGCCAATCTTTTATGCGCCTTTCCAACAACGTCACTTCTTTTGGGAGCGTTGAGTGTTAGTAAATTTAATATGAAGTTACCTATCAGATTGTTTCTTCTTCAGAAATAACTCATAGTTTTTAGTCCCATTTAACAATATATAAGAATACATGAAAGAATTACAAGAGACAGACTGCAAAAATATTTGATAAAAAGACTGCGAAAAGTATTACGTTCCTTTCAATCTCATTTAATAGGAATTTTGATTTAAGATTTCTTCTTACTACCAGAAAATCCCTTTTTAGTTAGTCAATTTTGTAGGTTTCTTTCTTATGTGTCAGATGTTGGTATTATCACTTTAACATATATTGATGTTAAAATATATAAGAAAATATTGGTTTTAGAAATTTAAGTCAGTCCACTTTAACATTGGAGACCAAAATCGAGTTTCACAAAGAAATGGAAAAAAATAACTATCTTCTTTGATCCCTTTGAACACTTTATTCGCAAACCCAACCAAAGATCAAAATTTTGGCAACCATCCGCAATATATAAACCTTAATCAAAAGATTTAAATACCTCAAACAATAAATGCAAAATAGATATCTTTTCAAACCCAAAAGGGTAAAATAAAATTGAATATAAATCAAAACAATTAACCAACGTATACCTGAAAATTGCAGGAACAATTCATGAAGAAGCTCGGAAAGTTAATGTGAAAAGATAGCATTGAGAGACATCCTTTAGACTAATGGCGTTAAAGCATTTTTGCTGCATGCAATACCACGTATAATGGGTGGGGGCTTTCAGAAAAAATTTCTTCACCTACACATTAGTGTACAATAAACATGTTTATCAAATTTGTCAGAAATTCATAGTATAAGAACAAAGAGTGAGAGGAAGGGAATATCTCATCATAGCCCCCTTGTAGTTAGATTCTAAAAACTTCTTTGTCCACTTCCCGATTGATTTGTTTTTGAGAGAGGAATAAAATCTACAATTGTAATGGAATACTTTTCAAAATACCTGTAGACATGAAGTGATAGTATCAAATGGGTGCCACAATAAGGGGGTCAAATCCTGGAAAAGTTCCCTCTACTCGAAAAGGAAAACAAAGGCAATAACTTATTTGACTTTGTTTTCTTTGTTTCCAGAAGAGGCAACTTTTCCAGGAATTAGCTTTCTTATTATGACACTTGTTTGGTACTATTAGTGCATTCATACAAATATTTTGAGAAGTGTTTCAGTATTATTTTAGAGTTTATTCGTCTCTTAGATGCACATGATTGCTAAGGTATCACTCAACGCTGCAATTTCAATATTTCTTATATCTGTTCAAACACACATTTCTTCAGTGATTATTGATTAGCTTTGCTTCACATTGCACCATTAAAAGTTAGGAATGTAAGGAAACATTTCTAACTTTAACGGTAAGCTATTAAGGAGACATCTTAATGACATATCAATAAGGATTAGTAAGGAATTTAAATGGTTAAAATTGAAAATGTCATGTAGAGTCCTAGTTTTTTTCCATTTCATCTTGTAGAGTCTTAGGATGATATTTATGAGAAATTCAACAAATGTTGATAAAAGAATAACTGATTTTAATAAGCAAAAACAACAAAATGCAAAGTGTAAGAAAAAACAATTAGTCAGCAGAAACAACACAGTAGTAAAAAGACCCAAAAAATAAAGCAAAAATTGAGAAGTCATAAAAGAGAGGAAAAGACAATGTAACAGCTCATATACGAAATCTCGTAAAGAGGTGCACACAACATTGTGTTAACCTCATAATAGAATGTTTTAATAATGAAAAATGCATATACCTACTCGTCTCCTGATGTAGGAAAGAAATGAGATACATCATCAAAGCACATACTCTCAATCCAGATGATTGCAGGAATCAAGTGAATCATGAGCAAATTTAGTCAAGAAAAGAAAGTGAATATTTGATCAACCAGATCAAATTTCACAGCTTGCAAGAATTGAAGGAAGACACACAAGGAAAATATTTCATAGCTTGCACAAATTATAGGAAGACACATAACGAAAATCTCTCAAGTAAAACAAGAAGGACAAGATAATTAATCAAGGTACGTTCAAGGAAGAAATATCGGGCCAGCAGTCAAGATCACAATTAGAGAAATCAAATCAAGTGATGAAGATCAAGCAAAGACTCAAGATCATCTAACAAGAAAATAATTGATTTTTCAAGCACATATCTGATATGGACATGACTCAGCAAATCAATTACGAATAAATCAATGTAAGATGAATTATCCTTGATTCGAACATCTTGGGTTTTTAACAAGAGCACATATTATATAACATCCTCTACCGTTAGTGTGAAGCACACAACTTCACTTGAACTTATTTGTAATTTTCTTTCATCTTTGATAAAGCTTTATACACGAGAATGAACAATTCTAAAAGAAAAAGAGAAGGAAAGATTTTGAAAGTAGGTTATACAAGTAGAGACAGTGTCAACACTAGAAGTTCTGAATTGCATATCATACGGGATTCGAAGTCTACACATTCTGTACAATCAAATTTTCTAGAAGCTCTTTAGGAAACCCTTAAAAACCACGAGTGAAAAAAACTGAGTGGATAGGGCCTTACAAATTACAATAGAACTTAACAGTGCTAGTATGACCAAAAAAGAGAAGAGGAACCGAGAAGCCTTGATATTTTTAAATGCATGCAAAGAAAATATTGATTAAAAAGATGAGAGTTGAGAGAGAGAATAGAACAATATCACAAATCAACTCTTGTTACCCTACGACAGAAAAATAGGGAGCAACGACATTTATTTAGAGATGAGAATTAAGAAAAGATTTAAAAATTTCCAAGGCCATCCTGTCAATTGCCGTCAATGGGATGCTTTAGAGATGAGTATGCAATAACAAATTCCAAGGCCCTTCCCGTCAATTCTCATTAACAGAAAGTTTCTCAAATTTCTTCTTATTCATAGCTTGGTCGAGTTTAATGTACTGTATTAAGTTTCACAAAAATATCACACAAATCAAGTAAAAAAGAAGAAGTTCCAACAGTGTTACATATAGCAAAACGGATATCTAAAGGAGCTATATAAAATGTAAGAAATTAACAACCAATATAAAATGTGTCATCATTAGCTAATCTGAGAGATAAAAATTACCTAGTATAAAACATTCAATTGGTTTTAATTAATATTGTGTAGTAATAAATTTAATATGCAATATCATTAGCGGCAATAAATTCATAATTGCCGCTAAATATGTATTTTTAGCGGCAATTGACACTCTTTGTATATGTTCCTAAAGCCTTTAGCGACATTGGTTCTAATGACACTTAACTAATGCTGGTAAAAACTTTAGTACTCTTTATTAATGTCAATATCTAATGCCGCTAAAAGTTGTTTTTGCTGTAGTGAACATGCCTAAATTTCACATTCCTTTCAATACCATTTGATAGGAATTTGATTCAAGTTTACTTCTTACTGCTAGAAGGTCCTATTTAGTTAGTCGAGATTGTTGGTTTCTTCCTTTCGAGGGAGATGTTGGTATTGTTACGATACGATTTCAAAAATTAAAGGATTCGAAGCCGTTTCGCAAATTAGCAATTTTGTTAAGTTTTTTGGAAAAATAACAATTTTAGAAGTCGCCACTGAATTTTCTAAAAAATTAAGAAAACCATTTAAAAGAAAGGGTTTTGAAAGAAAATATTTTAAATAGAATCAGTATCGAATAAGAGTTCAATTAATTCTTTAAGGAAGGGTTTAGGCATTTTAGAGAATCCGCTAACATACAGTTGACCGGCGGATTTTAAAATTAGGCTAACTTTGTAAAAAGGATTACATAAAAAAATCTCGTTTGAAACTTAAATATAAATCTCTTGATAGTTTTAAAATCTCAAGAATAATCCTAACTTTAAATTGTTATTCATAGTCAAGTTTTGAATCATACAATTAACTCAAACTCATAAAAATGGAGTTAAGAACCTTGTTTAACCACTATGAAAGGATATAAAAAAATCCTCAAGTTATTTATTCAAAGTTCTAAGTTGAATCAAAAGATAACTATTTTATTTGGGATAATACTCAATTACCCCCCTAGCCTATACCCAAAATCCCTACGACACACCTTATCTTTGATGAGGTCCTATTACCCCCTCCAACTTTTTTTTAAAGTAATTTATTACCCCTTGCGTGCCTACGTGGCAATAATCGTGATTTCACCCATGTAGGGCGCGTGAGTGCAGAGTGTGTGCTGAGTGAGTGCAGATTTTGGCTAACAATGACCAATAAAAGTTAGCCACGTGTCAAAGCAATTTGAAAAAAAATTCAAAAATAAATTTTATTGTTTCTCTCAAAAGCAAGTTCTTCTTCCTCTTTTCAAAAAATAACCCCATGTTCATGGTTCTTCATTTTTGAAGAAGCTCCATCCATTATCATTCAAGTTAAATAGCTCCTTGATTTGAAAAGGTAAAGTAAAATTTAATATATTCTTTACATCTTTTTATGTCGATTATTAATTCTTATTTTTTTTTGACAATGTTTATAAAGTTAGGGTTATGACAAAATCCGAGTTGAATAAGTTTTGACAATGTATAAATTAACTCCCAAAATCCAACATCGAAAATCAAATTTCAGTTGGAAATCTAATTTCTAACCTTTGAAATCGATCCCGTCCACACATGCAAGACTTTCCCTCTTTCTACTTCATCTACTTTTTGATAAAATTAATTTGGAAAAGATAAAACGCCAGCTTTTCATACTTGGGAAGTGTAAAGTTACTTTATCGAAAGCTGAAAAAGTGGGTCCCGGCGCGTGTTCAACAAACACTTCGACCTTGCAGATTATTATTGCCACGTAGGCACGCAAGGGGTGATAAATTACTTCAAAAAAAGTTGGAGGGGGTAATAGGACCTAATCAAAGATAAGGTGTGTCGTAGGGATTTTGGGTATAGGCTAGGGGGGTAATTGAGTATTATCCCATTTTATTTTAAGAAACTTAACAATTTTATCCTATTAAAAAGTTTTAACTAAATTGTTAGTTCAAAATCATAAACACGGACTTACAACTTTTCAATAACTAGGAAAGAACATAAAAGGTTCTCAAGTCATTCTATAAAGCTTAAATTAGCTAACTTAAAATGAGTTTCGAAATTTAAAAACTTGAATAAAAGTATCTCCTAAAGATTCATCTAAATCAATAAAGGTTAACAAAAGTTAGCATCAAAGAAAAAAATAAGAAAATATAGACAAGGAAACTATGGCTATGGAAGAAGTAGAAAAGCAAAAACTTGCCACGTGAACTTGCAAATTCGAAGTAAAAGAGGAAGTCGAAACCAAGTAGAAGAAGGAGATAGTGATTAATAATTTACTGCTATTTACAGTGATATTTAACTATATTTTCACCAATAAAAATTCAGTAATGAGACACATTGAATCATGACACATAAATTTTATTTTTAATTACAAAATTCAAAGAGTAACCTAATTGTAACGGTTTCAACAAATTGAATCATGATACATAAACTTATTTCTGATTTCAAAATTCAAAGAGCCGGTAAATTGAGAGAGTTATACAATTTTTTTTCTTCTACTTTAGTTAAATTAATTAATCTAATAAATTATAATTACAATGTCATAACATAAGAATTAGAGTATACTTGTTGGGATTCATATATATCATTATGTAATTAAAATATTAATATTTAATAAATTAAGTAACCATATGATATATGATATATTGATTATTTTAAGTAAATTGAAGGAGAAAATAAAAATAATTTTTTTTTTAAAAAAAAGAAACTAATTATTTTTAAGGATAAAATTTCCTACAATTTTCTTTGAATTTTTGACTCAAACACCTTTCCAGTTTTAGAATCTAGTGTAATAATAATAATAATAATGATAATAATAATAATAATAATAATATAATTATTATTTAATATTTAATTGATGATCTACTTAATAATATTTTTATTTAGTATAGAGATAAAATAATATATCAACTTTGAACCTTTTTTATTCCCACTTTTAATAATACTAGCTAGTTTCTAGACATGTGTATTGCACGTGTGTCTTGTGTTAATTAGTACCCAAAATTAAATTATACAGATTCCATTAAAACTTGCAAGTAATATGAGTAACCAAATTTATATAATTGTTTGTAGTTACACTCAATCAATTCAATTGGTATATGTGATATTTTTCTTATATAGTTAGTTCTATATATCTTATAATTAGTACAACACTTACCTTATTATTTTTTTAATATTTCAATAACAAATAGTTTATATGTGATATACGTATATATCGTTGATTATGTTTGCAAGTGTCTTACTTCACTTAAAGTTTGTATCTTGTATAAGAAATTGTAACATCATCATTTTATATACATGTGCATATCAAGAAGTTGTAGCCGAATAAAATTGTCTTTCGTGCTGTAGAAATTTTGATCAACATATATTTTTTAAGGTGGATAAAGTATCATTGTCAATTTCATAGAATACACTTGTAAAATAGTGTTTATTCGTGATAAAGATAGTTAATAATTAGTGACATTAAAAAAATATTCGATATATAAAAGTCCAACTGCACGTACAATTATCTTTGTTTGATCCAATATTATGAGTCCATTCATATGTAAATTTAACAGAAAATATTATTTAAATAAAATAAGATTATCTTATCGATCTATACTCACGAATAACAAATTGATTTAAATGGCTGAAATATTTAACATATCTTATATAAAGATACCGGGTGTACATCTTCAAAAAGTAGCCACTCAAAGAAATACTAATTTTGTATAAATCTAAAGTCTATATCATTTATACTACTAAAAACAAATCAAGAAAAACTTATATATTAAATAAAAATAAATACAAGAAATATCGAGAATTATATAGAGTGGATAAAAAGTAAAGAAAAATGATAATAGATTACAATATATATAGATTTAATGAAGTTAGTTATTAATATTCCTAACCAAATAGATTCCATGCATCTATTGTTCCAATCAAATATAATTTAATTTATTTTAATATACGCTATAGAAAACTGAAACTCTCTTGATGCTTCGAGAACTGTACATATTTTGATGCTTAGAAAACTGAAAATGCTTAAATTCCATATTGGTATAGGAACAAAATGGTAATCCAAAATCGTAATCCAAATTTGCACTTAGGTCGTTCCCACTTTTAATAATATATACGATGATGATATGATATTATGGTATATGATATGATATATATGATGATATGTTAGTAGAATTTTTTTTAAAAAAACATATATACATATTTAACACAAAATGAGAAAAATAAAAATAAATTATGACCAGAGAGGTAGATGAGATGGAGTAGATCTTTATTTATTTTATTAACCCTTCATGATTTAATTTATTTGATTGATCACTAGATTACACCCTTAAATCTAGAATCATTCTTCTTCTTTATCAATATTTAATGGATAATTATATAATGATATTGCATGTGCCATTTCACAAAAATAATTTATGACTCTTGTGATTTACGAATCAATTATATAAAGTACTAATGTATTATTACACTTGAAGAATAATGCAAAGATTATAATATAATAATGGCAAGTTAGAAATTACCATAGCTTTCCTTTGATTTCTTACATTTATATGTAAAGATGATCCAACAATAATTGCATATCTAATATAACCTCATAAGCTAGATTTTAGAAGAAGTAAATTGACTCTTATCTTATTAAGCTAGAGAGATTATTCCTAATAAATCTTCAACTCAAATAAAACATTTCAAAATAAAATGAATAAGAAACATAATAATTAAAAACAAAAAGAATCATAATGTCAATAAATAGTCAAATTGAATAACTAAATATTATCATGCAAGATGTGATATTTAAATTTTGAAAAATAAATTAATATTTATTACTAAATAATATATATTTGAGAGCCATCATAACATGAAGGACTTCATTAAACCCGAAAGATGGGCGCGTCATCTTTATAGAATTTATTGTCATTATAATGAGAATCAGTTCACATTTATGTTGGATGATAGAATACAAAACCCATCCATCTTGTCAGAAGAAAGATAGAGAAATATCAACAAAGAATAGGTACTTACATACGATGTTATTGACCTTGAAAAAAAAATACAACAAAGCCTCGATGGAAGTTCTCTAAAGAAGCCTGAAGGCTAGAGGTGTACCTATCAATAAATGACATGTATGATGGATCTTAAACCGTAATTAGAACAATGGGAGGAGACTCAAACACTTCATACTTGAGATAAGGTTGCACAAGCGGTCGATTCCTAGTCAATTCTTATTTTCAATGGTGATGGATGAATTGACATGGCATACTAAACACAAGAATTCTCGCTGTATTATATTTGTGGATTAAATAATATTAATTAATGAGACCCACAAGAAGAATTAATGCTAGGGTAGAGGTGTGGAGAAAAACTCCGGAGTACTAAGGGTTCAAGTTGAGTAGGACTAAACCACTTGGAGTACAAATTCATTGATGCAATGAATGATAAAGGCGTAGAAATGGGGGATTGACACATGAACCTATCCCAAGAAAGACAATTTCAAGTATCCTATCTTTGTAGTTTAAATAAGTGTGGACGTCGACAATGATGTTACACATCGTATTGGTGCGTTTTAGATTAAGCGGAAGCTTTCCTTTTGAATCTTATTGTGATAAGATAGCATCACCAAACTTAAAAGATGAATTCTATGGAATGGTAATTAGACTGACGTGGTTGTATAGTCAGAGTTCTGACCAATCAAGAACTTCCATGTTCAGAATATGCATATTGCAATAATGATGATAATGAGATGAATGTGTGGGTATAGTTGGAACGATAAAATTAGCTAGGAATGATATTCCCGTTAGGGTAGGGTGGCCATCAGGATGGACAAGATTAAGAAAAAAACAGGATTGAAATGGTTTGGAGATGCCAAGAGGAGATGCATAGATGCCCAATAAAGAGGTGCAAGAGGTTGGATATAAGAGTAATATTAAGAGATAGAGGCAGTCTGAAAATGCTTTAGAGAGAGGTGATAAGTCAAAACATGATGCAACTTCATATTATCGATGACATACTCTTATATAGGACGGTATGCCATATATTAGGGTAGAAGCTTATTAGATAGTGGAGTATTGTATTGGTTTATCCGCTATAAAAGTTGTTTTCTTGTGCTTTTTGCTTTTAATATCAATCATAATCTATTTATTATGTAGAATGTTAACAACAAACATAAAATGTGTCATCATCAGCGAATCTAAGTCATAAAAGTTACCTAGTAATAAACATTCAGTTGATTTTGATTAATATTGTGTAGGAGTAAACTTAATATGCAGTAATCAATCACATTGTTTCTTTTTTAGGAATAACTCACATTTTTCAATTCAAATTAAAAATGTATTAAAATATATTAGAATGTATGAAAGAATTATCACAGACAAAGACTGAGAATATTTGTTAAAAGGACAACATGCCTAAATTTCACATTCCTTTCAATCCCATTTGATAAGAATTTTGATTTACGTTTTCTTCTTACAGCGAAAAGGTCCTTTTCAGTGAGTCCATTTTGTTGATTTCTTCCTTATGAGGTGAGATGTTGGTATCATCTCTATAACATATATTGGCGCTTATTCAACAGAAAGTCTAAATAAATTGAACTATCTAATAGTCTCTTTCTACTATTCTTAATTTACCCATTAAAGGATCGAGCTCTTCGATAATTTTATGACAACAAGAACAAAGATGATGAAGTAAAAATGACAAAATGAATTCATATATCCACCCAACAAAAACACTATTGGTACAATATCTAGAATTGCCTTAACATGATATGACAACAAAATAATAAAATTAATGTTTTAGGTGTAGAAATCTCATATCTAAGATTAGAGAGATCAATGATTGTATTGATAGTATTGATATTGATATATTGATAGGTTGATCAATATTGATAAATTGATGAATAAAATGTTGAGTTACGAGCTCCTTATGTAGGAGAGAATTGTAGAGTCCTAAGTTAACTATATTTAGAGTCCTACTACAATACATAAATAATTAAATCCTAATTTTACTATAATTCTGATAGTAATCTAATTCTAGTTGTAATATAATTATAATAATAATATAATTATAGAAAAAATATAATTCTAATGAACATAAGTAGTCTAATCGTAGTGCAACTCTAATTCTAGAGTATTGATGTAAACTCGTCGGTCAGTTTCGTTGGACCTATTCCTTTGACATGTTCCAATCATCAGCTTTCTTCCTCACCAACACTTCTTGCAGATAGGTCAGTCAACTGTGTTGGACCTGTTCCTTTGACATATTTCAATTGTCAGTTTCCTTCTTCTTCAACATTAGGTATATTATTTTCCCAGTGTTACCTCATTTGATTTCATTTGTAGCAGATTGATTTACCTATTCACACATAAAACTAAAAAATAAAAAACAAGAAATATAAAAATGATTGTTTCATTAGAAATTTAAATCTTTCTACTTCAACATCAAAAACTGAGAATGAGTGTCAACAAAAAAAATATTTGTCTTCCTTTTACCCCTTTGGTCACAACAATTCGCAAACACAATCAAAGATCAAAACTTTGAAAATCATCCACAACTCTATATATAAATCTTAATCAAAAGCTTGAAATATAGAAAAGAGTAAAATAAAAAATTGAATGCAAATCAAAACGTTTAACCAACATATATATGCCCGAAAATTGCAGATACAATTGGAGAAGGAGCTTGGAAAGCTAGATTGATAATTAATGTTACACAAATAATCTCTAGAATTGCTCCTTTCCGATTACTTCCTCACTCCCTCTATGTTGAGTGAAGATTATTGAGACATGGAAGAATTAGAATGGAGAAATGAATAGAGATAGAAGAGAGTAAAAAGAAAAAAAATAGTCAAGGACTACTGATTTGCTGAAAACAAGAAATAGCGTACACATGAAAGACTTAGAAGAGAGAAGAAAGAAAAAACGTACTCAAGGACAAGTGATTTTGTCACGCCCGGAGCCTACACCCTTGACGTGGCAGTACTTGAAGACCATTGATGGCCCCCAAGAGAATCCTTGGCCTGACTTACTCAACTCAGTGGAAGACTCAACTCAACTTATTCAACAAATAACACATGTTCAAAGAAACACTTCATATAGCAATCTGGCCAAAATGACACTTAAGTCTCAACAAGAAAATAGACTCCAAACTAAACTACTAACTGTCTACGAAGCCTCTAATCTAACAAGAATGAATGTTGGGGCATACCCCACAACATCCTAAACACACTAGACTATTACAAAAATGAAAATCATGTCCTCCAGAATTCAAGGAGGCTCACCACTAACTCTGGAGCTCGATCTGGATCAACGAAACGTTGCGTGCTGATCCTGGTTACCTGTGTTTGCATCATAAAACGATGCAGGCCAACTGACATCAATATATGGAATGTACGAGTATGCGAGTTGGAATTCTAAACACAACTATAAAACTTGAAATGGAGTAAGAATGAACTTACATAGGTTCTGCTTAACTCATAAGATTTATAAATGAGATGGAGAAGATTTTCATTTTATTTTATTAAACCTTCACGATTTAATTTATTTGATTGATCACTAGATTACACCCTTAAATCTAGAATCACTCTTCTTCTTTATCAATATTTAATAGATAACTATATAATGATATTACACGTGCCATTTTACAAAAATAATTTATGACTCGTGTGGTTCACGAATCAATTCTATAAACTACTAATGTATTATTACACTTGAAGAATAATGTAAAGATTATAATATAATAAAATAATGGCAAGCTGAAATTACAGTAGCTTTCCTTTGATTTCCTACATTTATATGTGAAGATGATCCAACAAAAATTGCATATCTAATATAACCTCATAAGCTAGATTTAAGAAGAATCATAGTAAATTTATTCTTATCTTATTAAGCTACAGAGATTATTCCTAATAAATCTTCAACTCAAATAAAACATTTCAAAATAAAATGAATAAGAAACATAGTAATTAAAAACAAAAAGAATTATAATGTCAATAAATAGTCAAATTGAATAACTAAATATTATCGTGCAAGATGTGATATTTAAAATTTTAAAAAAATATATATATTAGTAACTAATATATATTTGAGAGCCATCATAACATGAAGGACTTCATTAAACCGTGAAGATGGACGCAATAAATTGAGTCATCTTTGTAGAACGAATTGCCATGAAAATGAGAATCAACTAACATTAATGTGGATGACCAACTACAAAAGATATCCATCTTCTCAGAAAGAAGGTAAAGAAATATCAGCAAAGAATAAGGACTTACTGTCACGCCCCGAGCTACCCCCTAGACGCGGACACGGAACTTAGAACCACAAATGATCCCAAGATAACCCCGTTGGCATGATCATGAGCATACTAAAGATAATAAACTGATGCAGAAGCTAAATCATAATTAAATCTTAAAAGATGGGGAATACCCATATTCTATAACTGAGATATTTGAAAACAATGAGTTTAATACATAGGAAATATTAACTCAATACTAAGCAGAATCTAACTATGTCTGAAAAAAACCTCTAAACTGGACTAGAAATAATAGGACAAGCCCCCAGCTAAATCTAGCAAAAACTGAAACTAAATGACTAAAAACTGAAATGACACTCATGACTGTTGTCCTCACAGAATGGGGACTTACCACTAAATCTGCTGAACTGGAGATCGGAAGTCGATCTATGCGTGATCTGGATGCTGAAAACCTTAACCTACATCACGAGAAGATATAGTGCACGCATGCGTCAGTACTTGAATGGTACTAAACATGTAGCATAGAGTAAAGCTGATATAAAACATAATTGAACAAGCAGAAAAACAAGTATAATAATCTGACGTGATAAACTGAATTCTGAGCTAACTGGATGCAATGACCATTTTATAACATGCTGAAAGTGAAAACTTATTATATTGATAAATGGTCAATGCAGAGAATCTTATTGATCTGTGGGAGCTTCTAATAACCGATAATAAAACCACATGAGCTAAATGTGGAGTCCGATGTATACACCCCATCGAGAGGACCCAAATATACCCTGCCAAAGGTATAAAGGCATGTTGGCATGATCACTAAACTGATTTCCCACAGAGGGGACTTACAACCTACTTGGCTAGTAGTTCTAGGACTATTGGGTACGCTAAACCCTAGTCCAACTCGGTATTATACTACTCAGAATGAATTCTGTAAATTTACTGATTATGTCTGAGTTTCTGTAAATACTGGATAGCTCAAAAGTTAACATGCAAACTGAGAATGGAACAAGTAATCTTGTAATTATGCATTTATCACAAATATATGTATATCTGAAGTGTCTGAAATATCTGACCTAACATGTGTAATTCAAGAACTAAAGAAATAACAAGCTAGGGTTCTGAAATTTCATGCGATAATATGAGTAATAACATGATAATCTGATTTGAAACATAAAACTAATAAATTCATAAAGTTCTGTTGAAGTTCTAGAAACCCCAGATCTAATCATGATATAGGAATCAAGAATCTGACAGAAAACTAGGGACCCAATGGGTGAAAGAAATCCAGTAGTGAAATCCCACATACCTGATGATGAAATTCACGAGAAAAATACTTAGGTTTTGGGGTTGGAACTACTGGAACTTGTGGCATTCTTGAACTAGGGTTCTTGAGCTTTTTCTCCTGTCTTGCTTCTAATTTTCTATGTTTTGATTTAATGATTTGACTTGTATATGTTTTAGTTATGTTTCTAGGTTTAAACAGACTAAAATTTGATGATTTAGGGTCAAAACGACTAATCTTAAGGTTTAAGCGAAGTGGGAAAGGTCAAAAAGACCCCTGAGAAAGTTGCTGTCGGACCAAACGACGGCGAGGACTGACGGTCCGTCGTTTGACCGACTCCCCATTGTTGGGTCCGTCGACTAGCCTGTTCGACATAACTTTACTAAAATGGGTATAAATTTTTACTCGGAGGTCTGATTTTAGCAAGGTCGGTGGTTATGGAAATCTAATTCAATTAACTATATGTGGGTAGGTAATGGACACCTAATTCATTTTGTGATAAGAGTTATGACCATTTGAATTTGACCAACTGCATTTTCCCTTAACTGTTTGCAAATTTTCCATCTACGGTCAGACGTACGGATCGGAAGTCAACCTACGGAACATGCTGGTAATCCGTAGCTCTTGTAAGAGAGTGGGTGAATGGGGGTCTTGATCGACGGTCACGGATTACGGACCTCGTCTGACCTACGGACCGTCAATCGGTCCGTCGATCAAGACTTAGCCAATTTTTCCCGGCTAAGTTTTTTGGGAGTTTCTTATCCCATTGACGGTTGTGCAGGACATACCGTCATCTATCCTACGAACCCTCGATGCCACAGTTGGTTGCACCTGCAGATTTTTTCTGAAAAAACTTATTTTTGGTCTATTTTGGCTACGGGGCGTTACATTATCTCCCCCTTGGGAACATTCGTCCTTAAATGAAGACTAAAATAGTTGAAATAGAGGGAGAGAGGTGAAAACCACACTACTAAATACTGAGAGCTGAGTTTCTGACTGAATTGAGTTTCGAGTTCATGCAAATACGCTGAAAATGCAAGTACAAACTGAGGGAACATGATTCTATGATTGAATTGATACATGAATGACTGGAAAACTAAAGAGGAACTATTACCTCAAGATGGAGTGGAATCGGAAGGAAACAGGTGAGGATACTTGACTTTCATGGTTGTTTCTGCTTCCCAAGTAGCTCCCTTTACGGACTGACTTTTGAATAAAACTTTGACTGAAGCGACTTCTTTGTTTCAAAACCTTCTGAATTGACTGTCAAGAATCTCAACTGGTACCTCCTCATAAGAAAGACTATCTTTTACCGCCACACTCTCCAATGACACTATAGAGGATGGGTCACCTACACACTTCTTTAAGAGTGAGATATGAAAGACCGGATGCACTGCTGCTAATTCTGATGGAAACTCTAACTCATATGCCACCTTGTCAACCCTTTTCAAGATCTTGTAAGGTCCTACATATCTAGGACTGCGCTTCCCTTTCTTTTCAAATCTCATCACCCTTTTCATAGGTGAGACTTTCAGAAAACCCAATCTTCAACTTGGAACTCTAGTTTTTTTCTCCTTACATCTGCATAAGATTTATGACGACCTTCGACTGTCTTAAGTCTATCACTAATGAGTTGCTTCACCTACTTCAAACCAACCAACAAGAGATCTACATCTACGCCCATATAAAACCTCATAAGGGGTCATCTGAATGATGGAATGGTAGCTATTATTGTAGGCAAACTCAATAAGAGGAAGGCGATCATCCCTACTACCTTTGAAATCGATCACACAAGCTCTCAACATATCCTCTAAGGAATGAATGGTACGCTCTGCCTGCCCATCCGTCTGTGGATGAAATGTTGTACTAAGATAACTTGAGTACCAAGACCTTTCTGAAATGATTTCCAGAAATGAGAGGTAACTGAGGACCTCTATCTGAGATGATAGACAAATGAAACCCATGCAACTTCACAATTTCATTGAGGTAAACCTTGGCACATTCCTCCGTCGAATCTGTAGTCTTGAGCGATAAAATGCAAGAAGGTTTAGTCATCCTATCAACTATCACCAAATGGAGTCATGCTATCTGCGAGTACGCGGTAATCCTGTGATGAAGTCCATATTGATCACCTCCAACTTCGAAGTAGGAATATCGATCTCTTGAGTCATACCTCCCGGTTTCTGATGTTCTACCTTGACTTGCTAGCAATTGGGGCACTTGCTCACAAAATCTGCTATATCCCTCTTCATGCCATTCCGCCAATAGACTCGCAGATCCCGATACATCTTAGTGGCACCTAGATGAATAGAATACCTAGAGTTATGGGCTTCTGCAATAATATGTTGTCTCAACTCGCCCATATCAGGAACACACAATCTACCCTGGTAGCGAAGTACACCATCTCCCCCTTGGGCGAAAACCTCCTTTCTATGATTATGGATTTCACCCTAAATTGAAGCAAGATTGGGTCACTGTCTAGCTTTTCCTTAACCTCCACTACCAAATACGATTTTGCCCCAATCTGAGCTGTTACACCGCTGTCTGATATGCTGATAAGGCGAACTCCAAAGAGAGAAAGCTTGTGATCATCCTTCACTATATCCTTCCTTTCTTCCTCAACATGGTATACACTACCCATACATAATCTACTAAGAGCATCGGCTACTACATTCGCCTTACCAAGATGATTATGCAAACTCATATCATAATTCTTAAGGAACTCAAGCCATCTTCTCTGGCGAAGATTCAAATCTTTCTGGGTGAACACATACTGAAGGCTTTTATGATCGGTGAAAAAATCTATATGGACACCATACAAGTAGTGTCTCCATATCTTGAGTGCAAACATCACTGCTCTAAGCTCGAGGTCATGAGTTGGATAGTTCTTCCCATGCGCCTTAAGCTACCTGGAGGCATAAACTATCACCTTACCTCGCTGCATCAACACACAACCTAGGCCAATTATGGATGTTTCACAATAGATCACATAACCATATGAACCCTCTGGTAGAGTCAAGACAGGAGTTGTAGTCAATCTAGTTTTCAATTCTGCAGAGCTTTTCTCACAATCATCTGACCATTAGAACTTGATAATCTTTTGAGTCAACCTAGTCAATGGTGAGGTTATGGATGAAAATACTTCAACAAACCTTCTGTAAAACCTGCTAGACTTAAGAAACTTCTGATATTTGTAGTAAAGGTAGGTTTGGGCCATTCTTTAACTGCTTCTATCTTTTGTGAATCTATTCGGATCCCTTGACTTGATACAATGTGACCAAGGAAAGCAACTGATTGCAAGCAAAACTCATATTTGCTAAACTTAGGAAATAACTGGCGATCCCTAAGAGTCTGTAGAACAATTCTCAAATGACTTGCATGTTCTTCCTCACTCCTAGAGTAAATAAGGATATCATCAATAAAGACGATAACGAACAAGTCCAAATACTGTTTGAAGACCTGTTAATCAAATTCATGAAAGCTGCAGAAGCATTGGTTAGTCCAAAGGACATAACTACAAATTCATAATGACCATACCGAGTTCTGAAGGCAACTCTAAGTTGATGATAACCCGATCTGAGGTCTATCTTTGAGAAATGGCTAGCACCCTGAAGTTGGTCAAACAAGTCATCAATCCTGGGGATGGATACTTATTCTTGAGTGTGACCTTGTTTAATTGTCTATAGTCAATGCACATTTTGAGAGAACCATCTTTCTTCCTTACAAACAACACAAGTGCACCCCATGGTGAAATGCTAGGTCTGATGAAGCCCTTATCTAGGTCTTTCAACTGCTCTTTCAATTCCGTAAGCTCTGCTGGAGCCATTTTGTAAGGAGGAATAGAAATAGGTTGGGTATCTGGAAAAAGATGAATTCCAAATCGATTTCCCTTTCGGGAGGGACTGAAAATATTTCTGGAAATTCACAGACTATAGGAACTGACTCAAGAGTTGGGATTTAAAGGCTAGAATCCTTAACCTGAACTAGATGATATAGATAACCCTTAGATATATTCTTTCTGGCCTTAAGGTAAGAAATAAATTGACCCATAGGCGCTAAGCTACAACACTTCCATTCTAAGATTGGTTCGTCTAGAAACTAAAAACAAACAATCATAGTTCTACAATCGACTGAGTCATAACATGAGTGTAACCAATCCATGCCTAGAATTGAATCGCAGTCTACCATTTCTAACACTAATAAATCTGCTGAAGTGATTTTCTAAGAGACTGTGAAAGGGCAATTTTTGTACACCCGTCTAGCTATAACTGGGTCACCGACTGGAGTAGAGACGGAGAAAGGTTCTGAGAGAGGTTCTGGACTGACATTGAATTGGACTGCCATGTAAGGAGTTAGAAAATAAAGAGTAGCCCCTGGATCTAACAATGCATAAACATCAAGGTCAAGTATATGTGACGACATTAGGAGAACCTTCCTGATCCTGGTGAGCCTGATGAGCATACAACCTGTTCTGGCATTGACCGTCACCTGTACCAGATGAGTTACCCTGCTGAGTTGGGAGACTTGCTAGTGTTGCTGAAATTTTATAGTGAGCTCTACCATTACCACCTCCTTGACCATGTCTAGAAGGACAATCCCTCAACCTGTGACCAGACTGACCGCACCAAAAACATCCCTCTTTTTCCGCAGGACACTCACCGGATGGTTCTTACCACACTTAGGGCAACTGGGGTAAGTCTTGGTTCCTAAAACACTTCCCTGAGATTTAGAGCCTGATGCTCTGCCCTTCTGGTCGTATCTGTTCTTGGAATATGGAACACTAGCTGATGAAGGGGCTGGAGCCGAAAACTTCTGCTGACCTGCAGGCAATTTCCACCACCCGATTTCTATTGAGAATAGTCATAGTTCCCAGTCCTAGCATTCTTATTTTCCTTAGCCTGCTCCCTAAGCTTATCACCCTCAACCTACTGAGCATGAGCCATAAGTCTAGAGATATTCATATCTCCAAGTAACATCGCATTTCTGCACTCAGTTTTCACCAAATCTAACACTCCATTCAAAAATTTATTCGTTTGCGCCTTGGAGTCAGCAACCGTGTGAGGAGCATACGTGGAGAGTTGGTTAAACTTTAGTCCATACTCTTGGACTGTCATGTTACCCTGCCTTAAGTTCATGAATTATCGGGATTTTGATTCTCTCAACTCTATTGGGAAAAACCTGTCCAGAAAAGTCTCACTAAAGCAATCTCAAGTTATAGCAGCCGCATTTACACCCCTATTCTCCCTCCACTGAGTGTACCAGATATGAGCACATCCTTCAACTGGTATGATGCTAACTCAACCCGATCATTCCCAGTGACTTGCATTACCTCAAATATCTTCTTGATCTCATCCTAGAAATTCTGAGGATCCTCATTAGCTTGCGATCCTAAGTACTCAGGAGGATTCATCCTAACAAAGTCACGTACCCTTGCTGCCACTGATCCACCATTTTCATTCACATGAGCATGAACCCGATTGTTTTGGTTAGTCATACTCTGAGCCATTATCTGTATGGTATTTTTGAATTCAGCATTGGAGACTTCCTGATCCGGGGCTAGAGGAGTTGTGTTTGCATTTCTGGCGTTCGCATTCCTAGAGTTAGCTCTACAAGGAGGCATGATCTGAAACGTAGAACGTCAAGTTAGAATAGAATAAGATCATACCTCAAGCACGATAAGAGTAACAAGAAAGTGAAGTTTTTCTAAAACACTTCATAGCCTCCCTCTCATTAGATTTGGTGCATTTCACACCCATGAAAAGGACTCTACTTAGTGCGACTTTTCAGACATTCTAGGACACCTAAACCTAGTGCTTTAATACCAAGTTTTGTCACGCCCCGATTGCATGTACAATTGTCTTTGTTTGATCCAATATTATGAGTCCTTTCATATGTAAATTTAACAGAAAATATTAAATAAATTATTCAAGTATAATAATATTACGGAATATAATATAATCGATCTATACTCACAAATAAGGAACTTGATTTAAACAGTTGAATTAAAATATCTTATATAAAGATACTGGGTGTACATCTTGAAAAAAGTATCCACTAGAAGATATACTAATTTTGTATGAATCTAAAGTCTATATCATTTATACTACTAAAAAACAAATCAATCAAAAGATATATATATATATATATATATATATATATATATATATATATATATATATATATATATATATATTAAATAAAAATAAATACAAGAAATATTGAGAACTATATAGAGTGGATAGAAAGTAAAGAAAAATGTTAACAGATTACAATATATATAGATTTAATAAATTTAGCTATTAATATTCCTAGCCAAATAGATTCCATGCATCAATTGCACCACACAAATATAATTTAATTCATTTTAATATACGGCATAGAAAATTGAAACTATCTCGATGCTTAGAAAACTGAACATATTTTGATGCTTAGAAAATTGAAAATGCTTAAAATCCATATTGGAAGAGGAAACCTCAAAACTAATGAATAAAAACTTAACTTTTGTGTTAAATTACTAGTTAATAATTAATTATTATAAATACTCTTCAACATTTTAATTTAGTGTGGGGACAAAATAGTAATCCAACTTTGCACTTAGGTCGTCCCCACTTTTAATAATATAATATATGATATGATATGATATATGATGATGATATGATATTTATGATGATATGTAAGTTAAAAAAAAAATTCTAAAAACATATGTACATATTTAACACAAAATGAGAAAAATATAAAAACAAAAATAAAAATAAATTATGACTAGAGAGGTAGACGAGATGGAGTAGATTTTTATTTTATTTTATTAAACCTTCATGGTTTGATTTATTTGATTGATCACTAGATTAAACCCTTAATTCTAGAATCACTCTTCTTCTTTATCAACATTTAATGGATAATTATATAATGATATGACCTCTGCCATTTTACAAAAACAATTTATGACTCGTGTGATATACGAATCAATTATACAAACTACTAATGTATTATTACACGTGAAGAATAACGCAACGATTATAATATAATAAAATAATGGCAAGTTGAAATTACCATAGTTTTTCTTTGATTTCTTACATTTATATGTGAATCCTATCCAACAATAATTGCACTTCTGATATAACCTCATAAGGTACATTTGAGAAGAATCATAGGTAAATTTATTCTTATCTTATTAAGCAAGAGAGATTATTCCTAATAAATCTTCAACTGAAATAAAACATTACAAAATAAAATGAATAAGAAACGTAGTAATTTTAAAAATAAAAGAATCATAATGTCAATAAATAGTCACATTGAATAACTAAATATTATCGTGCAAGATGTGATATTTAAATTTTTTTTAAAAATATATTTCTTAGTAACTAATATATATTTGAGAGCGATCATAACATGAAGGGCTTCATAAAACCAGGAAGATGGACGCAATAAATTTAGTCATCTTTCTAGAACTTATTGCCATCAAAATGAGAATCAGTTTACATTAATGTGGTTGACCAACTACAAAAGGCATCCATCTTGTTAGAAGAAAGGTAGAGGAATATCAGCAAAGAATAGGGACTTACTGTCACACCCCGAGCTATCCCCGAGACGCGGACACGGAACTTAGAACCACAAGTGATCCCAAGCTAACTCCGCTGGCATGATCATAAGCATACTAAAGATAATGAATTGCTGCGGAAGCTATATCATAATTAAATCTGAAAATATGGGGAATACCCATATTCTATAGCTGAGATATTTGACAACAATGAGTGTAATATAAATAAAATATTTACTCAATACTAAGTTGTATCTAACTATGTCTCAAATAATCCTCTAAACTTGACTAGAAATACGAGGACAAGGCCCCAGCTAATTCTAGCAAAAACTGAAACTAAATGACTAAAAACTGAAATGACACTCATGATTGTTTTCCTCTGAGAATGAGGATTCACTACTGAATCTGCTGAACTGGAGATCGAAAGTCGATGTATTCATAATCTGGATGCTAAGAACCTGAACCTACATCACTAGAAGATGTAGCGCACGTATGCGTCAGTACTTGAAAGGTACTGAGCATGTAGGATAGAGTAAAGCTGAAATAAAACATAACTGAACAAGCATAAAAGCAACTATAATAATCTAACATGATAAACTGAATTCAGAGGTAACTGGATGCAATGATGAATTTATAACATGCTGAAACTGAATACTGAATGTATTGATAAATGGTCAATGCAGAGGGTCTGATTTATCTGTGGGAGCTTCTTATAACCGATAATTAAACCACATGAGCTAAATATGGAGTCCGATGTATACGCCCCATCGAGAGGACCCAATATACCCTGCCAAAGGTATAAAGGCATGGTGGTGTGATCACTAAGCTAATTGCCCACATAGGGGACTTACAACCTACTTGGCTAGCAGTTGTGGGACTATTGGGTATGCTAAATCCTAGTCCAACTCGGTATTATGCTACTCCTAATGAATTCTGTAAATTTACTGATTATGTTCGAGTTTCTGTTAATACTGGATAGCTCAAAACTGAACATGCAAACTGAGAATGCAACAATTAACCTGGTAATTATGCATTTATCACTGAGGCATGTATATCTGAAGTGTCTCAAATATCTGAATAGCATGTGTAATTCAAGAACTAAAGAAATAACAAGCTAGGATTCTGAAATTCATGCGATAATTTGAGTAATAACATGATAATCTGATTTGGAACATAAAAATAATAAACTCATAAAGTTCTGTTAAAGTTATAGAAACCCTATTATCTATCTGTGGCTATGGAAATATAATTTAATTATCTATCTGTGGGTAGGTCATTGGACACCTAATTCATTTTGTGCTAAGAGTTATGACTATTTGAAGTTGACACAACTGCATTTTCCATTAATTGTCCGCAAATTTTCCACCTATGGTCAGACCTACGAACCGTAGGTCCACCTATAGACCGTGATGGTCATTCGTAGCTCTTGTTAGAAAGTGGGTGAATGGGGGTCTCGATAGATAGTTATGGACTACGAACCGCCGGTCAATCCGTCGATCAGGACTTAGCCAATTTTTCCCGGCTGAGTTTTTTGGGAGTTTCTAATCACATCGACGGTTGTCCGGGATGGACCATCGTTTGTCCAACGGACCGTCGATGCCACCGTTGGTTGCACCTGCAGATTTTTTCTGGAAAACTGATTTTTGATCTATTTTGGCTACGGGGTGTTAGAATTACATATATTTGTTCATTGACATTTAAAAAAATTACAACAAAGTCTTGATGTAAGTTCTCTAAAGAAGCATGAAGGATAGAGGTGTACCTATCACTTACGTTAGGGAGATAAGTGACACGTATGATGGATCTTAGACCTCAATTAGAAGAATGGGAGGCGACTCAAATCACTTCATACTTGAGATAAGTTTGTAGAAGGGTTTGATTCCTAGTCCATCCTTTTTTTTAATGGTGATGGATGAATTGACATTGCATATTTAAGACAAAATCTCTGGTGTATTATATTTGTGGATGACATAATACTAATTAATGAGATCCATAAGAAGAATTAATGCTAGGGTAGAGGTGTGGAGAAAAACTACGGAGCATAAAGTGTTGAAGTTGAGTAGGACTAAACCACTTGGAGTAAAAATTCATTGATGCAATGATGAGAAAGGCGTGGAAGTGGGGATTGATACATGAACCTTTCCCAAGAAAAAAATTTCAAGTATCTTATCTTTGTAATTTAGGCAAGTGGGGACGGCGACAATGATATAACACATTGTACTGGTGTGACAAAGTGAAAGCTTTCCTTTTAAGTCTTATGTGATAGGATAGTATCACGAAAACTTAAAGATTGGAGTGGTAATAAGACTGCCGTTGTTGAATAGTAGGAGTGCTGACCAATCAAGAAGATCAAAATATGCATATTACAGTAATAATGATGATGAGATGGATATATGGGTATAGTTGAAGCGATAAAATTAAAAATGATATTCTCGATAAGGTAGGGTGGCCATCATGATGGACAAGATGAAAAAAAACAAAACTGAAATTGTTTGGACATGCGAAGAGGAGATGTGTAGATGCCCAATAAAGAGGTGCAAGAGGTTGGACATAAGAGGCATATAAAGAGTAGAGGCATTACGAAAATGATTTAGAGAGAGGTTATAAGTCATGAAATTGCCACGCCTTGAGCCTACACCCTGGACATGACCGGCACTGAAAGACCATTGTTGGACCTCAAGCGAACCCTTGGCCTTACTTACTTAACTCAGAGGAAGACGAAACTCAACATAACCAAGAAATAAAGCATGATGAGAGGTAATACTTCATATAATATTCTGGAAAGAATGACACTTACCTCTCAAGAAGTAAAATAGACTCCAAACTGAACTATTAATTGTCCACGAAGCCTCTCAAACTAAACTAGTAAAACAAATCAAAAGGATGTCCTCCGGAATACAAGGACCTCACCACGGACTCTGGAGCTCAATCTTGATCAACGAAGCGCTACGTGCTGATCCTGGTTACCTGCGTCTGCATCATAAAATGATGCAGGACAACTGACATCAGTACATGGAATGTAAGAGTATGTGAGTTGAGTGCTAAACACAACTAATAAGCTTGAAATGGAGTAAGGATGAACTTACCTTGACTCTGCTCCACTGGTAAGATGACAACTCAATATATATCAATAAGAACATATCCAATATATACATAAAACTGGTAAAACAGTGTAAACTCTTAGTTCATTAAAGATGAAACAATAATAAACTCAATTTTACTTTTATATAAAAGTAATATAGTTTCTGTGGGAGTTTCTCTAACTGACAACAATCACTATGAGCCTAAATTATGATACAACGTCTCGTCCACTCTGCCAAAATTGTCCTATACTTTGTCGTCACATAGGACACCATCAACCTAGTAGATCCACGGGCTAACTTACGTGATCATCTAAAAAGTAAGACACGTTAATACCCATGATGACTACATGGTTTAGATGGGGACTTGAGTTATCTGAACTCTCATTCCCACATCGGTGCTCAATACTACTCCCAAAACATGCTTTAGCTCATACTTTTAATAATACTTCCTTCCTTTTGATTGAGATAATTTACTAAACCCTTTAGCTCTAAAAGCTCTTTTTGGAATCAGTGTTCCCCTCTTTAGTTCAAAACTCTTTTGGAACTTCTTAGTTTCTTTGTTGTTTAACTTAAATGTGAAAAATTTATCAATCTTTAGGGAATACTTATTCCCCCTTATAAATTTAAAGAAATGAACTAAACTCTTGCTCTTTACTTGACTTGAAATTTTAACTCTTAGGAAATACTTAGTTCCCTCATAGCTTTTGAGAACTTAACTCAACTCTTTTCTCTTTTCTCGACTTGTAACTTGAGTCTTAAATCAATGTTGAAATGATTGTTTAAGACTCTTTAAATCTTTAAGAACTCACTTTGACTTGCTTCTTCACTTTTTTACTTGACTTTTAACTTTTTTGACTTTGATCTAGCTTCCTTTGAATGGGTTATGGATTCAAGGTTCCAATTTGAGTTCTTTGGATGATTTCTAGGCATTTAGAGATAATGTGAAGTATTTAGAATCATTGGAAGATGTTAATGTACCTTGGAAGGACTTAAAAGGAATAAACAACAAAAATTGGACGAAGCCTCAGTTGACTGAGGCCTGATTCTGGCGCAATAGTGGCGTGACTCACAAGGACATGGTTGACTGAGGCCGATTTCTGGTGCACTACAGACGCGCCGCGTCTGCCCCTACCTATGTACGTATGATGAATTTTTAAACTCATTTTTCATCTCCAAACTCTCCAAAACATCATAGTCTTTCAATAAATGATTAGGACCATTGGTACTATCAATAAGCACTGAATTCGACTCAACTAATTCGAAGGAACAAGAATTTAATCAACAATGTTAGCCAACAATCCAAACAACAAGAATCAAAACATTCCTTCAAGAACTTAAAAATTCTAACATGAAATCAATACATAAATTCACTTAATTGAAATAAATTGGTGTGTGGGTGAAGTAACCCTACACAAAATATCCCACATACCTTAATGGGATAACCACCAACGAAATCTACGCGATGATTCTTGGCATTCTTGCTTCTTCTTCTCTTTTCTCCTCTTTTCTACTCTTTTTTTATCTTCTCCCAAAACACTAACTTGTTTTCTAAATGCGTAAACTGAATAGGATCAACTTAGACACCAACTAATTATCAAAAACGAAATTAAATAATTGGGTAATGAAAAGACCAAGACACCCTTTAAAAATTTGGATTGGATTTTTATAAGTCCAACAACCCAACTTCTGGAAACTATATCTCCCTCGAAATTTTGCAAACATGGCGCTGTTTGAAAGTTCTCCCAAGAGCTTTTCATCCATATGAATAACTCATCCTAATTCCTCCTGAGCTTGAAATTATGACCGTTTGAAAATGACCAAAACTCACTTTTGAAAGCTGAAAATTTTCCAGATTTCCCTACTTTTTCCAAAAATGATTATTCTTGGTCTCTTAGCTTCTTCTGAGTTAATTCAAGTTACGAGATGTTACAGACATGATGCAACTTCATATTTTCGATGACATGGCCTTAGATAGAAAGGTATGTTTCATATTAGGGTAGAAGGTTATACATAGTTGAGTATTGTATTTGCTTTTTGAGGATTTAGGTTTATTAGAGTATGTCATTGTACAAGTTGTTTTCTTGTGTTTTTTTTCTTTTGATATCAATTATAATCTATTTACTATGTTTGAGTTACCACATTGTTTCATTGTGGTTATTAGTCCTTTCCTGTAGACTTTAGAATGCTTCTCTTATTAGTTGTTATGTTTTCTTCTTATTTATAATACATGAACTTGTTGCACATGAGATCGAAGACCTTTCGGGAATAACCTCTTTTCCTCCATAAAATAGTGGTAATTTCACGCCCCGATCCTACACTCTAGGCAAAACTGACACTCGATGACCATTGTTGCTCTTGGGTGGACCCTTGGCCTAACTTACTTAACTCACTGGAAGACAACAATCACACTTAGAATGATCAATGAACTTAAGTAAACTGAATAATTAGTTAACTTGGAATTTTTTAAATGTTTAAACATTCAACTTGGCTAAAATGTCAACCCAAACTTTAACATAAGAATGATAAGCTAAACACTATTGAACAACTAACTATCTATGAAGCCTCAAAACTGACTTAGATGAATGTTGGGACAAACCCCACAGATCCTATTTAACTAACTAGAAATCAATAAAATATGTCCTAAGGAGTGCAAGGAGCCTCACCAATTTATTTTAGAGTGCTAAACTGGATCAACGGTGCGCAGGATGTCGATCCTTGTTACTTGCATCTGCATCATAATACGATGCAGACCAATTGTCATTAGTACATTGAATGTACGAGTATGCAGTTGGAATGCTAATATAACATAGTCTAGAAAGAGATTACGAAAGAAAGACTTACCTTGGATCTTCTCAAGTCATGAATACCTACTAAACTCATCTCATTATAAAGAAGATTTAAACAAGTGCAATATAAAGAAAAGCTATTTACAACATGCTATAAACTTTGTGCGTATGCAAAGATACAAGAAACTTTGAGATGTATGTAAAAATACAATCAACTGATGTGTATGAAAATACAATAACTTCTATGGGATTTTCTCTAACCAAAAACCATCACATAAGAGCTATAGTGATGATACAATGATCTACCTCATGCTGCCAGTGCATCTTATATCCAGCCAAAGGTATAAGACCTGAACTTCCTAATGGATCTACTAGTCTACTAGGAAAATGATTGATCTAAAAAGTATGACCCTTTTCTACCCATGATGGTTACATCGTTTATGGGGGTTTTGAGTTGTCTGAACACTCCACAATATCGGTTCTCAATACTACTCCCAAAATATATTGGATCTTATATTTTTAAAACATACTTTTGTGGTATGAGATTAGTGGTAAAAAACATAGCTCAAAGTCTATCTTGGAAATCTCAGTTTCCCTGCTTGCTTCATTTAGAAAGGTATTACTCTTTTTTGAAAACTAGCCTGAAGGCTCTTTGAAAATCTCAGTTTCCATTCTTGTGTAATTTAGAAAACAATTCTTTTAAACCTCTTTGGGAAATACATTATAACGACCTGTTTAGTCGTTTTGAGCAGCAGATTTTATTTCTGGAAAACTGGCTGAGACGACGGTCACCACGACGGACCGTCATGGGCACGACGGACCATCGAGGGTGTATCGTCCCAGAACACTTAGAATTCTGAAAATTGTGTTCTAAAATCGACTCTCTGTAAATTGTGACGGACCTGCAGGACGGACCGTCACAGCTACGACGAACCGTCGTGAGATTCCGTTGCAAAACACTTCAACTCTTGAGAATTTGGTACGGGGAACGAGTTTCTGAACGTAATGACGGAAGTGCAGGACGGACCGTCACATGCGTGATGGACCGTCACAGTCTACTTAGCGAAAAATGGAGTTCTAAGATGCTGCGATGACCTGCGTGACGGACCGTCGCAGGCACGACGGGCCGTCACAGGTTGCGTAATCCCAGTCGGAGTTGGATTTCTTTACACGTTTTAAGGGACGTTTTGGACTATTCTTTCCTTAATTATAGATTTCGTGGGTTTATACTAATAACTCAAATTCTTGAGGGATAAAAGAGGTAACTTTGGGTTAATTAGTGGGGTATTATTGCCATCTTTTATTCTTAATTGTATACTAATTAGGGTAAAAGGAAGAGGGTTTGGAATAAGAAAAAGAGAAAGAACAGAAAGAGAGAGAGAAATCGATCGAGAGGGAGGAATATCAAAGCTTGGGAAATTGCTTGTTGATTCCAATTCTTCGGTGGAGGTAGGTTATGGTTTTTACGATATTCGTAGTGAACTCTTAATAGTGAATGATATGTATTGATTGTATTGTGAACCCTGCTATATGCTTAATTGTATGCTTGCATGAATATGATTATGTGATTTTGATAAAGCAAGCATGATGAAAACTATTGAATCCCAAATCTTGAAAGAAACTTTAATCTACGTTATTAATGATGATGCCTTGGTATAAAAGAAGGCTTGATGTATTAAAGTAATGGGATTGATGATGCCTTGGTATAGAGAAGGCTTGATGAACGGATAGAATGAGATTAGTGGATCGGAGTGTCACGTTCCGACACATAGTATTAGTGGATCGGAGTGTCACGTTCCGACACATAGTATTAGTGGGACGGGTGTCACGAACCGACACGTAGAATTAGGGGATCGGAGTGTCACGTACCGACACATATAGGGGATCGGAGTGTCACGTTCCGACACATATAGGGGATCGGAGTGTCACGTACCGACACATATAGGGGATCGGGTGTCACGAACCGACACGTAGAATTAGGGATCGGAGTGTCACGTACCGACACATAGTAGTAGGGGATCGGAGTGTCACGTACCGACACAAGAGGAAGAAAGATAATGAATCCTGAAAGATGATAACTTACTCAAACATAATGAACTTAATTCCCAAATGAGTATGGTAATGAGGCTTGAGTCCTCTTGGATGAACTTGATAGTACTTATTGATGATTATAGTACTTGTTATTGCTACATGTTGAGTTTATAGTTGATTTATGATATTATTGATATATATTATCTTCTATTTTGAGTTGGCCGATGATATCTACTCAGTACTTGTGGTTTGTACTGACCCCTACTTTTATGTTTTCTTCTTTGTTAATTGTGGAGTGCAGCAAACGGACCGTCTTCTTCAACTCAACAGTAATCTAGCCAGTCTTCACTTCATCGGAAATTCAGGGTGAGCTAATGCGTCTAGCTTGGACTGGATCTTCTTCTTCAAGTCTTGATGCCTTGAACTTCCGGCAGGGACTAGCTTTTATTTGTTTTAGCTTCCTAGACATTTTTAATTTAGTAATTTGATCGTAGATGTTCTTGTGATGATGACTTCCAGAT
>CM064965.1:14931313-15039313 GCA_032847665.1 Solanum chilense
AGAGGAATCCTATTCTGCCTGGGATTTGCGCAACCTGTGACGGCCCGTCGTGACTGCGACGGTCCGTCACGAGGGTCGTCGCAACATCCTAAAATTCCATTTTTCTCTAAGTACACTGTGACGGTCCGTCACACTCGTGACGGTCCGTCCTGCACTTCCGTCATGACGGTCAGAAACTCGTTCCTTGTACCAAATTCTCAAAAGTTGATGTGTTTTGCAACGGGAGCTCACGACGGTCCGTCGTGGATGTGACGGCTCGTCCTGCAGGTCCGTCACAATTTACAGAGAGTCGATTTTCAGTACCCAATTTCAGAATTCCCAAGTATATTGAAACGAGACCCTGCGACGGTCCGTCGTGCCTGTGACGGTCCGTCGTAGGTTCCGTCGTTTCAGCCAATTTTCCAGAATTAAAATCTACTGCTCAAAACGACTAAACAGGTCGTTACAGACATCCACTAGGATCACTGATAAAAGGCCACAAGTTAGCGATGACTATACTGCAATATCAAGACCTAAGGCAGAAACAATTTCTAATACCGAACAAGAGCAAAAGACATCATCTACTTATCGTGGAAAAACTTTAAAAGGGTTTAATCCTAATTTAAATGAGCTTTTCTATGTTCTTCCAAAGAGTAATTGAGCTATGTATTTCTTCAATGGAAAAAGTGTTGTTTCCAACCAGAAAAGGAGATACATCTTGGGTATATGGGAAGACTTATGGAAAACATTTCAAAACTTTTCTAGACAATATTTCATCTTACAAAGATGATATTTATGAGATTTTCAAGGAGATGAGTGAGATGAATTTATTAGATGTTTCACCGTTGAAGATCTTAGTAGACTCTCTTTTTTATCATGAAAATTTTTACGATCAAGAACACTCTAAATTTGTTGACATAGCGCAGGATGGAGTTCCATTCCAATGCGAGAGAACGTCTTGACTTATTTAAAGTAGTAGAAGGTGAGAAGGAAAAACATGTTTTTTCTAACAAGAAATCACTATTTAAGGTTAAGCGAAAGCTAGCAACTACACAACGAGAGTGAGAGAGAGACAGGAAGTTGAACTTGTTTTGGAAGATGCTAAGAAGAATGTTGGGGAGATTCAAGCCAAGATTTTCGCTATAGAATATGAGATATCCTCGTATGAAAATATGAGTTTACTAAAGCCTGAAGATTCAATTCGTTTGGAACAAAAAAAGACAGTGCTTGGAGGCTAGTCGTCAAGATTTGACTAATTACAAGTTACACTTACAACAGGCTTTTCTTTGTGCTTTTGTTTTTACCTTAGCATATTATTGATGTTTTAGACGATTTTATAGTAATGAGGTTCTTTCCCTTTTTTTCGTGTATATCATGGATTTTTATTGCATAATCGTGTTTGAATTTTCTCTTTAATTCTTGATTGGAAGATTTTAGTGATTCAATATTTTGCATGCCAATAAGAATTAAGTGCAAGTTCAACATTTTTAAGTTTCCACATTCAAACTTGACTTATGAATTTTCTGGAGTTTAATCGTAACAAGTTTTAGGGCCTTAACTTGTAGAATACATTGACCTGCAACTTGGTTGAATTAAGAGTTTAACATGCAAACTTGTAAGACTTATTTTATCATTTTTAGGATTTGGAGACTTCAACTTGTATACTTGAAGGATTTGAAGACTTCTACTCACATAATTTTTTAAATTTAAAGACTTCAAGCCTACTGTCAAAGAAACCCATATTTTATAAGGGCTTGACCCCTCCATTGACCCATCAATACTTAAGATAAGTCTAAAGTTTGATGAGACAAAAGACTTTGACTGTCATGTGATAATATAACAGTTTGAAAATCAAAAAAGAGTCTTAGAGGCTAAGATAGGTTCCATGGGGTCTAAGCACTGTTTCAAGACCTATTTTCATGAATATAGTTCATCTAGGAAGATGAAAAACCCAAAACGTCCAAGAACGTCCATGACGTTTGGAAACTAGTTCTAAGGGGTACTAGCGTGCCTTAACCTATTTGACTAGCTTTTAGGAGTTGGAAATCCATGAAATTATGTGGAAGGGTGTATAACATGTGATTAAGGTGATTCGTGGTCAAAACGTCTGGGTACGACTCCCCAAGCACCAACCAAAGGCCCTTTAGGAGGACCCTTGCAAGTTGATGTCAACACTGCCTAGGGAGTGTGCATAGATGAGATGCAGGCAATGATCCCTGAATCGATCGACGGGGCGTCATTGACAACCATCAATCCATACAAAGAAAAATGAAGGAAGCTTCTGCCTGCACCAGTCTCTCACCCAGACTACAGTTGTGCAGGACGGAGGGGGGGACCAACCGTCGACTCACAGACGGCCCAACGACGAGGTTCCGTTAGTGAGGGTCAAAGTTTTCCTGCATGTGTTAATGTTGGGTCATTTAATTAGTTAAGGGGTTAGGAGGTTAATTAGGGGTTTAAGTGAGTCTAACTAAATTAATTAACTTCGCCATATAAAGACCCCATTTTCTTCATTTTCCCAAACATTTTATGTTCCAGTCATTGAAGGCTTATTCGAGACGACTTGAAGAAGGCTTGGATATTCACTATCATCCAAGTGGGTAGGTCCTCACTTTTCGAGGGCGATGGCAGTATCTTGCCTATGAAGTTCCTTTGTTTTTATAAGACTTTTATGCTCATTCCACTTAATTGTGTACGACTTGTATAGGCCTATATCTTTCTTCTTTACATTTGATGTAGGGGATGCCCAAATTGCGATGATCGTTTAGATGGTATAAGATGAGACAATCTTCAAGGCTATCGTTATATCTTATATATATGTATGTGCAATAAAAGTAGGAGTCTATGTAACCTTCCTGTATGAAGGGTCTATGTATACTCGATACGACTGACTATATTATGTTTATGTAGAGGTCTATGTAAACCTCCCTGTATATGAAATGAAAAGTTCTAATTTTTTTCGCACTTTCAACCTATGAATGTAATGACATGAGATTAAGAGGATAGTCTTAGACCATGAGAAAGGATAAAGATACCAGTTCCGTCTAGGGGGTAAACTCAGATATTCAAACTTTGTATCAGAGTATCAATATGAATATTGTTGACTTTTGTCTTTCTCTCTACCACTTCTATGTAGGTTTGTATTCATAATTGTGAAGCGCGCACACTTATTAATAGGAACCTATGTGATGCTTAGGAATCACTCTCTTTCTTGGAAATCCTATATCGTGCCATTAGAGTATACCTATGGCGCGATTTTTCATCTAATCCTATTTTTATGCTTATAGAAAGAATGAAAACTCAAAGGAATGACGCTTGGAGACTCAAAGAGGAAATTGCCAATGTGGGAGCTCCTCCCCATGGTGATCAAGTTCCTCCACCTTAAGAAGGTTCTACCATAGAGCAAGCACCAGTTAATCCTCCTCCTTTGATGGATGAGAATATAAGAACCGATCTTCTTTAAACGGACCAAGCAATGGACACTCAAGCACAAACGGCCACGACTCAAGACCAAACTATGACGGCTCAAGCAAAATGGGAGGTTGTGTCCCGTCCACATCAACAAGTCACTATTATGGTTTCCTATCTAAGAGACTTCACTGAAATGAACCCTCCTACCTTCGACGGGTCTAAGGTTGAGGAAGACCCCGAAGAATTCATCGAATGAAGTATATAAGATACTTTTGGTAATAGGGTTGTTCACAAGTGAGAAGGCCAGTTGGAAAATTATCAACTGAAGAACGTGGCGCAAGCATGGTTTGTGAAGTGGAGGGATAATAGGCCCTTGAGAGGTGGTCCATTGATTTGGTAGATCACTAAGAACCCTTTTGTTTAGCGGTTCTTTCATAGGGAGATGAGGGAGGCAAAAGTGGTGGAGTTCATCAACTTTCGCCAAGGAGGTATGAGCGTTCATGAGTACTCTTTGAAATTCACTAAATTGTTGAAATATGCTCCTTCTATGATTTTCGATCCTAGAGATGAAATGAGTTGCTTTGTGATGGAGGTGTCGAATGATTTGGAAGAGGAGTGTCATTCGGCTATGCTACACGATAACATGAAAATTTCTCGTCTTCGGTGAATGCCAATCATGTAGAAGAGGCAAGGGCTAGGAGGAAGAGTAATTATGCTTAGAGGGAATGATCTTTTGATGGAGGTTCTTCAAAGAATAGGCTTGACATGCAAAACAAGCCTAGATTTAAGAAGAAGGTTTCAAGTCAAGTCCCTTCCAAGATCCCAAAAGCGAGTGGTGATAGGGTGTCTAACCCTAAATTTAAGAAGGGAAAATGTACTAATTCACCAACCGAGAAGACAACTTGTGGTAAGTGTGGCAAGAAGCACTATGGTGATTGCCTTAAGGGGACGAATAATTGTTTTGGTTGTGGAAATAGTGGGCACAAGGTGAGGGATTGACCTAATGTGAGGAGTCAAGACAAAGGTAGTAGTCAAGCTCAAGTAAGTGGTTCTAATGAGGCACAAAAGAAGAACCGCTTGTATACTCCCTGCTCTAAGGGTGAGCAAGAGACTTCTCCTGACATGGTGAATGGTATGTTACAAGTTTTATCTACTGACATATATGAATTACTTGATCCTGACTATACTTTATCCTTTGCTACTCCTCTAGTAGATAATAAGTTTGATATTTTACCCCATATTTTATATGAACCTTTTATAATGTCTACTCTGGTGGATGAGTCGGTTGTTGCTAAAATTGTATATAAAAATTGTCCTATAATGTTGCCCAATAGAGTTTATTATGTTGAACTATTAGAACTCAATATGATTGATTTTTATGTTATATTGGGTATGGATTTGTTGCATGCTTGCTTTGCTTCTATGTATTGTAGAACAAGGATAGTGAAGTTTAACTTTCCAAATGAATCCATTGTACAGTGGAAGGGAGGAAAATCTATTCCTAGAGGTCGTAACTTCTCTTGTCTAAAGGCGTGAAAAATTATCTCTAAGGGTTGTCTATACCATATTGTAAGATTCCAAGATCTAGACTTCGAAATTCCTCCCATTGAGTCTTTCCCCATTGTGTGTAAATTTACGAAGGTTTTTCCTAATGACCTTCCCGGTACTCCTCGTGAACAAGAAATTGATTTTGGTATTGATTTGCTACCAGATACAAATATTATTTCAATTCCTCCTTATTGGATGGCTCTGGCCGAATTGAAAAAGTTGAAGGCTCAACTCAAAGATTTACTAGACAAAGGTTTTATAAGACCTAGTATTTCTCGATGGAGTACTTAGTTTTATTTGTGAAGAAGGATGGGTCCATAAGAATGTGTATTGACTACCGCCAACTCAATAAACTCACCATTAAGAATAAGTATCATCTCCCTCAGATTGACGACATGTTTGATGAACTCCAAGGGGAAATATACTTTTCTAAGATTGACTTAAAGTCGGGGTATCATTAACTTAGGGTAAGAGGTGAGGATATACCAAAGACGGCATTCTGGACTAGATATGGTAATTACGAGTTCTTTGTAATGTCTTATGGTCTTGCCAATGCTCCGACGATGTTTATAGACCTAATGAATAGGGTGTTTCGAAATTACCTAGATCATTGTCATTGTCTTCATTGACGATATCATTATATATTCGAAGAATGAGAGTGATCATATGGGTCATTTGAGGGTTGTGTTGAAAACCCTTAAGAAACATCAATTGTTTGCCAAATATAGGAAGTGTGAGTTTTCGTTGAGGTCGGTGGCATTTCTTTGGCATATCATCTCTAGTTAAGGAGTTGAGGTAGACCCAAGGAAAATGGAGGCGGTGAAAAATTGGCCTAGACCATTGACTCCAAATGACATTAAGAGTTTCTTGGGTCTAGCAGGTTATTACCGGAGGTTAGTGGATGGTTTTGCATCCATTTCATCTTCCTTGATTACTTTGACCCAAAATTGTAAAAGATTGAATGGTCGGAGGCATGCGAGAAAAGTTTTCAATTTTTGAAAGATAGGATCAGTTCCGCTCCGGTATTGACTTTCCTTGAGGGTACAAAGGGTTTTGTTGTATATTGTGACACATCCGGAGTGGGTTTGGGTGTGTGGTTATGCAACATGGGAAAGTGATAGTCTCTGTCTCTAGGCAACTTAAGGTACATGAGCGAAACTATCCCACTCATGACCTTAAGTTAGCGGCCGTGGTGTTTGTTTTGAAAATATGGAGGTATTACTTGTACGATATACATCTTGAAAGATTATGACATGAGTGTCCTCTATCACCCTGGAAAGGCTAATATGATTGCGGATGACCTAAGTCGTATGACTATGTGTAGTGTATCTCACATTAATGAAGCCAAGAAAGACCTAGTGAGCGATGTTCATAGGTTGGCTAGGTTTGGAGTGAGATTATAAGATTCTTTGGATGGTGGTTTCATGGTCCACGATAACTCTGAGTCATCATTGGTGGTTGAGGTGAAGTTTAAGCAACACCTTGATAAATCGTTGATGGAGTTTAAGGAAATGGTCGTCGACAAGCTTAATGAGGAATTTTCCCTGGGGGGGGGGGATGGTATTTTAAGGTGCAAAGGGAGATTATGTGTTCCCAAGGTAGATGGGTTGAGGGACCGGATCCTAGAAGAAGCCCATGGGTCCTGCTACTCTATAAGGATTTGACAAAAATGTACAATGACCTTAGGGAAATTTATTGGTGGAAAGGTATGAAGAAGTACATAGCGGAGTTTGTCGCTAAGTGTCCAAAATGCCAATAAGTAAAAGCCGAACATCGAAAGCAAGTGGATTACTACAAGAGATCCAAATTCCTACTAGGAAGTGGAAAGACATAAATATGGACTTTGTGGTGGGTTTACCTAAGACTCAAAGGTCATATGATTCTTTATGGGTGGTTGTGGATATGTTTACTAAGTCCGCTCGCTTTATTCCTGTCAAGTCTACTTATTCGACAGAAGATTATTCTAGGATATTAATAGATGAGATTGTGTGTTGCCATGGTATTCCGTTATCCATCATATCAAACCGGGGTGCACAATTCACAGTTTTTTTAGAGGTCATTCCAAAAAGGATTGGGTACTAAGGTGAAGTTGAGTACCGATTTTCATCCTCAAACGGATGGTCAAACCCTTAAGTATATTCTTAGGGATTGTATTATTGAATTTAAATGGAATTGGGATAAACATTTGCCTTTCGTGGATTTTTCTTGTAACAATAGTTTTCATTCATCCATTTCCATGGCTCCCTACGAAGGCTTGTATGGTAGGAGGTGTAGGTCTCCTATAGGGTGGTTTAAAGTGGGTTACACTTCGCTTATTTGTCCCGATTTGGTTTATAAAACTTTGGAAAAGGTTCAAATCATAAGGAACCGGTTGCAAACGGCCTATAGCAGGCAAAAATCTTAGGCCGATCATAGGAGAAGAAATTTGGAGTTTGAAGAAGGAAATAAAGTGTATTTGAAAATTTCACTAATGAAAGGGGTGGTTAGATTTTGCAAGAAGGGGAAGTTGAGTCCTCGTTATGTGAGTCCCTATGAAATCTTGCAAAGGGTTGGTAAAGTTGCCTACGAATTGAAACTCCCTAATGAACTGGCTTAAGTTCATCCGGTTTTCCATGTTTCTATGTTGAAAAAGTGCTTTGGTGATCCTGAGTGTACTGTTCATATTAAGGGTCTTGTGTCAAGGATAACCTCTCTTATGAGAAAGTTCCGATTCAAATTCTTGATAGTAAAGTCAAGAAAGAAATACTATTTTCCTTCTCTCTTCTTTCTCTCTTTATGTGGAAGCCACCATTGAAGACAAGCTAGGGGGAGGTTTTGGGGGATTGAAAGGGAATATTTCACCATCAAATCTTCATCAAACATTAAGGTATGAGATCTAATCCACCTTTGAGACTTTTTCCTCAAAGGGTTCCTTCAAATTGGATTTCAAAAGTTGAATTTTGAAGTGATTTTCAACCAATTACGAAATTGATGTTGTGAACTGAGTTATTTATGCTTTATTTAGGGTATAATGGATATATTAACATGTATTTTAACTTTATTATGGTAATTTGTGATGGTTTGACCTAAATTGAAGAATATGATCATTAACCCTTAACCCTAGGTTTGATCTTGATGTAAATTAGGTTGTGATTGATTCAATTGTCTTGATTATGAGTAAAATCTCTATTAGACGATGTATTTATAATAATGATTAACAAATTGGAGTGGATTGTAGTCTTTCATGCTAGTCTTGAGAAGATGATCTAGGTTATAAGGTGTATTGACCTAGTCATCTTGATTTAAAGCTATGATCTAGTATTGAATTGTGCTATAGTGTTTATTATAGTCTTGTTATCATGTTGAATATTGAATAATGATGTTGAACATATAAATTTGATTGAATTGAGGTTTTATGGTAAGGCCTAAATGATGAACTATGAGGAAGACTTGGTAAGTCTTATAATCCACTTTCATTATGTAGGACTTGTATAAGACTATATGTGGCATCTTTACATTTGATGTAGGGGTATGCCCAAATTGTGATGATCGTTAGGATGGTATGAGATGAGACAATCTTTGAGACTATCCTTCTATCTTATATATATGTATGTGCAATAAAAGTAGAAGGCTATGTAACCTTCCTATACGAAGGGTATATGTATACTCGATACGACTATATTATAAGTATGTTGAGGTCTATGTAAACCTCCAAATAGATGAAATGAAAAGTTCTAAATTTTTCCGCACTTTCAACCTATAAATATAATGACATGAGACTAAGAGGCTAGTCTTGGTCCTTGAGAAAGGACGACGACACCTGATACATGTAAGGGGTAAACCCGGATGTGACAGATAGATCAAGTGGGAACATTTGATTTTTTGATACTCACGCAACGGAACTTAGAATATGGTTCTAAGCGCCTACATACCTCAATGAAGAGGACCAACTCACAACGTAGTTATGGGTGAAAGAGTGATTTTTTTTGTTGTGCCGTACACAGTTTATACTCTTGCAAGTAAGGAGTGACATGCATTTTAGGTGCGTATCTTAAGGAGTGTCATCTTACTTCAAGGGTAGTACATCTATAGGAATTTGGTGTTAACTGGACTGATTCTTAAGTAATCAGCATCAACAAATTTGTAAGCACTATTTGAATATGTTTCTTGTACGAAATACGGTACATCCCACTATTAGGTAAATTCACCCTAGACTTGTGCGAAGTAATGATGGGTCTTCTTATCGTGAGAACTTGGTATCCGACTTGGAATCACCTCAAGTGAACCTTCTTATTGAAAGCGCGAGATAGACGTGCTTGATAACATTTAAGGTTTTGTTGGGCTTCTACTGTCACGCCCCGAGCCTACACCTTAGACGTGGCTGGCACCCATTGACCATTGATGGCCTCGAGCGAACCCTTTGCCTGGCTTATCTAACTCAGCGGAAGACTGAAAAGCTAGAGAAATAACTCAAAGAGAATAACTTTAAAATTATACCTAGACAAAATGGCAACTCAAACTTTATCGTTTTCAAAGTGAAATAAAAAGAACCAAAAAACTAATACAATCTGTCTATGAAGCCTCTAATTTAAAAATGGATGTGGGGACAGGACCCCCAATCATCCTAATAACTGAAAACTTAATCAAATAACTAAATGATAAGGATGTTCTCCAGAATGAAGTGAGGCTCAACAACTGACTCTGAGATGTTCACTAGATCAACGGTGCACCGAATGCTGATCCTAGTTACCAGCGTCTGTATCATAATATGTTGCAGGCCAACTGACATTAGTACATTGAAAGTATGAGTATGCGAGTTCGAATGCTAACAACAATTAAGCTTGAAAAGTAATAAGAACAAACACTTACCTTGGCTCTGCTCAACTCATCAATAACTTAACTCATTCAATCAATGACGGATCACTCATGCACTTCTTCGACAGAGAAATATGAAATACCGGAAGAACCGTTGCTAAATCTTGTGGTAGTTACAACTCATAATATACATTGACAACTCTTTTGGAAATTATTTAAGGACCAACATATCGGGGAATAAGTTTCCCTTTCTTACCAAACCTCATAAAACCGTTCATGGGTGAAACTTTAAGATATATCCAATCATCCACCTCAAACTCTAACGGACTTATCCTAACATTTTTGTAGGACTTTTGGCAAGTCTGCGCTGTCTTCAACCTCTCTTAAATCACTTTCACCTTCTCCATATCTTGGTGAACTAAATATGGTCCTATCAACCCTGCTTCACCAACCTTGAACCACACTATATAAGATCTGTATCTTCTCCCATAAAGAGCTTTATACAGAGCCATTTGGATGCTTTAATGATAAATATTTTCGTAGGAGATTCATTGAGAGGTAGGTGATCATCCTAATTTCCTTTGAAATCTATTACACAAGATTTTATTATGTCCTTTAAGGTCCGTATTGTACGCTCTGTTTGTCGATATTTATGAGGATGAAAAGTCGTGCTTAAATTCATCTTTGAACCCAAACCTTTCTTGAATGCTTTCAAGAGCTGAGAAGTAAATTGTTCACCTTTATATAAAGTCTGGAAGGGGGACCGGGTCGGCCTGCACTGGCCCATAACTGGCTTGAGATTCCCTCCATTGGACTCGGTCCCCTGTACATTTGGGGGTTTAAGGAAAGGGGGTTCAAGGGATCGGTCAGGGTCCGGTTCACCCTTTGGTCTTGGTCAACCCAGCCCGGTCCCAACCCAGCTGAACTGGCCGTTTCGCTGTATCCCCTTATATATATCTTTTTTTAAGTTTGAAAATATAACCGTTGTAAATCATTGGGGAAATAGGTAGTGGGCCCCTCCTAACATTTTTTTTCCATCTTTTTCACTTTCCAAACACCCCCTACTATTAATACTTTAATTTAAGCCCTCAAGTTATCATAATTACACTTTAACCCATTTGTAATACTATAAATACCCCTTTATCCCTTACTATTTCTTACAAAATCATCTATTCTCATTTCTCTAATCTATTTTTATATCTTCTGAAATCTAAATTTTAAGTTTTAATTTCTAATATATTTAAGTCTCATATTATCATAATGCATATATTTCAATTTTTAATTCGAAATTTAATCTCATATTATCATAATGCGTATATTTCAATTTTTAATTCTAAATTTAATCTCATATTTGCTATCAAGTAATGGAGTTTCAAATTACAAGTTACAAGTTACAACAAACTACAAGCTTCAAGAATTAGTTTAACGTCTACTATTAATGCAGACGTTTGGTATATTCGTTTCATAATATATATATATATATATATATATATATATATATATATATATATATATATATATATATATATATATATATATATATATTTTCGTCTTTATTTTTTGTGTTATTGTTAATTTTATTTTATACTTTATATATATCTAAATATGATTCTAACAAAAAAAATACCGGTAAAGAAAAAGTGAAAGAACTAGAGAACGACAAGGTGACATATTTAAAATATTTAATTTTGGTAAAAATAAAAGTAAAGAAATTAAAATAAGAGTAAATGTGATGGTACTTCATCCAAATCTATGTCTAGAATTAGATTTAATACAAATGATTCTACTTATGTTGATGATACTTCTTATGTTATTAATTAAAATGTTGAACTCGTTCATGACAGTTTAGAACAACGTAATGGTAATACTAATCTTAATTACGATGAAAATTCAGGTGAAGAAGTAGAAGTTTATTCGGGAGAAGAGGAATTAGAAGATACACCTACTAGTCCGATGACACAAGTTCCAAATGAAACTACAAATTCAACGGAGAAAAATTGTGGACGTCCACCCCTTATACCTCCCACAAGGGAGAAGTTGAAGTATCAATGCCCTAAAAATTCTATTATGTGGCAATTTATGACTTTCGATAAGGAAAACAATGTTGCTATTTGTAATAAGTGTAAGCAACCTTTAAACATAAACAAGGTGGTGGTCAAGGTGGGACGGGGGATTAAATAGACATATTTTATCTTGTGTGCCAATTCAATATAAATAAGCTAAAACATTAGCCAATAGAGAAAAAAGGAATTCCTGTTAATGAATTTGAGTTAAGTATAATGAATCGGTAGGGGCTTCTAATATGTTTCAATGAACATTACATCCTTCTAACTACGGTGGTCTACTAACACAACGTAAATATAATGAGGAAAATGATTGCAAATATTTAGCTAAAATGGTTTCTTTTTATGGTTTGCCTTATAGTTTTCCTTCAAATTCTGGTTTTACTGATTGTATTCAACAAACTTATAATCCTGCTTATAGAGGTTTTTCAAGAAATACTATTAAATCTAATATTTTTGAATATCATAGTAAACATTGTCCATTTCTCTGTTGTATATTTAGCATATTAGATAGTAGAGCGTCTATTATTTTTCACATGAATCGTAGTGTTAATGGATATGATTAGTTAACTGTTATATCACATTTGATTGATCATAATTGGAATTTGCAAAAAAGAATCTCAAGCTATAAAGAATGTGTAGAGAAAAAAACTGGTGCATATTAGGCTTTAAATAGTTTAAGTGTTTTAGATTATTATATGCTTATAGATAAAGTAATTTTTGTCGCATTAGATAATGCATCTAACAATACAAACGCTGGTAGGATGTTGAAGTTAGCTTATGTCCAATTGACATTAATGTTTTTCATGTTAGATGTGTTCCACATATATTAAATTTAGTTGTACAATATAGTATTTCATTTTTGATTGTGGTTGCAAGAAAATTGAATATGTCGTTGCCTTGATTTTTCATACTAAAAAGGCTGCTAGAATTAAGAAATTTAATGAGCGTTGTTTACTATTTGAATTATCACCTAGAAAAATTCCAAGAAATATTAAGACAAGGTGGAATTCCCTTTTGCGAAATGCTTTCAGTTACTTACAAATATAAAAGATCCATACAAATGGTGTTTAATGCTCATAATGCTGACCCATTAGATATAATTTGTGATGAAGATTGGGAAGAAACTAAAGAACTATTATAATTTTAAGTCTTTTTATGATGCTACAACCATGTGTTGTGGAATTTATTATTCTACTATTTCATCACTATTAATAAATATTTGTGCTCTTTCAATTCAATTTTCTAAATATAAAAATAGATAAATTTAGAGTTGTAATTGAAGTTATGGTTGAAATATTTTATTTTTTTCCTTTTCCTCAAATTTATTTAACTACTACTTTACTTCATCCTGATTATAAATTACGCGGTGTGAAGGCACTTGTTGACACTTTTTATGATACTTTAGAAATTTTACTGGAAGAAATTCTAACTTGTGAAATGTTGTAAGTCTAGCATAAAACTAGAAGCAAAAATGTTATATGAAAAATATAGAACTACAGAAAATACTCAAGGAGAAGTTGGTCAAACTTCTAATCCTAAGGTTGATTTTGAAGTTCGAATTTCAACGTATACGCGAGGTGTTCTTGGTCTTAATTCTACTATCCGTGATGATTTTAAATAATATCCTAATCAATCTTTACAAGTATTGAAAATCAAAGATGGTAATGAAGATTTGTTAGGATGGTGGAGGGGGAGAGTTACATTTCCTATTTTGAGCAAAAAGTGTTCATGATATTCTAGCTATTCAAGCTTCATCAGTTGCATCGGAGGCTACTTTTAGTGCAGCAAAGTTTCAAATTGGCGATCATAGACATTCATTGGCGAAAGAAAGTTTGGAAACAACACTTTTATTTAGAAACTAAATCAATGCCGATAGGAGAAATACTAATTTGCCAATGATAAGTTCCAAACTAGCAACTTGGATCAAAATGACAATTGCATGTAGTGATGATGAATTAGAGTCACAAGAGTTTCCAGCTAGTTTGCCAACACCGGAGGATATCACCATCGATATGATGCGACAATTAGAATTGAATTTTAAAGGACAAAATAGATATTATTAGATTACATACGAGAACTAATTCAAATAGAACCCTTCCTAGAAGGTGGTTGCGTAAAATTAGTTATTCATCTAATATTTGTAGCAAATATTAGTTTTACACATGAGAATTTATTGAAACAGAACCCTTCCTAGAAGGTGGATGCGTAGATTAGTTACTCCACTAATATTTGTAAATTCTAACTTTTAAGTTCTATGTTGCAATTAACATTTATACAATAAATTTGAAGGCTTTATTCATATTTTTTTATACAATTATTGTCTTGCATTTTAATTTTAATGCATAGAATTATACATACATATGTAAATATATACTAAACTAACTTTATAATACTTATTTTAAAAAATGAAACTTGACACTTGAAATTTTACTTTAAAATATTTAAAATACAAATTTAAATTTCTCAAATTTATAATTTGATATTTAAAACTTGAAACTTGAAATTTGAAACATGAACCTCGAAATTTGAAAATTTAATTTGATATTTGAAACTTGAAATTATAAAATTTAATTTGACATTTGAAAGTTAAAAGTTAAAATTAAAATTTTATAGCTAAAACATATAATTTCAATACAAATAAATAAGTATTTTAAAAAAATCCCCCGTCCCGTCCCGCCAAACCCCGTCCCATCCCGTATATATAGTGGGACGGGATGGGACATATTTTTGTCCCCTCAATCTCGGTCCTCCCAACCCCGCAACCATTCAAATCCCCCCATTTCTGTCCCCCATCCCGTCCCGTCCCCCTTCATCCCGTCCCTCCGTCCCCGTCCCTTTACCAATTCTACTCTATATGAAATAATAGAGGCTGAGACTCCATAAAGTCTTACAAACTCTTGAATGTAAAACTTAGCATAATCCTCGACTAAATGAGTAGTCTTTACTAGCAAAAAGGGGCTGATTTTGTAATTATATCGACAATTACCGAAACTAAATCTTGTTGTCTGGGAGACTTTGGATAGCCTATGATGAATTCCAAATAAATATTTTCCTACTTTCATTCTAGAAGTTCAATGTTCTGAGCCAAACCCCTAGGTCGTTGGTGTTCAACTTTCACTTGCTGGCAATTCGGGCACTTGGTAACAAATTCAACAATGTCCTTCATACCTTCTCACTAATATACTTCTCTCAGATCGTGATACATCTTGGTGAATCCCGGATGAGTGTAATATCTGGAGTTATGAGCCTCATCCATCATCCTATCTTGGAGTCCATCAACCCTAGGTACACACAATCTACATTAATACTTGAACAAACTATCTCCCTCTTGTTCAAAAGCCAATACTCTTTACTTATAAACATTCGCCTTCAAATCAAGAAAAATAGGTCTTTGTCTTGCTTCTCTTTCACCTCTGACGCTAGTGATGAATCAACCCCATTGGTCACCACTATACCCCTTCTATGGAATCCATAAGTCTAACTTCTATCTATGCAAGTCTGTGCACATCTTTAGCTAACTCCCTTTATTCTTCCTCAACATGGGCGGTACTCCCCATGGATAACCTGCATAAGGAATCAACAACCACATTGGCTTTATCAGGGTGGTAAAGAATACTCATGTCATAATCCTTCACTAATTCCAACCACCTCCTTGTATGAGATTTGGCTCTTTCTGGGTGATCACATATTGTAGGATCTTTTGCTCAGTGATTATGTCAACATGAACACCATACACGTAGTGACGCCATAATTTAAAGGCAAAAACTACTACAACGAACTCTAACTCATGGGTTGGATAATTCTTTTCATGGACCTTCAACTGTCTTGAGGCATAAGCTATAACTTTGTCATTTTTCATTAACACACAACCCAAAACAACTAATGATGCATCACAATACACCACAAAACCTTGGGTACCCTTTGATAAAGTCAAGACTAGAACGGTAGTCAATCTTTTTTTCAACTCCTGAAAGTTTTTCTCATAAACTTTAGAGCATTGAATTTTGACTTTTTTCTGAGTTAGCTTGGTCAAAGGAGACAAGATAGATTGAAACCATTCAACAAATCTCTTTGAAATTTTTTTATCTTTCGGATATCCACTCTAATTCCATCACCGAAGACTACGTGGCCAAAGAATGCCACAGACTTAAGCAAAAACTCACACTTGGAGAACTTGACATACACTTCCTTTTCTTTCAAACTCTTTAGTACTATTCTCAGGTGACTAGCATGATCTTCTTCACTCATTGAATAGATTAATCTTCAATAAATGAAGACATAACAAATAGATCTAAATAAGGTTTGAAGACTCCGTTCATAAGATCCATATAATGATGTAGGCGCATTGGTCAAACCAAAGGACATAACAATAAACTCATAATGCCCATATCTGGTTCTAAAAGTTGTATTTGGAATATCACATTCCCTAACTTTTAATTGATGGTAGCCTGATTTTAAATCGATTTTCAAGAAGTATGAAAACCCTGAAGCTAGTCGAAAAGATCATCTATCCTTGGGAAAGAATATTTATTCTTGATGGTCACCTTATTCAATTGACGGTGGTCTATACACATCCTAAGGGAACCATATTTATTTCTCACACATAAGGCCGGAGCACTCCAAGGTGAGACACTTGGTCGAATAAAACCTTTATATAACAAATCTTTCAATTGCTTTCAGCTTTATTAACTCTATTGGTCCATTCTATATGACGGAATAGATATAGGACGGGTATTCTGAATGATGTTTTTGCTGAAGCCTATTTCTCTCTCATGGGGGACTCCGAGTAGATCATCAGGAAAGACTTTTGGGAACTCTTTTACTATAGGAACTACTAAAGGGGAGGTACCTTAGCACTTGAATCATTAACTCAGGCTAAGTGATAGATAAAACTCCTTGAAACTAACTTCCTCTCCTTAAGGTACGAAATGAAACAACCCTTAGGCACTTTGAACAACTACTCCACTCTATGACTGGCTCATTTGAAATATGAAACTTGACAACTCGAGTGCAATCTATTGATGCATAATTGGCTTGAAGCCAGTCCATACCTAAAATGACATCAAAATCTACCATGTCTAACTTTACTAAATCAGTCATTGTACTCTTATGACTGATGAAAACAGGACAATCACGATAGACTCTTTCTGCTAGAATGGATTCACCAACAGGTATTAAAACATTGAATGGTTTACTATGTTGATCAGGAATAATTTGAAAGTTCATGGCAACACATGGAGTAACAAAAGATAAACTCGCTCCTAGGTCTATCTATGCCTAAATAGTAAATTCAAATACTTGAACCATACAAGTGACAACGTCTAATAAATTCTCCTGTTATTGGCGATTCTAGAGAGCACACAAGTTGTTTGTTCATCCGAAAGCACCTGAAGTAGCTCCCTTAGGTGCAATCCTCTCGGGTGGAGAAACTAATGAAGACTGAGCTCTGTTTCCCCCATTACTACCACTTTGCTTTTAATTTGGGCACTCTCTCATATAATGCCCGGTCGGACCAAACTTGACGCAACTCGTGGAGCTCTCACGACAAGCACCGGAGTGATTTCTACCACACTAGGCATAGGTGTACTAGCATATGATGGTGCAAGCCCTTTCTATTTTTGATATTGTCGCCGATTGGAGCCACCTTCCACTGTTCAAACTCATTCCAAGTCTTGTGTCTCTTTTTTTAGTGCTCTTTTTTTTCCTTCATCTTTTCCCCCTCTACCATCTTTACATAGACCATCAACCTTGAAATGTCCATGTCTCCAATAATCATTGCAGCCCATCCCTTTTTTCTTGAAGACCGACCCAAGCAAGGAACAAATAAGATCATTCTGCTTCTTATATCCTTAACAATCTCAGGAGCATAGGAAGACAGTTGGGTGAACTTTAACACATACTCATTCACACTTAGCGAATCCTGCTTCAGGGTGAGGAACTCACATACCGTGGCCTCTTTCTGTTCTCGGGGAAAGAAACGCCTCAAGATGGTCTCCATAAAATAATCCCAACTTGCGGGTGGTGCATCTTCATCTCTACCCTCCTTCAAATGATCAAACCTAGTCCTAGCAATTATCTTAAGTTGATAAGCATCTAGATCGACTCTTTCAATATCAACCACATGCATCACATAAACCACCTTTGTCAACTCTTTCACATAGTTTTTCGAATCCTCTGTAGTGTTTGAACCAAAAAATCTTGGAGGATTCATCCTCAAGAATTTCTGAATCCTCGAACTGTCTGCCACTTCTTGTCGAGCTCCCATTTGTAGCCCGACATTATTTTTCACCCCTTAGATCAGCATCTAGAAAACCCTTTGTATGACTTACCTTACTCAGTGGAAGACTTCAACACTAGAGAAATAACTCAAAGAGAATAACTTTAAAATAATTCCTAGCCAAAATGGCAACTAAATTCTTATCATTTACCAGTGAAATGAAAAGACCAAAGAAACTAATACGATCTATCTATGAAGAATCTAATGTAAATATGGATGTTGGAACAAGATCCCCAATCATCCTAATAACTGAAAACTAAATCAAATAACTAATTAATAAGGATGTCATCCTGAATCAAGGGAGGCTCACCAACAAACTCTTAGTTGTTCGCTGGATTCATGGTGCACCGAATGCTGATGTTACTTACCTGTGTCTGCATCATAATGCGATGCGGGCTAACTGGCATTGGTACATTGAATGTATGTGTATGTGAGTTGGAATTCTAACAACAATCAAGATTGAAAAGGAGTAAGAATGAACACTTACCTTGACCTACTCAACTCATAAATAACTCATTCAATATAATCCAATTTAATAATAAGTTCAATATACAGTAAACTCTCTGAAACATGCTGAAATATTTGAATGTATGCAAGATACAAGTAACTCTGATATATATATAAAAATACAAGTAAACTAATATATATACAAATACAATATCTTTTGTTGGAGTTTCTCTAACTGAAAACCATCACTTAAGAGCTACAATGATGATATAATAATGTACCTCAAGGTGCCAGTGCAACCTATACCCGGCCAAAGGTATAAGATCTTAACTGCCTAATACATCCACTAGTCTACTGCGTAAAGGGTCCATTTAAAAAGTATAAACCTTTTCTACCCATGGTGACACATGGTTTATGGGGGTTATGAGTTGTCTGAACACTACCTCATATCAGTTATCAATACTACTCCCAAAATATACTGGCTCTTATGTTTTAAAAACATATGGATTATGTGTTAGATTAGTGCTTAAAATACTAATCTCAAAAGCTATCTTGGAAATCTTCGTTTCCCTGCTTTCTTCTTATAGAAAACTTTACTTCTTTTCTAAAACTTGCCCTAAGGTTCCTTGGAACTCAAATTTTCCTTTCTTGTTTAAATGTGAATTTTTTTTAAAAAAATTTTGTGTAAATTAGTCACCATATACCTTGAAGAAAAGAACTTAAATTTAACTCTTTCCTTAGGTTGAAATTGAGTCTTAAAAACAAGATTTAAATGTTTACATAAGACCATTGAAAACCTTTAGGAACATATCTTTAACTTACTTCTTAACTTTAGACTTTCCTCTTAACTTCCTTGAGTTGATCTTAACTTTCCTTGAATTGAATTATGGATTAAAAGTTATTATTTGACTTCTTTAATGATATCTAGGTTTTTAGAAATCATTTGAAGTAATTAGAATCACTGTAAGGTGTTAATGTACCTAGGAAGGACTTAAAAGGACTAAACTATGAAAATTGAACAAAAAACATCGGGTTGGGCGTACTGGTGGCGCGCTTCGCCAACCTCATTTGACTGAGGCTTAAATCTGGAGCAATGGCGGCACGCTGCACCAGGCTCCAGTTAACTGAGGTCAACTTCTGACGTACAGCAGGCGCGGCCCGCCTGTCTTGCCCAGGTGGGTCTGACGGATTTTTTAACTCGTTTTCAATTTCCAAAATACCTAAGCATCCATAGTTCTATCCCTAAGACTTTAGGATCATCAGTACTATCAATACCCAAAATATATAACTAAAAATGATGTTTAAAACTACTAATCAACATCAATGGGGATTCAATCAACTTAACCAAAAGAGATTCACCAAGATTTGTCAACAACTCACTTCAAATCATCTGAAGAACTCCAAAACTACAAAAACTGAAGCAAGATTAATGTGTTAATGAATTAATTCAACACAAAATATCTCACATACCTCAATATGGATCAACCCCAATGAATTCCACTTGACGATCTTGCCATTGTTGATGAGTTCTTGATCTTTCTCTCTTCTCCTTCCTCCTGTCGCTTTTCTGCCAAGCCCTAAGCGTGAATATAACACTTTTTATTCTAATATGAAGAAAACTTGTTTTTACCCTAATTAAACCAGTAAAAGATTTAGGAAATAAATGTGTAAAAATTCTACTTTAAGGATTGGAACCTTCCTCAATCATATAACTTAACTTCTTAAAGGCGTATCTCTGTCATACGATATCAAAATCGTGCAAACTGGGCGCTGTTTGAAATATATTTCCAAGGACTTTTCGACCATAACAAGAACTACCTCTAAATCATCCTTATCTAGAAGTTATGGTCTTTTAAGAATGATAAAAACACACTTTTTAAACTTAGAAATTTCCAGATTTTCCCCTTTCTTTCCAAAAGTAATTATTTTTGTCATCTTATCTTATTCTTAGCTATTTTGGGTTATGAGATGTTATATCTAGCCTCATTTCATCAAGTAATCCTAACTTAGAAAGATGTATTTGAGAATGTTCTTCTTCGGTGAGACCTTTTTGAATAGCAAGTTGTAAAGAAGGTATTTAGTGCTCGAGGGGCATGCCTTTTTCAACTCCAAAAGCAAGTGAATATGGTGTTTCTTGAGTTGGTATGCGGTATATTTTCCTATATGCCCATAAATCTTCTTCCATTCTTTCATTCCAATCCCATTTGTACTTGGAGAAAACTTTCTTGAGCAGGTTGCATAGAGTCTTATTAATTGCTTCAGCAACACCATTGACGGAAACATGATACATAGAAGATTTACGCTACTTAAACCCCAAAGAGATCACATATTTTTTTCATTAACTTTTTAAAAAATGACTTGCCATTTTCTGTTATCATGTCGCGAGGGATGCCAAAACGATATGTGACATTCACTCAGATGAAATTTGCATCATTCCCTTTCTTCACTTCTTTAAGAGAGACAACTTCAGCCAATTTTGAGAAGTAATATTTTGCAGCTAAGATGTAAAAGTGCCCACCAAAATATTTTGATAGTGGTCCCATAACATCCGATCACTAGCGTCAAATGGAAAAGATGCGATAGTTGGGTGCAATACTTTGAGTGGATGATGTATGAAATTGGCATGAACTTGACAAACATTGCAACTCTAAGAACAATCTAAGCAATCATTCACCATGGTTGGATAATAATACCCATTCTTCTTTATGTGAAAGTGGAGTTTTAGTCCATATTGATGTGATCCAAATACTCCTTAGTGTGCTTCTTGTAGAGCTTGAATTGTTTCTTCCTCTCCAAAATATCGTAATAGTACACCCTCGAATGATCATTTATATAATGTGTCATTTTATTAAAGGAAGTGAGATGCACGACGATGAATGTTAGTGCTTCTCCTTGGATTTTCTGGAAGTTCCCATAACACATGTCTCAGTAATTGGTTGTCTCCCATCTTCCTTTGCAGCTTCAGAAATGGCGACGAGATACACAAGCTCATTTTCTATATATTCTTCCTGATTCGGCGGTGGTACTATCCATTTTTAACAAATAGTCACTTGCGTTTGATTATGAAATGTTAGGTTGAATCTCGGGTAGCCAATGCATCAACTTTCTTATTTTCTGTTCTACGCACATGCTGAAGGGTTACATATCCAAGCCATCTTATCATATTTTGAGCATAATCATGGTAAGGACGGAATTAGGGTTTCTTTACCTCATAAATTCCCAAGAGTTTGTAGATCACCAAGTGAGAGTCCCCAAAGACTTGTAAGTGTAATTGCTTCATGTCGAGGACCATCTCAAGTCCAAGTGTCAACACTTTGTATTCGGCTACATTATTCGACTAACATTTCCTTAAAGTAAAGATAATGATAGAATCTTCTCTTTTGAAGGGATGAACACTATGCCAACGCCAACTCCTGCTCAACTATGATGTGCGTCCGCATCAAAGTACATTTTCCAAGGAGGTTATATTTCAATAGGCATCACATCTTCATCAGGAAGCTTATTAATTAACTCCCACTCATCAGGTATCAAATGGTCTGCCAAGAAATTTGCTAATTCTTGTCCCATCACAACTTTCTGAGTGATATACACAATCTTAAACTGTGGAACTGAAAGTATCATCTCTAAAGTCGATCACTAAGGACAGGTTTTGACATAACAAACTTGATGGTATTGTCTCTAGAAATAAGACGGATAACATGATCTTGAAAATAATTCTTCATATTTTTAATTTAGAAGACAAGTGCGAAGCACAACTTTTTAATTAGCAATAGTTTATGTTATTCGACGTCATCATTCTACTTAAATAATAAAGAGAGATTTCTTTGCCTTCACTATTCTCTTGAGTTAACAGGGCTCATATAGACCTTTCTTATGCCAAAATGTAGAGTATAAATGGCTTTTCAGATATATGGGCTACCAAAATTGGAGTTTTTGCTAGATACAATTTGATACTTCTTAATCCATCACTACATGTTTGGTCCCAATTAAAAGGAGCACCTTTCTTCATGATATGGTCAAATAGTTGGCATCTTTCCGCTAGATTTGAGATGAACCTCCTTAAGTAGGATAAGTTTCCTTGGAGAGTCTTTAACTCATGAATATTTCGAGGCTCAGGCATCTTCACTATTGCATCAAATTTGGCTTGATCAATTTCAATTCCCTGATGTCTCACACTAAATCCAAGGAACTTGCCATAAGTAACTCTGAAGGAACGTTTCAATGGATTCATTATTAGTTGTTATCTTCAGAGCAACTCAAACATCATTCTTATGTCTTTCAAATGATAACCCTCTTTCTAGACTTTACCACTAAGTTATCAACATAGCATTCAACATTTCTTTGGAGCAAGTAATCAAATATATTTTACATAGCACTTTCATATGTGGCACCAACATTATTTAAACCAAACAACATTACTTTTTATCAATAAATACCCTTAGCTGTATGAAATTCGGTGAGTTCTTCATCATTTTGTACCATAAAAATTTGATTATAGCCGACAGAGCTGTTCATAAACGACATCACCTCAGAACCAGTGGTGGCATCAATCACCAACTCTAGAATAGAAAGAGGAAACTCATCTTAAGGGAATGCATAATGGAGATCTCTAAATTCAATACAAACTCAAATTTGACCATTCTTCTTCCTCACAGGAACAATAATTGAAATCCATGTAGGATATTTGACCTCATGAATAAATCCTTCCTTAATGAGTTTGTTAAGTTCATTTTTCATCAATGGAACCAATGGCTTAATTCCTCTAGAGTTGCAAGACATCGGGTTTTTTTAGTGAGGCACTTCTACTTTTTCCCTCTTAAGGCGTTAGATTGGCTTATGCTTTTCCAATTTCTTCACCATTTTTCCTCTTATCTTTTTTTTGGATTTTTCTTTTCGTAAGCTTGACTTTTTGCATCTTCGCGTAGTCAAAAGAATCCATTATTGATCACCATCCAGGTAATCTTGAGGTTTATCTTGCTCCAATAACTCTTATTCATTCTATTTAGAGGTATATATTTGGATTGAATTAAACAAACCAAATGTGATAGATATTTGATTAGAACTAGATCTCATCATTAAGGAAAATTTTCTTTTCATTGACCAATCATAACACTCTATCCTTAAAGAGAAAACATTTTTCAAAAGGATGACTCACAAGTCTATGATACTTGCAATAATTTGGGTCATCAGTTTTTCCCACCTCATCTGGTCACATCATCTCTTGCAAGTCAATGAGCTTTAACTCGAGCAACTCATCAAAAATCTCAGAAACATCATAATCCAAGAAGGGATATTTTTTCCCTTGCTTTTTCCTTAGTTTTGTCTTTTGAATTTAATGTTCTTGGGAATTTAATTTTCATATTTTTCTTTGTACCCTCATTCGTGGTGAAATTCGCATGCAACATATTAACACTAATGTATTCATCTTTGTCATTTCTGGGTACAAATTTTCTCCATAGCTTAGGTTCCTTCTTGTCTCTTCCTTTGCAAGGTTCATGGACAAACGTCATATCTTTTCAGGCAGAGGGCATTCTCAACTCCATATCATGAGCGCGACTAGCTAGATCTTCAAAGGATTTTGGTTTTATTCATTTTAAGATGTAAAAAGGCTCCCATTGCATTCCTTAGATAAACATTTCAATTGCAAAAGCTTCACTAAGCCCATTCTTGCAATACAGGCCCACAGTCTTCCATTGATTTAATAAATTTATAACTAATTCATCCTTCATTTGGCGAGTATTTTTAAGCTCTACCATGCTCACCATATGCCTTGAGATGTAGAAGCAATTCAGAAACTCGTGCTCTAGTTTCTTCCAACTATCAATATAATTAGGCTTCACATCCATATACCAATCCAAGGCATTTACTTTTAGAGAGCGGACAAATTGTTTTACAATATGATCTACACATGTTCCAACATTATTACTTAACTCCAAAAAGTGTGCAACATGTTGTTTTGCATTTCCTTTACCCTCAAATTGTTGAAATTACGGAGGTTTATAAATAACAAATGTTTTTGAAGTTATCAATTCTCGAAGTATGTGACTTATCATGCATATGAGAAGACTTTGTGGAGAGTTCCTTCTTATATTTGATAGTTTTTTCAATAAAATTCTTCATGCGATCAAGTGGGATCATTCCTTTAGAAGAAACTGGAATCTCATCAACAGTCGATGCTTTTTTTCACAGGATCTCAGGTCTCATGGACTTCAACACCCCTTCCAGGCATATGACTATCTTCTCCAACTAAAATTCCTTCCATACTATCCATCAACATATCAATTTGAGACTCTTGGTTTTGTACATGGTTTGTCAATTATTCTACCAACTTCGTCAGATTTGTGAGTTGTTCCTCGAGAGAGGAAGCAATAGTCACCATTATTTGCATGATCATTGGAGATGTAGGAGAGTAGCATGGATTATCGCGTAAGTTAATCTTCAGAGAACTCACATTACACAATGCATGTAGAGATAATTCATTATTTGAATCATAGTTCTCCCTTGTGGTCCAGTTCTTGGAACCAAATTTCTCAAGTAGGGCCAATGTTTTCTTGATATTTTCCGCAAAATTAATTCCTCTTTCTAAAGCATTTGTAGAGGAACTTTCTCCTTTTGGAGTCAAACCCAAAAACAGGAGTTTATGCGGACGACTTTTGAAGTGTTTGTTGTCTTAGCATAACAGCCTTGCTTCTCATAATAACTCTATAACTTCCAAAGGTAACAACAAGAATGTCTTCAACTTCGGTAGAGATCTTGGAGCTAGTGGCCATAAAGGCAATTGATCGAGAGTTTTTCCTTATGAAAGTCATCTCGATATTGTTTGATTCTTTAAAGGTTGAGATAAGAGGTAGAGGTTGTCCCACTAGGCGCGCTAGAATTTGTAAACAACATATTTTGTGTTAAGAAAACAATAATCAAGAAATGAAAATTATGCAACAACCATATGACTTATTTCAAAGTGTGAGTGTTACAATTTCTATGATTCCTCTAATTTTCCTTTTCAAACATAATTCAAGGGCTTTAAAGCTTGTTCTTGAATATCCGATGAACTTGAATTTGAACTTTCTCTTGATCTTGACTTTTACTTGATTTCAAGGGCTTCAATCTTGTTCTTCAATTCATTGTTCTTGATATTGATCTTTTTTAAACTTGAATGCTTGAAATCTTAAACTTGTAGCTTTATAGAGAATTTTATGGCGTTTGTACCACAGATTTTCTCTAGTTTTTTGTTTTGAATTTTCCGTCCTTTTTCTGAATTATGAAGACCCCTATTTATAGTTTTAGAATAGAGGAGTTCAGATTGGAACAAGATTCCCTTTGGCCAATTAGATTTAAAAGACATGAAATATGGTCTTTATGGAGAGGGATTGTCATTTTGGACACATATCATGATTCTATTGGTTTCTTGTTTGAGTTGACATGCCACGTGGCTCCAAAAAGGGGTCTCTTAGGATATGATGTCATTGGACTTAGCAAATTGGGCTCATCTACTGTAGACCCAAATCTATTAATTTTGAATTTTTTGACTTGAATAACTAGCCCAATTATATTAATCAAAATTTATTCAGCCTAATATATTTATGAATTTTATATAATTTGAATAATTTTATATACTTATATTTAATAACTTTTAGATGATTACACCCAAATTCATAAAAAATAAAACACTAAATATACAACCCAGTGCACCTATACATGAGTTATACATTGAGTATACATTATGATACACTCAAAAGGCTAATTATAGTTTAACTATTTATAAAATACACATTCACTCTAAATCCTTAGCCTGACTTATCGAAAACATGAAATATGTCCCATATGATTACATACAAGACACACCTGAGGTCAACTCACCTTACAAGTAATCCGAACGACACAAAGATCCAAGAAGAAACAATCACATTATGTAGAAGTAAAATCTATCTACTTATGCAACCATTAACACATACTTAGTCCTCTCATGAAATCCAAACTTAAGTTGTTAGTGTGGTACCATGGATGTCCATCGTTAGTACATGTATGGTACCCGAGTCATTTTTACGTAGTTACTATACTGGTGTAGTAATCGAGCCAGCTATATATAGATATATTTGTCCCAAATGTGGTAACTAATCAAACCGTTAGTATATACTAGACGTGATATTTGAGTCAACCATAAGAATACATTGAACTACGCATTGTACTCTATACAATCATTAAACACAAACAATTATGCACAGCCACAAACACCATGAACAATAACACTTGAAACTACAAGTCACATAACCCGTTAATTTCATGAGATTATCAACATGTTGTCATGAAATACTATTACCTAGGGTCTCCTCATTAGTCATATAAAAGTTATACAACAGGCAACCAACATGCACCTTATCCATTAGATCATATAAACCATTTTACCCTAGGAAACTTTGAGTTAACAATCAAGAAGTAGAGAAACATCCCTTTGCCATTATCTCGTCTCCCGCCTTAACAAAGAAAGAATAACAACCTATAACCATATAGACTCCATATGAAGGCCTATATATGAAATTACAAACAAGAGTTGACGAACCTTACCCATGATCTTCTGAATCCGTAAGATCAACCTATGATGAACAAAATGGGAAATTCTTCAGCTTTACTTTTCTGGCGTGGTAATTCTTCTCCCTCATTTCTCCCTTGCCTTGGGTGACTTTGAAGGATTTTGGGATCAGACCGCATCTATGTTCTCCTAATTACAAAAGTGAGAGGAAAATAAAGAATCATATATTAAGTAGGTTCCAAATTTTTTTAGACTCCTATATAGCCCTACAAACTAGTATAGCAGTGTCACCATAGTGGGAAGTCTCTCGCTATGGAGGGATGACATTTGCTTGGACAAAAAATCAATTTGGTCAAAGTATTCGTTTCTTTAACTTTTAAAAACCCTTGCACCACAATTTCTTATTTTTGGGACTCTGCATGAGAAGCCCTTCAATAATTGTGGATCGGATTGTTACACTAAATAACTTAGAACTTCAGAATAACAATACAACTTTAGATAATAGGTGTAGTTGCAAGGATTATAAGCTCATTTCAACTCAAAAACTAAAGTTATAGGTCACAGTTATCAAGGCATCAATGTCATATTCCAAAAATTGACGTGATGGTACTACCTATTCCCACTAAGACAGGTTAGCCTCAACCCAATAATACAAAAAAAATACTAAAAGTAAAATAAGAATAATATTAGAGTGGAAAACTTAGTCATTCTAATGTATTCCAGAATCTTTTTTCCATTTGTCCAAGCCACTAATATATTAATACAGTTTGAAAGATAATTACAAGTCTTTATGTCTTTGCGTCTCAAATAGAAGAAAGCATAAGGTTACGAATGAGAGTCTACCGGTATGACAAGCAACCACCTATCAATGTATCCTAAGAAAGCCTTATATGTAACAATAAGAAAAACAATCATAATTCACACGGATATAGGTTCAGAACCTACAAAAGTGTAGAAGAAAGGAGTTAGTACAAAATATTACGGTACTCAGCAAGCAACCTATCAAACAAGGTAGAACTAGATAGAAAATAAGTACTCTTTTTATCCCAACCGAACCTCCTTAAACTACAATTTGCATAAAAATTAGCCCAACCTAACATATCACTACGTAGAATGATTTCTCTTTGTATTTATATCATATCACTAGCCAAATCTATTTCCCTTTGGATTTATATCATATCCTTAGCCGAAACCATTCCTCTTGGGCATAACTATCACATGTCTCATCATAATGCAACAGAATCAATGTAAATAAACAATTTCTCAACATAAGTAAGAGATAACAATTCAAGCAATTCAAGTCCACATTAAAGCAAATTATTTCATGAATTAAAAAATTAGTGTCCACGACAAGGCAATCACAACACATTATGATCGATATGTTGCTTTTTTCTTTATTCTCCTTTCTACCATTAGTATCAACAAAATTTTGCAAATGAACATACTCTTTAAAATTAGAAAATGAATATTATTATTAATACTACAAACTAAATAATCAACAAGAAATAATCTTAGACTGAATAACTAATCTCAATGTATCTAATCTCATTATAATTTCTCTCAGCATAACTAAATCGCAACATAATTTGTGTTCAAATCAAACGACTCTGTAGAGTGGTGAAACTTGTAATACTAGGTTATAACAATTTTTATTAGTGTAGTTTGACTTGTAATAAAAGGTAATTACCATTCTTACATTACAAAATAATGTTTATAATTGACAAAGTTGTAACCATAAGTGAAGCATTCCTTAATTTCATGTTCTGTTGCTTCTATCTCAACAATACATCCTTCTTATTAAAGACTTTTGGAGTGACAACGAATGTAGAATTTGAAATTCCTAATAACATCAGCACAACATCAAGAAAGTTAAAGAGGTGTGATGTTGTTCTCTTATAAAGTCACATTCTTAGTTCAAAGAGATATTATGCATAGCTACATGTAAGCTCCACAATTATCATATAAGAAATTTTATGGAAAAAAGCACTTGTTAGAGACATGTAAGATAAAACCAGATGGAGAATTCATAAATATCGTTTGAAGGCTAAAATGTTGTTAAATTCAAAATGTTGTTAAATTCTCTCAAGTGTTGAAGCTGATTATATAAATGTATGTGTTTGGATGAAAATGTGATAATAGACCGTTTTCATATTTCATATACAAGACCTGTATATCTTAAATAAGATATTCTAATAAAATGTCAAAATCAAGATAGAAAAATATATACAGGAAAACATTGTGGAAAGTGCACAAAAATTTTCTTAGTTTTTCGAGTAAAAATTACAGTCTACGTTCAGATTTATTGGTACATTTTCAATTATGTTGGACGTGATCTGTAACATCTCTAACCTTGCGTTAGAACCTCACTTTTGTTTCACATGTAATCTATGCAGCATTAAGAAAAAAAATTGTCTAGTAATAAGATTTATGCATGAAACTATAACAGTTTAATTATATCCCATAACTAGAACAAAATTTTGAAAGAATTAATAGTGCTTATTATTACATTAAAAACCATAAACATAAAAGGCACAAGTTTGTGTAACACCTTGGATTTGAAAAGAAGGAAAAGTTCAAAACTTAATTTAATAGTTGTTGTTTGTGTATATGGTCGCAAACTATCGACTGTAGGTGCTCTTATGGATTATAGGCGGTGGGGTGAATAATCTTAAAAGTCAAGTTCCGATGCCCTTTTTACAGTTCACCAGAATGGTTCGTCATCCCATATATGAGTAGTAGATAGGTATGTAGGTGAGCCTCATATTTAGTGAAATTTTGAAGGTCTAAGTTGGTACTGACAATTGACATGTATGAACAGTAGGAATATCAACGGATTGTATCCATTGAAAGTGGGAAAATTTTAGGTTCTAGTACATGACCTAAGATCGACCAAGATGGGCGAATGGTAAGTGGACCTACGGACAGTAGTAGGTTTGAATTGTAAGGAGAGTCATCATTTAATTTTAAGAAGGTTCTTCGGGTCTTTTCCTAACTATTTTAATCCAATGTTATGCAATTTTACTTTCTATCTTGGACATTATAAATGTTTTTAACCCCCAAATTTCTGAATTGAGCTAATTCTGCTAAATTTTCAAAAGTTTATCAAGTTCTTCCCTAATATTTCTCTGTGTAAAAATTGAAGAAGAAAGGTAGGGTTTCAAGAACAATTCTCCAAATTCACTATTAATTGTGAGTTTTAGTTCCTAAATTATTCAATTTTACAAGTTATAATCTCGAATTAAAATTAGGGTTTTATTAAATCTCATGAGTTCATGTCAATTATTATCCAAATGATTGTTTTATGTACGTTTATGCATGAATTGAGATTATGCATGTTTGATGTTGAATTCACATGAATACATGCATGATCCATAGTTCCTAAATTTTGTCATATGATGAAAAATTTAAATTATTAAAGATGAATTTATGAAAATATGCATTTTTCTTTATGAAATTGATGTAAATAAATTAAGGTTGCATTGAGAATAAAGCGTAGTTGCTTTTATACATAATTGTGAATGGGTTTTCTCACATTAAAGGATCCATAAGATTAAAAGGCTTTATAACCTAAGTTGAATAAATATTTAGGAGATATTCTAATGAACTCTGGCTTGGATTGGATAATTGATGTGCCCTTCCATGGATTATAAGATAGGTTAAGATTAACGAATATTATGTGGAATTTATTGTTATCACCTAGTGAACAAGTAGCGATTACCCCATGTGCTGACTAAGCTAGAAATTTGTGGTTCTTACCTTGGCAAGTAAGGATATATCTTTTTTGGTGTAGGATATACACGAGATTCTATGTTATATCTCATATGGTCTATGTCGATTAAAATTAAATGCCCCACAATAATGAACTAAGGTTACTTTCCAACAGTATCTCAAATGTGTTTTGAAGATGGTTTTCTTACAATGACCATGGTTACGACGTCTGTTTTCTAAATGGTTATTTTATGATTTATCTTGGTCATTGCATGTTATACAATGTTACTTTTTATCACGAAATCTAAGCACATTCCATGTATTAAGACATACTTTTTCCTACATTATTTCACTAATGTATGGTCCGACACTCCTAAACACATACTAGTGGCTACTGATCTCCTATACATATTGAATATTGGTGAATCATCATGTTTCGAGGACCGAGACTGTCAGGACCGAAGTCTAGATCCTAGACGAGATCAGCGTCGTTGACCTCTCAAAGGTCGCAGACAATCTACATACGTCATCATTACTTCATCTAGGTTAATTTTAGGGGAAAATTTGAACTTTTTGTTACTTAACATTATATATGATATTCTACTTAAACTCATAAGAGTTCAAAATAAATCATCTAATATTAAGATCATAAAATGAAAGAAATAGTTCCATACTGCATTAAGTGTATACTTGCCAAAATCGCACCAATACAATGTCTAAAATAAAATGAGAAAGAAATGCAAGTGGAACATACTCCAGTAACTCAAACCTATATCTAATGGGAAAGCGTCCTCGAAATCATGAGGGCCTACCAAATATGGATGAATTCTCCACGTCCAGATAGCTTCAACGTTGACCTATAAGCTCTAACGTCCACCTGTGGCTGCACCTTAAAATGTACAGTTGTATAGGATTAGTATAGACTTGTACTAAGTATGGGTATGTGCACGCACACACCAATGACATGCATAATTAAGAAGATCTCTTCCCTATCGATATGAATTATGGAAAGTCAAGTAAGTGGACTTACCGATTTCGGATTACGAAAGTCATGCCATGAGAGTAACATGCATCATTATACTTATCATTTTGCAAACAACACATAACATATTACACATATCATATCACATAGTTCATATCATTCATTTATATTCCATGAGACCTTGGAATCATCGACTTGACATTTGGACATTCCAAAACGAGGGCACAACATATGGGACCTCAACTAGGAAGCCTTCTTCAGCAAACACCGAGTGTTCTTTGTTCGTTCATACGTACTTCATTTTGATTCATTCATATACTAGTGCAATAACCAGTCATACCTAAGATGAAGTTTAAGACTCTCATCGGGTTTGCTGTGCAATGACCAAGAATAACCTAGTCTCATTACTTAAGTCTAGCTTACCTTTTGATTATCCTATCCTAACACCTTAGGTATCGTTCATTTCATTAAGTGCATTCTTTGCGGCTGGCCTCATTCTTTCTTTGGGAACTTTAACCTTAACCGACATAGATCATATGAGCATAATGAAATCCAGTGCGTAATCCCCACACCTAAAAGAGGTGGAATCACCGGCCAACGTGAACCAAAACATGATAGCGTATATAGGGAATTTAACCCTACTAGATCCTTATATTGGCAGTATAGGTTCAAATACTAGGAGATATAAGTAGACACATATCCTACACTCTCATCTCGTGAGAGTTACGTGAACCTCCGTCCTTCCCGAAGGAAGAAATCACCGCTCATAGCTAGCTATCGGTGCTCAGTATAAAGTTCCATTACATTCAACTCATACATCATGGAAGTTGCTTCTAGCATGACCTTTATCCTAGTAAATATTCATATTCGGGAGCCCTACATGGCTGGACCCAACCTTTCCTAGCTCAACTAACTCCGAAGTTAGTTGGCTTGGTTGTTGCAAGGGTTCAGAGGTCTGGATCTACGCGCATCAATCCGTGTGAACCTGGTCTAATTGTAGGCATTCTAGACATTAAAAATTACTTAGCATATCCATTTTTAGGGTTGTTACGAAGACTCCTTTTATTATTTTCTTGGGTTTCTATTTTGGATTATGTATGTGATGTATGAGTTATGTCCCAATCACTTTTTTTTATGTAATAGATGACTTTGATACTTATGCTAGACTTCCGCTATTATGATTAAAAAACAATTCATGAAATATTTCTTTTAAAATTTCTGATTTCTATTATCTCGTATGATTTATGCTAAGTGGATTATGTAGTGCCTCTCAGGGTCTTATTCCTCATGTCATATCTAGGGTGTATGTTGGGTCATGACAATATTTTAACTCCTATAGTAGCAAACAATAGATAACTTATTAACTGAAATAACTAGATCAGTCCTTCTTAAAGAGAGGACACTACGTTCTCAACTTTTCTTATGTTGAATTATCATTTGCATGGATTTGAGGAATGAAATGGCTGTTTGTTTATATGAATATGAACAATCCTCACTTCATGATCTAGCTTTGAGTTTGAGTTATGCCTATGTATTTGTTATCGGATATAAATGACAATTTCATTATTGATTGAGTTCCCATTCAATGCTCTAATTAGGACTGGACGTGAAGGGGTTAAGAGTGGTAATGTTGGATAGACTTTTGGTTTGTATATATGGACTTGGAGAATCTCTCCTCATGAAGTATCTGTTCGATTGAAGTGTCATATCTTTACAATCATCATGTTATTGGTAATACGAATTTAAAAAGTTGAATTCAAAATAAAACATCCCTTTAGACTATGATATTTTCAAACTTCATTCTAGCTGAAGAGATGATAGAACCTATTCCGTCTGTAGCATTTTCTTATAGCAGTGCTTGATGAGGATTGAATTTGTTTTATTTTAAAAAGACTTTTGCAACGTTCGATAATAATATATACTTCAAAATAAAAAACATAACATGAGACGAAAAGAGAGAATACCTTTATTTGAGAAAACAAATCTGCATTAAATCGATCTGTCACAGATAGAGATATAAAATAGGTAGCAGGGGATCTTGGTTCGACGTTGAATTTCTCGCAATAGGGAACCCAATTAGTGACTCTATTGCAGGATCAGTTGTACACACAAATATATCCAATATTACCAACTTTTTCTCATACCTATCTTTAGTAGGCTGAAGTTTTTTCGATAATTTCATATTAAATTCGGACTAAAAATTTAATTTCATAATACGTTGATAGAGTAAAATTAATAGTTAATTAAAATGAAACAATATTTAAGTCAAAATTATGTAACTTACACTACCACAAAAGGAGGATTAAGTGGCAATTATTTGGGGGCAATGATAAAATTGCCACTAAATGATGTTTAAAGCTAACTTTTGCTGGCAATTTACCGTAAGCCACTAAAAAATTAACCCAATAACAATTATTAGATTAGTTTAAAAGACCAAAAACCCTTTTCAATCAAATTTCGATTGTATTCTCAAATTTTGAAGTATTCCGTCTATCTTTCTCCATTTCATTTGAAGCGGTGGATTGAATTGAAGCTCCCTTCCATGGATACAATGGATTTGATTGAAGCACGACTCAATTTTTTTTTTCTTCCAGCTCGATTTTAAGCATGCAACAAGAGGTAATCTCTCTTTCCCTTTCTTTCCACTCAATTTATCTTTCTCGATCTCTGAATATCTAATTTTGTTGGTAAGCACACAACAAGGTAAAGTTGAGTTTGATTTCATTAGCTTCGAATAGCTTTGAGGAAAAATAACTGGAAAAAATTGCATATATTTAGCATATTTTGTTTCTTCTACGTCTAGCTTCAGAAAACAAAATGAAATTCTCTATGTCAGGGTCAGTAGTCGTGGTGAGGTAAGTATAAATTGTTATTTGAAACTTGTTTTTGAACAGTTCACTCTAGAACCCTAACTGAGTTTTATAATTTCCACAAAAGAGAGAAGATTGTTATTGATTGAGAAAATGTATATCTGATGTTAAAATTGGATTACCTATTCAGGAACTGACTGAAGTAGTGATGCCTCTTGCTAGAGATTATTCTCATAGAAATTGATGAATGCATATCATTTGATTTGCATCTCCATTGTCATTTCCTTCCACATATAGCTTGTTTTCTGTCATTTAATGATTAGTTTGCTCTAGGTAGCTTTATATTTTAGATTACTACCACAACTAAATGGTAGAAATCAGCTGGTAGTCTTTCAATATATCCTCTTTCATTAAGTTAAGAGTTATAAGCTTTCTATTATATCATTCGTGTAACATATCGTAACTTGAAATAACTACAAATAAGCTAAGAAACCAAGAATAATCATATATATAAATAAGTAAGGAAATCTGAAAAAATTCCTAAGTGTAAAAGTGAGTTTTTGGTCATTTTCAAACGGTCATAACTCCCAGCTCTGGAAGAGTTAGTTTGAGTTCTTTATATATATTTGTAAATCCCTTTGGAATACCTTTCCAACGGTGCCGAGTTTGTAAATTTTTAAAATCATATGTGGGAGATATGCCTTTTGGAAGTTGAGTTGTTGGACTAATGAAAGTCCAATTCAAATTTTAGTAAGGGTATAGTAGTCTTTTCACCCTAGTATTTCCTAATTTGTTTTAAGGATTTTTTAGGGATAAAACCAAGTCCCAATTAAGTTTTAGAAAATATGAGAACGCTTAAGGCTTGGGAGAAAAAGAAGAGAAGAGGAAAACCAAGATTTCTTCAAGAATGCTAATCTTTCACAAGTGGAGTTCATCGGGGGTGATATGTATCGAGGTATGTGAGATCTTTCTGCGTTGGGTTCGTTCATGCACACAATAACATGTTTAATTCATAAAGTTTTCTAATGATTGATTGATAAATCTTGAAATTCTTGATGAACAATTATTGAATCCTTGTTGGTAGAGTTGTTGTGTACCCAAAGTGGTTTTGATTTGTATTTCCAATATTTTTTACGAGTTTAAACTATTGGGTATTGAATATATTACTGATCCGAAGTGTTTGGGGGAAGATCCATGGAATTTTGTTAGGTTTAGAGGTTAAAATAAGTGAATAAAAGTTCAAAAAATGTCTGACACGCCTTGGGGAGCCGCTCCTGCCAGAGCGCCTAAGGACAACCTATGTCTGACAGGCTCTGGCACCCCGCACCTCTTAGAGCTCCAAGGTCACCTAGAGGTCTCATTTCTCCCCCATCTTTTCATACTAATTCTTAAGTGATGTACCTATTTTTTCTAATTGATTTCAACACTTTAATGTATATCTAAACATCATAAAATCATCCTTAAACGTTAGATTATGATCCTTGAATCCACCCTACAATTCAAGGGAAGTTAAGATCAAAGGCAAAAAAGTTAAAGTGTCAAGTTTAACAGTTAAGAAGCAAGTAAAAGTAAGTTCCTAAAGTATTCATGAGTCTTAAACAAACATTATTACTTTGTTTTAAGGTTCAAGCAATGAGGTGAGCATAGACTAAAAGAGTTGAGTTAAACTTTCAAAAGCTATAAGGGAACTAAGTATTCCCTAAGAGTTAAGTTTCAAGCTAAGCAAAGAGTAACAGGTTGAGTTTATTTCTAAAGAGTTATAAAGGAACTAAGTAGTCCCTAAGATTTTAAACAAAGTGTTTTCAAACTTTTGAGAAAGAAAGGAATCTAGACTTCCACAAAAACTATGACTAGTTTTAGTAAAATAGAAAGGGAATTGTACTTTCCAAGAAATTTTTTGAATCTAAGTTAGAGCAATTATATAAAACTACAGAAGAAGTTGTTTTAAAAACATATAATCTATATAATTTGGGAGTAGTATTGAGCAGCGATATGGGATACAAGTTGATATTAACTCAAGTTTCCATAAGACATGTAGCCAGCAAGGACAGATAAAAGATCATACATTTTCGATGATTCCTTATTTGTTTAAGTATAGAATAGTGGATCCACTTAGTATTTCATGTTCTATACTTATAGAAAGGTATAGAGTGGTCATCTTGCAACCTGAGATACTATGTTGTACCATCACTTAGGCTCATATTGATGGTTTTCGGTTAGAGAATATCCCACATAAATTATATTACTTTCGTATATAACTAAAGTTGAGTTTATTATTGTTTTATCTTTAATGAACTAACTGTTTACACTACTTCATAAATTTTCCTTATATTGCATATGTCTTTACTGCTTTATGTTGAGTTATGACTTCTTCAGTTGAGCAGTGCCAAGGTAAGTTCATTCTTATTCCTTTTCAAGCTTAGCAGTTGACTCTTAGCATTTCAACTCGCATATTCGTACATTCAATGTACTGATTCCAACTAGCCTGCATGGTCTTATGATGCAGATGCATGTAACCAGGATCAGCGTGCACCACTTCGTTGATCCAGTTTGAACTCCAGAGTCAGTGGTGAGCCTCCTTGCATTCCGGAGGATCCTTTTATTATTTTCTAGTTAGTCCAAAATAATGTTGTGGGGTTTTTCATGACATTTATCTCAATTAGTTTAGACGCTTCATAAATAGATAGTTAGTTAGATTGTTCAGTTTGATGTCTCTTTTATCATTCATTTAAGCTGCTTTAACTTTTTAGACTCAACTGCTATTTTGGATAGACTGGTACATACTGAGTATTTTCTCTTCAAAATGTTCCTTGTTATTATATTAAGTTAAGTAAAGTCTTCCGCTGAGTTAAGTAAGCCAGGCCAAGGGTTTGCTCGAGACTAGCAATGTTCACCGAGTGCCAGTCCCGCCCTGAGTGTAGGATCGAGGCATGAAAAACTTGATTTTAGAGCATAGATTTCAAGAGTCGTAGTGAATCTATAATGTTGTATTTGTAGAGTCTTAGTCATCGATGTGAAGTGCACCACATCTATGATTAGGATGGTACAACATTTAGGAATTTCTCACTTCTTTCATACTCATTTCTTGCGTTAGAGTTTATCTCTAAAAGTCTCTCTCTAATTCGTGCTTGCACATGTTTCAGATAACAACACCTCCATGAAGAGCAGTAAGAAATCGTTCATCTAGGACAAATGTAAAGGCTTAGAAACGAGTTACCCAGTACTCCTAAAGTACAACCTCAAGGGGAGGTTACTAATGCTAAGTTCCGTAAGGGTATTCGGGTGTTAAGTCAAGTTGTGACCAACCAAGTCGGGAAACAAAGAGGATCTCGACAAGAAGGGGATTGACACTTGGAGGATTCGGGTATTCTTGATGATATCCCCCATGCTTTTCTTGTTCGAGCACTATTGAGGATCCGGACAACTTTGTGGAAGAATTGAAGAAGGTTATCAATGTGATGCATGTTGTTGGTATTGAGAGAGTTGAACTTGGTGCATGTAAACTCAAGATTGTGGATAGTACTTAGTATGAACAGTTGAAGGAGGGCAGAGATGAGAATGCACCACATCCAAATTTGAAGAAGCCTTCTGGGGGAATTTCCTTCACCGAGATGTGAAAGAGGCCAAGGTATGTGAGTTCCTTACCCTTAAGCAGGACTCACTCATTGTGCATGAGAATAGGATGAAATTCACCCAACTATCTTGTTATGCTCTGAGATTGTTAAGGACATGAGGAGTAGGATGAGTTTGTTTGATGCTGGCTTGGGTCGCGTTCAAGTAAAGAGGGTCAGGCTACAATTTTTATCGGAGACATAAATATTACGAGGTTAATAGTTTATGTATATCAGGTAGAAGAATAAAAGTTGAGGGACAGAGAAAAGTACATAAATAAGAAGGCCAAGACCGGGAATGAGTCTGGGCAACAGAAAGGTGGTTCGAGTCAACCACAATTTCAAAAATATAAAGGGCATGCACAATCATATGCTAGTGTACCTACGCCAAGAAATATAGATGAGTATAATGGCCAGCATTTGCAGAACTACAAGGCTAGACCAGCCCAATCCCAAGGTAGTGTGGCACAAGGTGGTAGTTGGGGTCTTGCTTGTTGTAAGTGTGGTAGAAACAACATTGGTAAGTTTTGTGATTGCACAGTGATGATGCTTCAAGTGTGTTCAAGAGGGATACTACATGAAAGATTGTCGTATAAGTAAGAAAGGAGGTGGAAATCCGAGCAATAGATCCCAATCTTCATCAATTTCTCCACAAGGCAAGTCTGCACCTAAAGGAGTCACTTCTGGTATTAGTCGAGGCGTAAATCGTCTCTATGCAATCACTAGCCGCCAAGAGAAAGATAGCTCTCCAGATGTTGTCACGGGTATGATCAAACTCTTAACTTTTGATGTTTATACTTTGTTACACCCAGTAGGAAGTTTATCTTTTGTAACTCCTTATGTTGCAAATCAGTTTGAGATTATTCCTGAAAAACATAGTGAACCCTTCTGTGTGTCAACACCTGTAAGGGACTCTTTTTTAGCAGAAAGAGTATATCGTGATTGTCCTGTTTCCATCAATCACCAAAACACCATAGCTGATCTAGTAGAGTTAGACATGGTAGATTTTGATATAATTCTAGGTATGGATTGTCTTCATGCCTATGATGTGTCAATAGATTGTAGAACTCGACTTGTCAAGTTCCATATTCCTAATGAGCAATTCATAGAGTGAACTAGGTTTAGCGGTGCCTAAGGGTCATTTCATTTTATACCTAAAGACAATAAATTTAGTCTTAAAGGGGCGTATCTATCACTTAGTCTGAGTTAGTAACACAAGTGCTAAGATACCTTCCCTTCAGACAGTTCCTATAGTAAAAGAGTTTCAAAAGTTTTTTCTGATCATCTACCCGGAGTCACCCCCGAGAGAGAGATAGACTTCGGCATAGTCATCAGCTCAGATACTCTTCATATCTTCATTCATCCATACAGAATGGCACCAACAGAATTAAAAGAGTTGATAGAACAGATAAAAGATCTGTTAGATAATTGTTTCATTCGAACAAGTGTCTCACCTTGGATCGCTCTAGATTTATTTGTGAGAAAGAAAGATGGTTCCTTCAGAATGTGTATAGATTACCGCCAATTGAATAAGGTGACCATCAAGAATAAGTATCATCTTTAAAGGATAAATGATATTTTCGACCAGCTTCAAGGTGCGTCATGTTTCTCATAATTGATCTCAGATCAGGCTACTATAAGTTGAAAGTTAGGGAATATGACATTCGAAAGATAGCTTATAGAACCAGATATAGGCATTATGAGTTTTTAGTTATGTCCTTTGATTTGACAAATGCACTTGCAACATTTATGGATCTTATAAACAGAGTCTTCAAACCATATTTAGATCTGTTTGTCGTCGTCTTCATTGATGACATATTGGTTTATTCAAGGAGTGAAGAAGATCATGCTAGCCACCTCAAGATAGTTCTTAAGAATTTGAGATAAAGAGTTATATTCCAAGTTCTCCAAGTGTGAGTTTTGGCTTAAATCTGCCTTATTCTTGGGTCACATTATTTCTGATGGTGGGATTAGGGTTGACACTCAAAAGATATAAGCAATTCAGATTTGTCCTAGACGCACATTTCCAACAGACATAAGGAGTTTCTTGGGTTTGGCTGGATAGTATAGGATATTTGTTGAAGGGTTTTCATCTATCTTGTCTCTTTTGACCAAGATAACTCAGAAGATAGTCAAGATTCAACGGTCTGAAGCTTGAGAGAAAAGCTTTCAGGAGTTAAAAAAGAGATTAACTACCGGTTCGGTTTTGACCTTACCCGAGGGTACTCAAGGTATTGTGGTGTATTGTGATGCAACAAGAATTTTCTTGGGTTGTGTGTTTAAGCAGAATGGCAAGGTTTTATCTTATGCCTCCGGACATTTGAAGGTTCATGAGAAGAATTATCAAACTCATGACTTAGAATTGGGTGCATTAGTTTTTTCTTTATATGGTGTCACTACTTATATGGTGTTCATGTTGACATATTCACTCATAAAAAGAGCCTCCAATATGTGTTCACTCAGAAAGATCTAAATCTCAGACAAAGGAGGTAGTTAGAATTACTCAAGGATTATGATATGACTATTCTTTACAACCCATTTAAGGCTGATGTGATTGCTAATGCCTTAAGCAGGTTGTCCATGGATAGTACCACCCATGTTGAAGAAGAAAAGAGGGAGTTAGCTAAGAAGTGCATAGACTTGCATGTCTAGGAGTCAGACTTTTGAATTTCACAGGATGAATAGTGGTAACCAATGGGGGGTAAGTCATCACTAGTGTCAGCGGTGAAATAGAAGCAAGATCAATACCCCATTTTATTGATTTGAATACAAGTGTCCATAACCAAAGAGTATTGACTTTTAAACAAGGGGGAGATGGTGTCCTGCAGTACCAAGGCAGATTATATGTACCTAGGGTGCATGGACTCAAAGAGAGATTCTTTGAGGAAGCTCATAGCTTTAGATATTCCATTTATCCGGTTCCACCAAAACGTATTGCGATTTGAGAGAGGTATATTGGTGGAAGGCATGACGAAAGATATTTTGAGTTTGTTGCAAAGTGCTCAAATTGGCAACTAGTGAAAGTAGAACATCAAAGGCCTGGAGGTTTGGCTTAGACTATTGAACTTCCGGAATGAAAGTGGGAGATGATTAATATGGACTTCATCACAGTCTTTCAAAGGTCTCACAAACAATATGATTCTATTTGGGTGATTATCAATAGAATGAACATGTCAGCCCATTCCTGCCAGTAAAGACTACCTATTTGGCCAAGGATTATGCTAAGTTGTACCTTCAATAAGTGGTAAGACTTCATGGAGTTCCAGTCTCAATTATTTCGGATAGAGGTGCACAATTTACTGCACAATTTTAGAAATCTTTCCAGAAAGGTTTAGGTTGAAAGGTGAACCTAAGTACTTTTTTTCATCCACACGGATGGACAAGAAGAACGTACTATCCAGACTTTGGAAGATATTTTGAGAGCTAGTGTGATAGATTTAAAAGGGATTTGGGATGATCAAATACATCTCATTAAGGTTGCTTACAAGAACAGTTACCATTCGATAATCTAAATGGCTCCCTATGAAGATCTTAATGGGAGAAGATGTAGATCTCCTATTGGGTGGTTCAAATTTGGTGAAGCGGGATTGATATGGCGAGGTCTAGTTTACAAAGCAATGGAGCAGGTGAAGGTGATTCAAGAAAGATTGAAGACAACATAGATTTGACAAAAGTCCTACACAGATGTTAGGAGAAGGTCATTAGAGTTTGAGGTGAATGATTGTGTATATCTAAAGTTTTAACGTATGAAGGGTTTTATGAGGTTTTCTAAGAAGGGGAAACTTAGTCCCCGCTATATTGGTCCTTACAGAATCTGAAAGGGAGTGGGCAATGTAGGTTATGAATTAGAGATACCCCAAGAGTTAGCAGTTGTTCATCCGGTTTCTATATTTCTATTTTGAAGAAGTGCTTGCGTGATCCTTTATTGATTATACCAACTGAGGATGTTAAGACTAAGGATAGGTTATCCTATTAGGAGGTAACAATTTAAATTTTGGATCGTCAAGTTCCCAAGTTGAGAATAAAGGAAGTTGCATCAGTTAAAGTCCTCTGGAGAAATAAGTTTATTGAAGAAGCATCTTGGGAAGCTGGAGAGGATATGAAGAGGAGATATCCACATCTCTTCAAATCCATAGAGAATGTCGTTCAAGGTACTAAATTCTCTTCTTAGCACTGAATAAGACTGTGTAAATAGGTATTACTTGTGTAGTTGGTTGAGTGTTGAAATGATGTAACTACCCTTGTTTTAGTGAAAAAAGTTCTAATTTGAGGACGAATACTCCCAAGGGGATACATTATAACATATAGTAACTTGAAATAACTAAAATAAGTTAGAAACCGAGAATAATGATTTTTTGAAATAAATAAGGAAATCAAGAATTTTCCCAACTGTAAAAGTTAGTTTTTTGTCATTTACAAACGGTCATAAAGCCCAGCTCAGGAGAAGTTAGTGTGAGTTCTTTATTTGTTTGTAAATCCTTTGAGAAGGTATTTCCAACGACCCTGAGTTTACAAATTTTTGATGTCGTATTTGGGAGATATGCCTTTCGGAAGTTGGGCTATTGTACTGAGGAAAGTACAATGCGGATTTTAGTAAGGGTAAAGTAGACTTTTCATCCTAGTATTTTCTAATCAGTTTTAACGGTTTATTAGGGGTATAACCAAGTCCGAATCGAGTTTTAGAACATTTGAGAATGCTTAGGGCATGGGAGAAAAGATAAAGAGAAGAGGAAGACATATGTTTCTTCAAGATTTCTAAGGTTTTGCTAGTCAAATTCGTCGGGGGTGATCGATATATAGGTATGTGAGATCTTTCTATGTTGGGTTCATTAACCCACCCATCAATATATTTAATTCAGAAAGTTTTCTATTGATTAAATGATAAATCTTGAAGTTCTTGATGAACTATTATTGAGTCCTTGTTGGTATAGTTATAGTGTACCCTTAGTGGTTTTGATTCGTGTTTCTGGGATGTTTTGTGAATCTTAAGTATTGGGTATTTAGTATATAAGTGATCCTAATTGTTTTCCAGAATATACATGGCAGTTTGGGAGGTTAAGAGTTGAAAATCGGAGCATAAAAATCAGAAAACTCGTCTAATGATCTGGCCCGCTGCGCCATCTAGAGCAACTGAGGAAAGCCTCTGCCGTCAGGATCTGGCGCTCTGCCCTCTTATAGTGCCAGGGTCACTTAGAGATCCCATTTCTCCCCCATCCTTTCATACTAGTTATTAAGTGATGTACCTATTATTCCTAGTTTATTTTAACACTCTAAATACATCTAAAAAGAATGAATTAATCCATAGAAATGAGATCATGATCCTTGAATCCACAATCAAATTCAAGGTAAGTTAAGATCAAAGTCGATGAAGTTAAGAGTCAAGTCTAAAAGTTAACAAGCAAGTCAAAGTAAGTTTCTCAAGCATTCATGAGTCTTAACAAAACATTTTTACTTTGGTTTAAGGTTCAAGCAATGAGTTGAGCAAAGAGTAAAAGGGTTGAGTTAAATTCTCAAAAGCTATAAGGAAATTAAGTATTCCCTAATAGTTAAGTTTTATGTTGCAAAGACTAATACGTTGAGTTCACTTCTCAAGAGTTATAAGGTAAGTAAATAGTCCCTAAGAGTTTAAATAAAGTTTTTTCAAACTTTTGAGAAAGAAAGGAAGCTAGACTTCCACAGATCTTATGACTAGTTTTAGAAAAAGGGAAAGGAAACCATGATTTCCAAGAAAGCTTTTTAATCTAATTTTAAGATATTATCTCAAACTAGAGAAGAAGTTCTTTTAAAACATATCTTCTAAAAAAATTTGGAGTAGTATTGAGCACCAATATGGCGACGTGAGTTCATTTTAACTCAATTTGAAGTCTGACTTGAAAATCTCTCTCTACCTTCACAAAACTTCTCGCGCCCTTCTCGTAGTTTTCACTTGCTCTTCCATAAACCATGTAGTCAGCATGGAGAGATAAAGGATCATACTTTTTAGATGATTCCTTAGTGCTTTTATTAGATATTGGTGGATCCACGTAGTAGTTCAGGTTCTATACCGACGACGAGGTGTAAAAAGGTCCTCTTCAAATGTGAGGTAATATGTTCTACCATCACTTAGGCTCATAGTGATGGTTATAGGTTAGAGAATCTCGTATATTGCTTTCATACATAAGTAAAAGTTAAGTTTATTATTGTTTTATCTTAAATTAACTAAGTGTTTACATTATTTTATAAGTTTTCCGTATATTTCATATCTTTACTACTTTATATTGAGTTATGACTTCTTAAATTGAGAAGAGCCAAGGTAAGTTCATTTTTACTCAATTTCAAGCTTAGTAGTTGTCTCTTAGCGTTCCAATTCCATACTCGTACATTTAATGTACTGATTCTAGTTGTTTGCATCATCTTATGATGCAAATATAGGTAACCAATATCAACACGCAGTGCTTCGTTTAACCAATTTGAGCTTCAGAGTCAGTGGTGAGCCTCCCTGTATTTCAGAGGATCCTTTTATTGTTTTCAGTTAGTTCAATGGAATGTTGTAGGGTTTGTTCCGACATTCATCTCAGTTAGTTTAGAGGCTTCATAGACATATATTCAGTTAGATTGTTTAGATTGATGTCTCCTTTATCTTTCATTTCAGATGCATTAACTTTTGAGACTCAAGTGCCATTTTGGATAGATAATTACATATTAAATATTTTCCCTTTAAAATTTTCCTTATTGTTATATTAAGTTAAGTAAATTCTTCAACTGAGTTAAGTAAAGACAGGCCTAGGGTTCGCTCGAGATCAACAATGGTCACAAAATGTCAATCCCGCCCAGGGTGTAGGATCGTTGCGTGAAAATTCGTGTATATGATACCTAGACTAAGTCTCTACATCTACTTCTAAAAAGGAAATAAATAAAAAAAATACCTAAGAGAGACCGAATCAACTTTTCTCTTGCACACGCCTAATGTTTTGCCACTGCAATGGGTGATATTTCTTCACGGAAGGACAATGTAAAAAGTATTCCCTTTTTAGAACTACTTCACATTGATAACTTCCTACTAATATGGCTGATTCTCATTACCTAGAGGAATTTTGGTACTTTACTACTACAAGTAGACTTATAATGCATATTGGACAAATTTTTATCATAGGAAAGAAACACAACTTTGGACTTTCACTTGGTAATAAAATTCAAATAAAATATCTTGTGAATGAAATAGTTCTCCATAAATGTGAACATGTGAGATATGGAGAGTCTTGCCGAAATACCTTTCTTGATATTTCAAGTATCAATGATATACTAAAGCTTTTTGCAGTCAAACTACGGTTGTATTGCACAACCTTTTTTTATCATGAAGCTCTTTTCAAAATTGTACCTATTGGAGGTTCATATAGGTAAATGGTTGTTTAGGATCAGATTGTATTTGTTCGGACACTTTGCTAACAGAATCTTAGACACTTTGCTATTTGGTAAGAGGTTCCAACTATTGTATCTATTTGGCAAGTAGTTTCAACTATAGTCTCTCTTTGTAAGCTTAGACATGGTTAACTGAAGCTTCATGATAAAACAAGTTGTCCAGTAAAAGGTGAGTGCCTATTAACTATTTTGAAGCTGCTTCAATTTATTTTTATTTCCAGCCAAGTTTCTACTACTTCTCTCAAGCTTCCACTATTTATTTCGTGATTGTGTTAATGTGTTATCGTAAAGTAACCCTTGATAATATTGTAATGATCCATGGAAACCTCCCCCCTTTTCTACTATCACATATATTCTATCTTCCTCTTTTTGGCATATTTGTACTTCCCATTACAGTATAATAAACTAATTTTTCTTTTTCTGCTGGGCAGAGCAAAGGAAGCTGGAGAAATCAACAAGAGTTATATTAGAATTGGTTGTGTTATAAATGTTTTAATTGAACACTCCGGTCATCTCCCATACAGGTCTTCTTCAATCCAGTCCTATGTTATTATAGAGTGCTTTTTGTTCTTACATATTCTGAGTAAGCATTACTTTGTATATATCAGGGATAAAAAATTGATACGGTTTTTGAGGGATTCTATTAGAGAGGAAACAATGACATGCATTATTACAACAAACTCACCATCAGTCCACTGCCTGGAAGAGATACTGAGCACTTTAGATTACGCTCATCGTTCAAATAATATGATGAACAAATCAGAGGTTAGTTTTCAAGATTTTCATACCTAAAGAATGTATCACTAACTATCCTTAAGCTTTTCTTCTGTTGTTAATTTGGATTAACCAGAAGATAATAAACTCAACTTTACTTATATATGAAAGTAATATAGTTTAAATGGGACTTTCTCTAACCGACAACCATCATTGTGAGCTAAGTGATGATATAGTGTCTCGTCTACGCTACCAGATCTTCAACCGATTGGATCACTGCCTAAACCGACGTGATCCTCTAAAAAGTATGACCTCTTGATACCCATGATGGCTACATGGTTTACATGGAGACTTGAGTTATCTGAACTTTCATTCCCACATTGGTGTTCAATACTACTCCCATAACATAATTAACTTATACTTTTAATAAAACTTCCTTCCTTTGGGTTGAGATAATTTACTGAACTCTTTAGCTTTAAAAAGATCCTTTGTGGAAACAATGTTCCCCTCTTTAGTTCAAAACTCTTTCGAAACTTCTTACTTTACTTTTTAACTTAAATGTGAAACATTGAGAAACCTTTAAGGAGTAGTTAGTACCCCTTATAAATTTAATGAAACGAACTCAACTCTTGTTCTTTACTTAACTTGAAACTTTAACTCTTAGGGAATACTTAATTCCCTTATAGGTTTTTAAATTTAACTCAATCTTTTATCTTTGCTCGACTTGTACTTGAGCATTAAATCAAAGTTAAAATGATTGTTTAAGACTCTTTGAAAACTTTAAGAACTTACTTTGACTTGTTTCTTAACTTTTAAAATTGACTCTTAATTTCCTTGACGTTGATCTTAGCTTCCCTTTAATTTTATTATGGATTAAAGGATCATGATCCCATGTTTATGGATTATTTCATGAAGAGTGTTGAAATGAACTAGGAATGAAAGGTACATCACTTAGGAACTAGTACAAAAATATAGGGAAAGAACGTGGTCTCCAGGGTGACTTGGCGCTCTAAAAGGCGCGGGCGCCAGGGCCTGTCAAACAAACCCTGGTCTTTGGTACTCTAGCTGGTGCAGCGCGCCGGGTCCTGCCAAATAGAGCCTGCCCTGAGAGGCTCTAGCAGGAGCGGCGCCCAAAGGGAAATATGACGAGACCTCCAACTTTTCTTCTCCGTTTTCCATCTCTAGACCTCGTAAGATTCTATGGATCCCACCCCAAACACTTAGGATACCTAATTACAATATAGATTAGACAGGAAAAGAGTAAGGAAACATTAATCAAACCTACTAGAGATCAACTACAATTCAACCAACAAGAACTTCACAAATTTTCATCAAGAACATTAAGATTTTCATTCAAATAACTCTAAATATTATGGGTTGAATCAAATTTTGGTGTGGGTGAAAGGACCCAACAGTGAATGATAAGACATACCTTGATAGGGATCACACCCGACGAAATTCACGCAACGATCTTGGTGTTTCTTGGACAATTCTTGATCTAGCTCTTCTTTTATCTTTTCTTCTATGCCCTAAGAGTTCTTTGTTTTTTCTAAACTTATTTGTGACTTGGTATTTATCCCTAATATAACCTTAAAGAGAATTAGGAAATACTCGGGTGAAAAAACAACTTTTCCCTTTAAAAAATCCGGATTAGATTTTCCTCAGCTCAACAGCCCAACTTCCGAAAAGAATATCTCCCTCATACAACCTTAGATTTTCACAAACTTGGTGGTGTTGGAAATATATTCCCAAGGTGTTTCCAACATATAAAGAACTCATCCAAACTCCTCCTGAGCTAGAATTTATGGTCTTTTTGAAAATGACCAGAACTCACTTTTGAAAGCTGGAAATTTTCAAAATTTCCCTTCTTATTTCCAAAAATAATTATTCTTGGTTTCTTAGATTATTCATAGTTAATTAAAATTTCAATATGTTACCATAGCTCCCCCTTGGTAACATTTTTCCTCTAATGAGAATTCTTTTACTAAGCTAAGGGTACTAACATCATTTCAACACTCAACAAACAAAAGCAAGTAATAACATGAATATACATAGCCTTATGAAGTGCAAAGAAGGGAATTTAGTACCTTGATCTTCGTTCTCTTCGAATTCAAAGAGATGTGGATATCTCTCTTCATATCCTCTTCAGCTTTCCAAGTTGCCTCTTCAATGAATTGGTTCCTCCAAAGGACCTTGACTGAAGCAACTTCCTTCGTCCTTAACGTGCGAACTTGATGATCCAAAATTTGAACTGGAACTTCTACATATGATAAGTTATCCTTAATCCCCACATTATATATTGGTACTATCAATGAATGATCACCCAAGCACTTCATCAAAATAGAAATATGAAGTACCGGATGAACTGTCCCTAACTATTGGGGTAACTAAAATTCATAAGCCACATTGCCTACCCTCTTGGAGATTCTATAAGGTCCAATATACCGGGGACTAATTTTCCCCTTCTTACCTGAACTCATAAATCCTTTCATGGGCAAAACCTTAAAATACACCAAATAATCTACCTCAAACTTTAATGGCCTTCTTATAACATCTATGTAGGACTTTTGGCGACTCTGTGCTGTCTTCAACCTTTCCTAAATCACTTTAACCTTCTCCATATCTTGGTGAACTAGATATGGTCCTATAAAAACTTATTCACTAACTTCAAACAACCCAATAGTGATTTGAATTGTCTCCCATAAAGATCTTCATCTGGAGCGATTTGGATGCTCGAATGGTTGCTGTTGTTGTAAGCAAACTTAATAACAGGTATATGATCATTCTAATTTCCATTGAAGTCGATCACACAAGCTCTTAACATATCCTCTAAGGTCTGGACAGTATGCTCTGCTTGTCCATCTGTCTGAGGATGAAAAGCAGTACTCAAATTCACCTTTGAACCCAAACCTTTCTGGAAAGATTTCCAGAACTGAACATTAAATTGTTCACCTCTATCTAACATAATGGAGATCGGAACTCCATGAAGTATTTCCACTTTATGAAGGTACTACTAAGTATAATCCTCGACCTAATAGGTAGTGTTTACTGGTAAGAAATGGGCTGACATTGTCATTCTATGGACAATCACCCAAATAGAATTATGTTGCCTTTGAGACGTTGGACAGACTGTGATGAAGTCCATATTAATCATCTCCCACTTCCATTCCGGAAGTTCTATATTCCGAACTAAACCTCCATGCCTTTGGTGCTCTACATTCACTTGTTGACAATTCGGGCACTTGGCAACAAATGCAACAATATCTTTCTTCATACCTTCCCGCCAATATACCATACCCAAATCATGGTACATGTTGGTGTAACCTGGATGAATGGAATATCTGGAGCTATGAGCCTCCTTCAAGATCCTCTGGTGGAGTCCATCCACCTTAGGTACATATAATATGCCTTGGTACTTCAGCACACCATCTCCCCCTTGTTCATTAGCCAATACTCTTTGCTTATGGACACTTGACTTCAAATCAATCAAAATAGGATCTTAGTTATGCTTCTTTTTCACTTCTAAAATTAATGTTTACTCAACCTCATTGATCACCACTAGGCCTCCTTCTATAGAATCCATAAGTCAGACTCCAAAATGTGCGAGTCTATGCATATGCTTAACTAACTCCCTCTTCTCTTCTTCAATATATGAAGTACTTCTCATGGAAAACAAGCATAAGGCATCAACAACCATGTTAGTCTTACCTGGGTGGTAAAGAATACTCTTATCATAATCCTTTAGTACTTTCAGCGACCTTCTCTGCCTGAGGTTGTCTTCTTTCTGACTGAACATTAAGTGGAGGATATCGTGATCAGTGAATATATAAACATCAACACCATACCTGTAGTGACGCCATATATACAATGTGAACACCACTATAGCCAATTCTAAGTCATGAGTTAGATAATTCTTCTCATGAATCTTCAATTGTCTCGAAGCATAAGTTATAACCTTTCCATTCTTTATCAATACATAGCCCAAGACAACTTTTGATGCATCACAATACACCACAAAACCTTGAGTACCCTCTAGTAAGTTCAAAACCAGAGCGGTAGTCAATCTCTTTTTCAGTTCCTGAAAGTTTTTCTGACAAGCCTCATACCATTCAAATTTGAATGTCTTCTGAGTTAGTTTTGTCAGACGAGATGACATAGATGAGAATCCTTCAACAAATATCCTATAATAAACAACCAAGACCAAGAATCTCCTTATATCTATTAGGGACATGGGTATGGTCCAACTTTGAATTGCTTTAATATTCTGGCTGTCAACTCTAATTCCATCACCAGAAACTATGTGGCCCAAGAATGCCACTGATTTAAGCCAAAACTCACACTTGGAGAACTTGGCATAAAGCTCCTTATCCTTCAAGGTCTTAAGAACAATCATTAGGTGACTAGTATGATCTTCTTCATTCCATGAATAAACCAGTATGTCATCAATGAAGACGATGACAAACAGAATAAGGTTTGAAGACTCTGTTCATAAGATCCATGAACACGACAGGTGCATTTATCAAACCAAAGGACATAACCAAGAATTAATAATTCCTATACCTTATTCTAAAAATTGTCTTTGGAATACCACATTCCCTTACTTTCAATTGATGATAGCTTTATTTGAGGTTAATCTCCGAAAATCAAGAAGCACCTTAAGTTGATCGAAGAGATCATGTATCCTTGGAAAACGATATTTGTTCTTGATAGTCACCTTATTCAACTGAAAGTAGTGTATACACATCCTAAGTGACCTATCCTTCTTCATAACAAACAAGATTGGAGCATCCCAAGTTGAGACATTTGGTCGAATGAAGCCTATGTCTACCAAATCTTTCAATTGTTCTTTTATGTCTTTTAACTCTGTTGGTGCCATTTTGTATGGCGGAACAGAGATAGGACAAGTATTTGGGATGATATCTATTCCAAAATTCATCTTTCTTTCAGGAGGAACTCTAGGTAGATCATTAGGAAATACTTCTGGAAACTCACTGACTATAGGAACTGATTAAAGGGAATGTACCTCAACACTTGAGTCATTAACTCGGATTAAGTGATAGATACACACCTTAGAAACTAATTTCCTTTCCTCAAGGTACGACATGAAAGAAATCTTAGGCACTATTGAACTACTAGTTCACTCTATGATTGGCTCATTAGGATTCTAAAACTTGACTACTCAAGTTCTACAGTCTATTGATGCATTAACAGGCATGGATGCAGTTCATACCTAGAGTGACATCATAATCTACCATGTCTAACTTTATTTTATCAGCCATGGTACTTTGGTGATAGATAGAAACAGGTTAATCATGATAAACTATTTCCGCTATAATAGACTCCCCAACAGGTGTAGAAACACAGAGGCTTCACAAAGTTTTTCAAGAAGAATCTCAAACTAATTTGCAACATAAGGGGTTAACAAAGATAAACTTGCTTCTGGGTCTAACAAAGCATAAACATAAAAAGTGAAGACTTTGATCATATTCGTGACATTATCCGGAGAGTTCTCTTGTTCTTAGCAATTATTGAGAGCATACAAGTGGTTTGTTCCTCCGCCAATACCAGAAATAGGTCCCCTAGGTTCAGCCCTTCCTGGTAGAGCAGGTGATAAAGAGTGATATGTATTGGCTGGATTTCCACAACCTTGATTATTCTTGGGGCACTCCTTAATGAAGTGACCCTCTTGACCTCACTTTAAATAACCTGCCTGACAATTATGACAATATCCTGGGTGGTTCCTACCACACTTAGTACATGTAGGAGCCCTACTTCCTCCTTGTGCCAAACTACCTTGAGGCTGAGCTTGTCTCGCCTTAAAGTGTTGCGAATTCTGGCCACTATACTCACCTCGATTTCTAGGCGCAGGTGCACTAGCAGATGATGGTGCATGACCCTTTGATTTTTAAAATTGTGGTCGACTTGAACAACCTTTCTGTTGCCTAGACTCATTCCAAGTCTTTGATTTCTTGTTTATGTATTCCACTCTGTCCCTCAGCTTCTTCTCTTAAACTTGTTGCACATAGACCGTAAGCGTGTATATGTCTATGTCACCAATCAACATTGCAGCCCTACCTTCTTTGCTTTAAGCATGATCCAAATTAGCGACAAACAAACTCATCCTACTCCGCCTATCTTTCACCATCTTCGGAGCATAGCGAGACAATTGGGTGAACTTCAAACCATAATCACGAACACTCATAACACTCATGGAGTCCTGTTTCAAAGTGAGCAACTCCCATACTTTTGGTCCTTCAGTTCTCGAGGGAAGAACCTTCCCAAGAAGGCTTATTCAAAACAAGCCCAACTTGGATATGGTGCACCCTCAACTCTGCCCTTGTTCCATTAGTCAAACTAGGTTATAGACACACTCTACAGTTGATATGCAACTAACTCAACCCTATTATTATTAATCACATGCATCACCTCAAACACTTTCTTCAATTCTTCCACAATGTTTTCTGGATCCTTAATAGTGCTTGAATTGGTGAAATTCTAGAAGGATTCACTATCAGAAACTCATGAACCCTTGAGGTGAGAGCCCTCTCTATTCGAGATCCTCCATGTTGTCCGACTTGGTTGGTTACTACTTGACTTAACATCCAGATAGCTTTCTAGAATTCGGTATTTTTAAAATCTCCTTGGGGTTGCATAATGGGTGCATTAGAAACCTCTTGCTCATCAACATTTATTCTGGTTGGTCGACCTGTGACTGCTCTTCGTAGAGGCATGATCATCTGAAATATGTATAAGCACAAATTAGAGAGAGAATTTTGTAGATAAACTCTACGCATGAAAGAATATGAGAGAAGTGAGAATTCCTAAATGTTGTAGCCTCTTAATCATAGATGTGGCGCGCTTCACACCGATGACTAAGAATCTACACACACGCTTCATAGATTACCTAGGACTCTTGAACTTTGTGCTCTGATATCAAGCTTGTCACACCCAGAGTCTACATCCTAGACGTGACCGGCACTAAAGACCATTGTTGCCTGCCAAGAGAACCGTTGGCCTGGCATTCTTAGATCAAGAAGAATTACTCATCTTAGACAAAGAATTCGAAAGCATCTCATAAGTTACCTTAAATAACTGTCTTGGCCAAAATGGAACTTTAGTCTCAACATTGTAAAATGCAAAGTATAAGATAAAGAAGACTTCAAAACTAAACTACTACATTGTCTATGAAGCCTCTAAACTGACTGAGATGGATATTGGGATAGACTCCACAACATCCTAAACTAAACTAGTAAAGCAAATAAAAAGGGTGTCCTCCGGAATGCAAGGACGCTCACCGATGACTCTGGAGATCAATCTGGATCAACGAAGCGTCGTGTGCTGATCCTGGCATCAGTACATTGAATGTATGAGTATGCGAGTTGGAGTGATAAACACAACATAAAGATTGAAATAGAGTAAGGATGAACTTACCTTGTCTGTGCTCAACTCATAAGTTAACAACTCAATATAAGAAATAAGAACATATGCATTATGTAAATATAACTAATAAAAACAATCCAAACTCTTAGTTTATCAAAAATGAAATAAGAATAAACTCAACTTTACTTATATTTGAAATTAATATAGTTTATGTGAGAGTTTCTCTAACCAACAACCATCACTATAAGCCTAAATGATGATACAATGTCTCGTCCACGCTGCCAAAATTGTCCTATACTTTGATGTTGCATAAGACATCCTCAACCTAGTGGATACACTATCTATACTTACATGATAATCTAAAAAGTATTACCCATTAATACCTATGATGGATACATGGTTTACATAGGGACTTGAGTTATATGAACTCTCATTCCAACATCGATGCTATATACTACACCCAAAACATATTTTAGCTCATACTTTTAATAAAACTTCCTTCCTTTGGGTTGAGATAATTTACTGAACCATTTAGCTTTAAAAAGCTCCTTTGTGGAAACAATGTTCCGCTCTTTATTTCAAACTTTTTTGAAACTTCTTAATTTCCTTTTTAACTTAAATGTGAAACATTTATCAACCTTTAGGAAGTACTTAGTACCCCTTATAAATTTAGACAAATCAACTCAGCTCTTGTTCTTTACTTAACTTGAAACTTTATCTCTTAAGGAATACTTAGTTCCCTTATAGCTTTTGAGAATTTAACTCAACTATTTTTTATTTGCTCGACCTGTACTTGAGCCTTAAATCAAAGATAAAATGATTGTTTAAGAATCTTTGAAACCTTGAAGAACTCACTTATAATTGCTTTTTAACTTTTAAACTTGACTTTAAACTTCATTGACTTTGATCTTAGCTTCCCTTGAATTGGATTATGGGTTCAAGGATCATGATGTCATGTTTATGGATGACGTAATGATGTTTAGATGTACTCTAGAGTGTTGGAATCAACTAGGAATGAAAGGTACATCACTAAGGAACCACTACAAAAAGATAGGGAAAGAACGGGGTCTCCAGAGGGTCTTGGCGCTCTGAGAGGCGGGGGGTTGCCAGGCCCTGTGAGATAGACCCTGGTCTAAGGCACTCTTGCTGGCGAGGTGCACCTGAGCCTGCCTTGAGGGGCTCTGGCAAGTGCGGCAACCCAACAGAAATCTGACGGGACCTCCGACTTTTCTTCTCCTTTTTTCATATCTAAACCACCTAAACTTTCATGGGTCCCACCCAAACACTTAGGATCCCTAATTACTTCATTATCCAATAAATTAGACCCGAAAATAGTTTAGAAACATGAAGAAACCCTACTATAAATCAACTAGAATTCGACCAACAAGAACTTCACAATTTTTCATCAAAAACATCAAGATTTTCATTCAAAAAACACTGAATTTTTTGTATTGAATCAAATTGTGGTGTGGGTGAAAGGACCCAACATCGAATGATCTCAAATACCTTGATAGGGATTACCCTAGATGAAATCCACGTAACGATCTCGGTGTTTCTTAGACAATTCTTGATCTTCCTCTTCTTTTCTCTTTCCTCCCAAGCCCTCACCGTTCTTTGTTTTTTTCTAAACTGATTTAGGACTTGGTTTTCCCCCTAATATAACCTTAAAACAAATTAGGAAATAATATGGCGCCCTTACAAAAATCTGGATTATATTTTCTTCAACTCAACATCCCAACTTCTGAAAAGCATATCTATCTCACACAACCTCATATTTTTGCAAACTTGGCGGAATTGGAAAAATCTTCCCAAAGTATTCCTAACCATAGAAAGAACTCATCCAAACTCATCCTGAGGTGGAAGTTATGTCCGTTTGAAAATGACCAAAACTCATTTTTGAAAGCTGGAAATTTTCCAGATTTCCCTACTTATTTCCAATAATGACTATTCTTGTTTTCTTACCTTACTTTTAGTTAATTGAAGTTACTAGATGTTACAAAAGTGAATGAAATTATTTGATTATGGTAGTTCTTCTTTATGAACTTCTAACTTATTTCTCTCATGAATTTCTTTTTTGATGTTATAAAGAGGGTTTTATGATCAGTTTGAAGTCATAACAATAATTGCTTGAGTAGCAATTATTATCTTTGTGGGCAATAGCAAATGGAACAAATAAGGTTGTTTCTAAAGTAGTTTTGATGGAAATATCAAATGCCACTAAATGTTATTACTTTTAGCGTCAATAATAAGGGTCATTACCGACACTCGACATAAATGTCACTAAAGACTTTAGCTACATTGGATCCAATGGTATTTAATCAAATGCCGGTAAATGTATTTGTGGAAATAACTTTTGCCGCTAAATGAAAAATCAATTGCCTATATAGGTCTCTTTTGGTGTAGTGTTAAATTGTCACGGCCAAAAATGGACAAGATGTCAATTGTGTTTTTCCACTAAGACATGTCGGCATCAACCCAATGAAAATGAAAGAAATTAGAAAACATTAAAGAAAGAACAATAAAAATACGGAAAATTTATGCATTTTAAATAATAGCCCATGACCTAGATGTCATGTGTACAAACCCCTAACAAAAATAAAAAAAAATATAGATAAATACAAGTCTCTATCTTTCTTTCTGAAGTAGAACAAGGTGTAGGAATAGGAAAATGAGTATCCGCTGAATGACAAGAAGCTACCTCATAAAGTCCTTGACAAGCCTCACAATCAAGATAATAAGAAAGAGATAACATGAACCGGTCTTAGAACCTACAAAAGTACTGAAGACTGGGGGGATGAGTACCGACAACATGGTACCCAGAAAGCAACCTAATTGAAAAAGCAATTATCTAGAAAATGAATACCTCTTACACTCAGGCTGAACCTCCTCAAACTAAAACATATAATAAATCACCCCAACACAGCGATTTTACAATACATGGCTCACAAGACCCTATTTTCAGACTTCGATTTTCACAAGTCAATAGTCAAATAGATCACATAAGTTAATCTTAATGACAAGTAATTCAGTCACACACAACAAGTATGTTAATACGAAGTATCAAGAAAGTCATCCACAACCATCAAATGCATCAAGTCACGATAATCAATTTCTTGTTGAAACCGTTCCCCATCGACATAATATCATTAGCCAGAAATTATATCGGTATCACAACACACGCTGGCAAAGAGCTTGGAATATTATACTCACATGCAAAGACTTTGGCATAATAACACTTACCAGCAAAGACCTCAGTATCATAGCACTTTTCAGGAATGACTTCGACATCATAGCAATTGAAGTTAAAGAACTAGGAATCATAAATCACCATAAGTCTCATAACAGTGTACACAACCAATGCACACAAGAAATATCACACCACACGGAAGAGCCAAAAATCATACAATTCAAGTCCACAATCATGCTCTCAAGCATTTCATCAATCAAACAAGGGTCATAATAAAATAATTCACATAATCATTCTCATTGTATAGCCTCTTTCATTTCAGACACTTTTTATTCGTTTAGATAAAAACAACTAGACAATATACACCCTTCAACTCATTCCCATCACTCCAAACACATAATCAATGAAACAAGCATACAAATATAACTAGAATAGAAGGTTTAGGGAGTCACTTGTCTTAAATAAATCAACAATCACTCCAAAAGTTGAGTCTTCCCTTTTGAATCACTTACGAAGCCTTGAGATCAATAATAATAAAGCATTTAAAATCACTCACCATAAGCAACAATTCTCATATAAACTATTTAAAAAATGGGCCAATCAACTCAAAACCCAATTTCAAAAAGGAGGCTTGAATGTAGAAAATAATATTTGAAAATGATTTGTAAGGCTTAGGAACTTATTAGTGAAAATCATTTCGAAAAAGGGATCAAAACAACTTCAAAATCAAGGTTTTTTAAAATTCTTGTGTTCTTGAAGATAACCCCAAATATCTCATTTGAAATCTTGATTTGAACATATAAAACAATAGTAGGTAATTGAATATTTAGAGATTAGTATCGTTTCTGAAAACATTTTACTCTAGAACCTAATAATAATTTCACCTGCGCTTCCATAACTAAAAATATAGTGAAATAGAGCTTACACCCTCAAAATGGAAGCATACCCCTCTGAGGTGTCACTAAAGAAAACCAGGTACCACATAAGCAATCCCCACAAAAGGTAAAAGTTATAATATAACGAATAAGGTTCTACTTAAGAAAACATTAAAAAAGTGAACACAACCCAAACGACGAGTCTCGCTTTTGCGAACCTGGTTTCTCTTAAGAAACCATCAGTAAAGTGAACAAGTTCTCGCTTAAGCTAACACTTCAGCAACAAAAACAATATCAACCAACATTAAAACATCATAAGAACCCTCAAGATTTGTTCGGAACACCGTGAATACAAACCACACATGACAATAAATTATACTTGACGTTCTAGAGTCAATGCAATTATCGAAACATGAATCTGAGTTCTCTTTGACCCAACATTTGCAAAAACCACAAAAAAAAAACTAACTCACACCTAACAAAGTCTAAAACAATCTCGGGACCTCTAAAAATCAAACTAGACCTCACATAGGCCCAAAATCATCCCTCAAAACAAACATTTGGATTCTGATCCAAGCATTTTTACCCCAAATGTTGAACAAAGTCAATCCATAGTGAAAAAACTTTGTGATTTCACATCTTAGGACCTCAAATCCTAAAAAAAACTAAAACTAGAAATTGACAACTCTTACTGAACAAATTCCACATTCCGAATCTAATGGAATCGACAATGTTCCATTCAGAATTCAAAACAAAAAAAGACGTAAAAAAACTTATTTAACATCTTGGTCTTTCGAACTCAAAACTTACCAAAAATCTCAATTTTGTCTCAAAGTTCAAAACAAACTTTTCAAAAAACAATTATAAGAACTCAAAGTCAGTCACTGGAGGACAAATTGGTAATTTCAAGAGAAAAACAACAAAGGAATGACCGGTCAGTACATTATCAACCATTTAAACCCATGATCGTCCTTAAATATAAAGCAAAAAAAAGTAGCAAGAGTTAAAAAACTATAAAAATCAAGGATAGAGTCTTTAGTTTTCCCTGTCATCACTTTGTCTCGAAAGAGAAATAATTTCTTGTTCTCAAATTGACGCTCATGAATATGCTCAACAAAGGAGGAACAAACCTGAATAAAGTAATCAAACCTCTCATCTTCCAAAAAATATGTAACCGCATGAAACTATTCGCTAACCTGTAAACATCTCTAGAAAATGTTCTCTCCTTCACACTAATAGCAAAGTGACTCCCAATTCTAGAAGTCCTACTCAACGAATAAACAACCATATTAGCCTTACCTAGATTATACAAGATGGTGGTGTCATAGTCCTTTAATAGTTCTAGCCATATGTATTGCCTCAAGTTTAGATCTCTCTAACTGAAGATATACTGAAAACATTAATGATATATGAAAACCGCAGAATGAACCCCATAAAAATAATGTTGCCATATTTTTAGCACAAAGAATACACCTCCTAACTCCAAATCATGGGTAGGGTGATTCCTCTCATGGGTCTTCAACTGTCTAGAGGCATATGCAATTACTTTTGTTTCAGCATATTAGCACCACCTAATCCTACTATAGAGGCATCATTGTAGATGATGGAGTTCACGCGCTCCTAGGGTAAGGTTAAAATAAAAGTCTACATCAACAAAGTATTGAGTATTTGAATGTTCTTCTCACACTTCTTAGACAACTAGAAACTCACACTTTTCCGAGTCAATCGAGTTAAAGGAGATGCAATGGTAGAGAATCTTTGACTAATTCATTAATAATAACTATAAGTCCTACAAAACATCAAATCTCAATAACTGATGTAGGTCTATTGCAACCGCTTACTAGCTTAATCTTTGTTGTAGCTACCCAAATACCCTCCTTGGACTCCGCATGCCCCAAAAATGCCAAAGAATCAAGCCACAACTCGCACTTAAATAACGTGGAATAAAATTTTTCTTCCTTCAATATATAAAATACAATCCCGAAAGGTTGATCATGATCTTCCTCAGCCTTAAAGTACACCGAGATGTGATCGATAAATAATACCACAAAGGAACCTAGATGTGGTCGGAACACCTCGTTCATCAACTCCATGGTAGTTGCAAAGGCTATAGTCAAAACAAATGACATCGCAAGAAGAACATACTGACCATAACGAGTCCTAAAAGTTTTCTTGAAGATATGTGATTCCCTAATTTTTTGTTGATAATCGATCTCAAATCAATCTTAGAAAATAAAGATGCACTCTGAAGCTGATTAATGAGTGATAGATTTGCACTCATTTAATGTCCATTTAGCTCAATAGTTATTGTACTCAATGCCTTATTTTTTCCTTTTTCTAATAAAGTATTGATTATTTTCACATATGAAGGACATTAAACGAGGGAAGGACTAATGCTTGGAAAAATAGACAAAACTACAAAAAGATGTGAAAGTGAACATTATTGATCCCCTCACATGAAGAGTGCATAGCTAATAAAGCATGACCTCGCCCAAATTGATAGTTCATAGGACCTTTTTCTACCAAAGAAGGTCATAGAACTTCAGTTTAAAAGGTTATGTGCCAACTGAGAACAAGGGTCTTGATGCATATCACCCAAAGGGATGCTGTCTAGTGAAAAATAACAAAGCTCAAAAGATGAACGAAGTTGGTATTCAATGATCCCACGAAGATTAAAGTCTAATTCAATGGAGTTCACTAGCTGAGGTTTAAACACCAGAAGTCTAGAGCATCAGAAGACGAGTTGAGAAGTGTAAGACGTTTTGCCGAGTAGGTTTGGTGAACTAAACTAATGTTGCCAAGTCAGGTGCATGATGGATTCTTGGGCCAGATTTTGGGAAAGTATATAAAGTCTAAGGGAAACAATTTTTGATGGAGTTCATTTATAATGTTTTTGGGCTACATTTTTTAGGAAAAAAGAGTTAAGAATACTTTACCTTTGAAGAAAATTTTTCAAACTCTTAGGGTCTTACAATTTGGATTTTGAATTTGATAAATTGAAGTTGAATCCCAAGTAGGTTTACTCTTAATTTGTTGATTTCATGTAATCTATGAAAGCTTTCATGTAAAATATAATTTCTTAACTTTTTGTGATGGGTGGCAGGGTAAAACCTCAAGATCTATGGGTGCTCAAATCGAGTTTGGTGTTGATTAAATATAGTGGTATTGTTCTATGCTTTGTTTTGTTTCCGTTCATGCATAAATTTTACCTGATTATCATGTGGTTAACTTATGGGTTAAGGTTGAAAACTTCATTCCTACTTCCAATCTCCGGCTGATGCTCAATAATTTTAATTTGAGTGAGTAGTTAATTTAACATAAGAAATTTAGGTTTTAGTTATGTAGCTTGCTTGAAATAGGGGTTATGGGTCACATCTGTTTGCCTATTCTTGAAAGGGAGAATATAGAAAGGATTGGATTGTTTAGGACTATCATATAGATAAGACCGAAAGGAGGTTTCATGCATAGATTGTTTGAATTGAAATATACTTAGCGCCAATGAAAATGATTTAGCCTGTTTATGATTTTTCATCACTATAGAGCAACACAATCACTCCCATGTGACATCGATTTCCGATCCCCGCACCCCTAGATTGGTTGTTAGCTTTTGATTTATTTGATACTTTAGTTTAATTGTGATAATTTATAAATACGACTTTATATAAAAATGGTGATATAATCCACCCAATTGTTCTTACTATTGCAAATAAGCTAATTTAATGTACAGTTTCTTGATAAGTAGTTTTGTACGATATACCATTCCCTGTGAAATTCAACCGCGACTCTTCATTGGATTTCTTACTGACTATGATCGCTCACACTTTAATTTGGTTTGGAAGGTGATGTAAGTGTTATCACTGATCAAACAAATCATCAATTTGAGGAAGAAGATACTTGTTCTTCACTGCCACTTTGTTTAAGCATCGATAATTAATACACATCCGCATGGATCCATCCTTGTTCCACACAAACAACACAAGAACACCCCATTGAGAAATACTAGGGTGAATAGACCCCTTACTCAACAAATCAAGTTCCTTTAATTCCTTCAACTCACCTAGAGCCATACAATAAGGAGAAATAAAGATTGACTTGCTTCTCGGATCCAAGTCTATGGAAAAATCAATATCCCTATATGAAGGAAAATCTGTAAGATCAGTAGGAATCACATGGAAAAACTCTAGAACCACGGGCACAAAATTCATAGGAGTTAACTCAACACTAGTATCCTTATTGAACGTCAAGAGGAGGAATACCCTCTATCAATTGATCTCGGATGTCTAATGAACGAAATAACCTTAATAGGGTACGAACAACTAGCACCCGTCCACTCAATTTTCAAGAAACCCAGTAGAGCTAAAGTCATAGATTTAGCATAAGAATAAAAAAATACCATGGTACTAAAAAATCCAATTCGTAACTAAGATAATGTTAAAGTTTACCATTTCCAAGATGATTCAATTCTACAAAGGTATCATACAAAGCTAAGAAACAACAAAGGATCGATACACTTGATCCACCATTAAAGATTTTCCTAGTGGTGAGAAAATAATAATCGACACATGCAATTGTTTTTGTGAACTGAACGAACTACCATAACCACCTAGGCCAAAACAGTAGGATCCTCAGGTTGACTTCCCACCCTCAGTTATTTGTTGGCTTATAAGCATGAACTGGACCATGATGCTAAAAAGAACTACTACCTCTATGCGAACCACATTCTCTATACGATGCACCAAAAAATGACCAGAAGAACGGGCATCTTTGTCTACCCAAACTACTTTAAGACTATCAGTTCTGCCTCATTGGTGGCGCTAATAATGTACTAGCACTATACCAAAAGAGACCTTTAATGGAATTTACTTTTTCTTTTAGCGGCAATAGTTATATCTACAAATACATTTACTGGCATTTGATTAAATGTCATTGGATCCAATGTTGCTAAAGTCCTTAGTGACATTTGTATTGGGTTCCGGTAAAGACCCTTATTATTACTGCTAAAAGTAATTACTTTTAGCCGCTTTTACTATTGTAATTAAAGCTATTTTAGAAACAATCATATTTATGGCATTTGCTATCACTGGCAAAGATAATAATTGATACTCCAGAAATTATTGTAATGACTTCAAACTGATCATAAATTCACCTTGATTCAAATATTTAACCATCTTTTGTAAGATCAAAAACAAAATTCACAGGAGAAATAAGTTCAAAGGTAGTAAGAAGAAATACAAAACTCACAACAATGTAATTCACTTAAAATAAGAACAAAAAATCTAAATACATTCAATTTCTTATCTTATAGCGGTAAAACAAAATATGAATTATCAAATACAAAAAATGTGTTCAACAATGGAGAAAAAAAGGCAATTAAGCCAGTGTTTGTTCCCTAATGCCAAATGTCACAGCTTGCTGGATCAATGTGTCATTCCTTGAACAAGCTCACTATTTAAATGAGTACACCACTGTACACACATAGCTATAGAGGTTAGATGACAAAAATTGACATGCATATAAGATATCTTACTCACTATATAATAGCCTAATTATGTATATACTCATTCATGAGATGCTTCGGTGCTGTTGTTGCTATTTCTATAGCGGATTGAGTAATAATATGATTAAAGCCAATGAGTTGATCACTAATAATGATATAAGGATACACATAAAGGAATTCAGTAGCACACCACTTAGCAAATTATGACTTTGAAAATCGGCAAACAACAATATAAATTGTAGTAGCAGGCTATCATGCCAAAAGATTTCTTAACATACATAAATCATAACTACAGGACATTAGAATTACAACTCACAGGGAAGATCAACAAGGAAGAATCACAATCTAAGAGTCCCAATTACTTACAATTGACAGTGCAAGTGTAGTTTTTTCAATGTAAGTTGTGGAAGCGTTTTCATAGTATCAAAATGAGTAGGCCTTAGAAAATCAAACAAAACTCATAGGCTAAAATATTGCACACTTAAAAACATGATTTTGCAGAGATTACCACAAGCCTAGTGTTACCTAGAAGGACTATGATTTTACATACCAAAGCAATAGCCTCAAAATTCATTATAACAAGGAGATTGATTTGGAGGAATACATACTAACATAATCCCAATGTTCTACCTCCCAGAAACGTGGCCTATAACAGATGCAAAAAGGAGGGAGATTTTCAATATATCTGTAATAGTGGAAAATTAGAGAGGCTTTCACGTCTCACTACAAGATTATCAAAAGAGACTTTAAGATAACACATTAAAACAATAACAAAAATAAATAGTGTTGGCTTGAGACAAGTAACATAAACTTGGCTAGAAAATAAATAAATTGCAGTAGCTTTAAAATAATGGATATACACTCACCTATTGGAGGAATTTGAAGTTTCAGTCAGTAACGATTTCTATACCATCAACTACACCTCTTACCCAACCATTGTTTTCATCTTCTCAACAACGAATGTTTTCCAAGATAGTTAAATCAATTGTGTCACATTGCATTGATGAGTCAAATCGTTTACTATTTTCTTATCCCATATCAAAAATGTCTCACGGTTTAAAGCAAAGTAATTAGGTCATTCAAGATTGCTCAAATGATCATTAAAACACAAAGGGATGTCGAATGGACTAGAATGGTGCATCAGCAAAGGGATAAGATACATCATATGTAATGATGGGAAGGCTTGCATTCCTTGCAAAATGACACGATCTAGTAAATTGGATTAAGAATGTGGAATTACAGTATGTCATAGTTATCAAACACTTCGTAAAAGAAGCCAACAAAATCGACAAACACCAGCCACAAACTGGAAAATTCCTCAGACTATCATGAACATCCAGAGTTGCCTCACATATAATTAGAGATCTTTCGATTCTTAACACTGCATAAGATATAAGACTATCCTTCCTATAGTGTAAATCTTATTGTTGTTAAACAAAATCCCACCCAACATACCCTTAAAGAGAAGGTAACAACAGGCAAGACACAAGGGTACACCACAAGACAATTACTCACATTCTCATTCCCATATTTTCCTCCTAGTTTGTCAAATTGATTTTCCACAAATTCTATTAAGCTGGAAATTTTTGCCATAGAAAGAATTGGTGGGATTTAACATAACTTCAAATCAACCGAGGCTTTTAGAGCTCAAATCGCAGCCATCGTGATATTCAGAAATTTGAGAATGAAGTAAGAATTGACTAAGAGAAATTGGTTATCTGAGGGTAAAACTACCTAAAGCAAACTAATCATTAGAAGACCAAAAAAGCAGCTATACACGGAGGAAATGATCATCTTTAAATTGGATTTTCCCAATCAGTTACTAGTAAAACAAGAAAAAACTCGTAGATGTTCAGTAATAGGGGTAAGATTTCATCAGTTTATTTATTGGTGAAGCAAAGCAGTGAGAAGCTCTAGGCAGTAGCTAAATATAGACCAATATAGAACAAGATCGTGGAAGAAAACTACTTAAAATAACTTAAAATTCACTACCAAAATCAACAGTTTCAGAGATATAAACAGGAATTAATCCATTTGGCAGTAGGCAAACAGATTTTAAGCAAAAGTCTTAAGACTCCTACTAGTTTTTTTTCATAAAATTAAAACCAAAGTGGTCCATTAGAAAACAAAGAGATGCTTAAACAATATTTAGATAAAAGGGACAGGGAATTACAATAGAATGTATGAAACGAAACTAAGAATAGAGTACCCAAAAGCTGAATTATAACAAACAACAGGAACCAAATATTAGCTGAAAAAGTTTAAATAAATAAAAAAAGAGAAGTAAGATATATGTCATTTAACCAGCAACCTACATGTGAGTAAATCAAAATAACTAAATTACTTAAACCGAACACAGAGCAAAATCAAAACTTCAAAGAGATAGTGAAAACAGATTACCTGGATATGGGTCGCGAACTTGAGACGACGAATCGAAATGAACTATTTCACCACCACGTGAAAAGAACTCCGACGAAAGTGTTGAATATTGATTGAAACATGATTAGAAGTTCCTATTTAGAAGGCAGAGTAACACATTTGTTAGGAGTCCTAGTTTTTTCAAAGTCTTTTGTTAGTTGCTAATAAATTGGTGGATAAGGTTATGGTTTAGTGGGTCTTGTGGTTGAGCCTTAATTCCTATTTGAAGTGTCCTATGTATTTTCTTTATAAATATCAGAAATATAACCTAAAAGTTCTCTGCAACTCTTCTTCTATATTCTCATATATTGTTGCTTCTTTCTTTATTCTCCAACAAAATTGGTATCAAGAGCCAGGTTAGGTCAAAGTGATAGAGCAAATTAGTAGCAAGAAGAAAGTGACATTTGAGAACAAAAAATGTCTACCAATGGAGTATCAACCACATCTCAACAACTGATTCCCTTCTTTAATGGGGATAAATATGAATTTTGGAGCATCAAGATGAAGACTTTGTTCAAGTCCCAAGAATTCTGGGATTCGGTGGAAAACGGCTATGCTAAGGAAGATGAAGTACAAACATTGAGGGAGAACAAAAAGGACTCCAAAGCTCGGTTTTACATCCAGCAAGCGATGTATGACTCAATTTTTTCCAGGATTGTTGTTCCAGAAACCTCAAAGTAGGCATGGGATATTCTAAAAAAATAATTCCACGGCTCGATGAAGGTAATGACTGTTAAACTCCAATCACTCCGGCATGATTTAAAAAATTCATCCATGAAAAGTAGTGAATCTGTTTAAGGCTACTTATCTTGGGTGAGTGCAATTGTTAATCAAACGAAGGCATACGGTGAAAAAATTACTGATGAAACTATAGTTTCTAAAGTTTTGTAAAATCTTAATAAGAGATTTGATCATGTTGTAGTTGCTATTGAAGAGTCCCGTGATTTATCTAATTATGGTTTTGATGCATTGATGAGTTTATTGTAAGCTTATGAGGATAGACTGAATGCTTCTCAAGAAAAGGGCGAAGAGAAGGCATTTCAGATCAAGGGGGAGTCTTCATTCAGGGAAATCAGAAGTTTCAAATGCCAGAGGATATGGAGGCAGAGGCTGCTTCCGTGGAAGAGGTCGTGGTAGAGGACGAGCTCAGTTTGGTGGTGAGCACCGGCAATTCAAGAGCAATATTCAGTGGTGCTATTGCAGAAAATAGGGCATAAGGAAGCTTATTTTTGGACTAAAATGTAAGGATGAACAAACACGTGCCAATGTTAGTGAGCAACAACAAGATGAGGTTTAACTAGTTCATGTTTCACTCCTCAATAGATGTTAGTTCAGATGACGTATTGATCATTGATAGTGGTTTCTCAAACCATATGTCGGGCAGAAGGTCACTATTCAAGAACTTGATGAATTGAAGAAGTCAAAAGTTCGTCTTGGAAAAGACATTCGACCGAAAAGGACCAATCGCTTAAAAAACTTCTCATGGTAATCTCAAACTTCTCCATGATGTGCAATGTGTTCCTTGTTTGTCCCATAACTTGTTGAGTGTTGGGCAACTGATCAATCGTAAATATTCTATTTTGTTTGATGACAATTCCTGTAGTATTCAAATAATTCAGGAGACAAAATTATTGACATTCAAATAACATAAAATTAGAATGTTTTCTCTACAAGTTTCTAATGTTCAATGTTTTGCCTTAGTCACCAAAGGCAATACGGAAGACAATTTGTAACATTTGTGGTATGGTCACTTGAATTTGAAGGGGTTACAATTATTAGGTCATAAAAATATGATTCTTGGTTTGCCTAGAATTGAAGCTCTTGAATTTTTTGAAGGATGTGTTTATGGGAAGCAAAATCAAGTAATTTCCTGTAGGTAAGTCTTGGAGACCATCTGTTTGTCTTGAATTGGTGCATGTTGATCTATGTGGTCCAATGAGCGTTGATTCCTTAGGTGGAAGTCAATATCTTTTTATTTTTACAGATGAATATAGTCGAATGAGTTGGTATACTTCTTGAAATTCAAACAAAAAAACAATTGAGAATTTCAAGAAATATAAGTATTTTGTTGAAAGACAAAGTGGTTGTAGAATTAAGACTCTTCGAACAGATAGAGGTGGTAAATTTATATTAAATGAATTCAACACCTATTGCGAGGAAAATGGTTTTCACAGAGACATCACAACACCATATACTCCAGAGCAGAATGGTGTTGTCGAACGTAAGAATTGGATAGTCGTTGAAATGGGTAGGATCATGATGCAGGCTAGAGGTGTATAAAAATATTTATGGGCCGAAGCTGTCTACATGCTAAACATTTCACCCACCAAGGTTGTTCTTAATCAAGCACCATGCGAAGGATGGAGAGGTAACAAGCCCAAGGTAAGCCATTTACGTCGTGTCTTTAGATGTATAGCTTATTCTTTGGTGAATTCCCATGATAGATATAGGCTTAATGAAAAATCAAAGAAATATATCTTTGTTGGATATCGAAAACCAATCCAAAGCTTATAAGTTATATAATACGCTGAGTGGAAAAATTGTGATCAGTAGAAATGTTATGTTTAATGAAGATGTTAGCTGGAACTTTGATTTTGAGAATGTTAGTTCAACTACTAAATTGTCGCCTACTGATGAAGCTTTTGAGAAAGAACCTACAACAGTTTTTGTTCCAGGGAACGCATCCAGCTCTTCTCCAACAAGTAGCAGCCGTGCTACTCATCAGTCAAGAACCTCTGCTCCAGAAAGTGATCACAGCTTGACCCCCCTAGGAAGTAGCAGCAGTTCTTCTTCAAGTGATTGTTTCACTGAGACTTCACCAGCGAATTTCAGATCGTTAAGGGAGATTTATGGAAATTCTTCTTCTGCTTTGTCTGTTACTGAACCCTATTATTTCAAAGAAGTTGTAGACAGTAAAGCATGGAAAAATGCAATGATATAAGAGATGCAAGAAATTGAGCAGAATCAAACATGGAAATTGGTGAATCTACTGGAAGGAATGAAACCCATTGGACTCAAATGGGTGTTCAAAATCAAGTTTCATCTAGATGGGAGCATACAACTATACAAATTAAGGATTCTAGCTAAAAGATATGCACAACATGAAGGTATTGATTACAATGAGACGTTTTCACCTATCTCTCTCGCTTTGAAACGTTGAGAAGTACTCTTATCTTTGGCTACTTAACTGAGTTGTCCCTTTTATCAATTTGACGTTAAATCTGCATCCTTAAATAGGGATTCAGAAGAGGATGTTTACGGTTCCTAATATAAGGCTTTTGGTGTTAGTGGCAATGAGACCAAAGTATACAAGGTCAAGAAGGCTCTTTATGAGCTAAAACAAAGGCCATGGGCATGGTACAACCGGGCTCGTCTCAACAAGTTTAGGGGCCTAAATGAATTTCAGAAAAAGACCCTATTATTTTTAGTTGACAAACATCTAATGAATAATTATAACATACTCAGTGTAATCGTTCAAATGATGTCTAGAGAGACAGGATATATGTAGATATTATGAGGTAAGAATGCAAATAATGTGAATTTTCAATGCAAATTATGTAATATAAAGTTAGAATAATAAAACATGACTCAAAATATTTAAAAATACGATGATATTAAAATAGTATTGCAATGAATTTGATAAGTATATACATATTATTTTCAAAAATGTTGTTTAGTTTTAGTGTTTGAAATTTTAATAAAACATCAAAATAAATTTGATCTTTCTATAAATACACAACAATAGATTTTACATAATGTATAATGTTCGAACATTTGATAGATTTCACAATATTCAATAGTGAGAGAATAAAAAATAGTTAAAGGAGAATAAAGAGAAGTAAATATAAGAAAAAAAAATACTTTTGGTTCATTATGATCGTTAGAATATAAATGAGCTAGACAGTAAGATAGATAGTCACATGTGAAAGTAGAAAAGATACTGTAATTAACTAGCCTCATAATAATGTAGAAAATATTCTACAATCAACTAAACAATATTCAATTTCTCAATTATAACTTCTATACAAATTTTTTATTCAAATTTATCAATACATTAATTTTTGTTGACAATATATATACATATTTTGGAGAAAATTGAGGCCTCAAAAAAATTGTAGCCCCAAGCGATTGCTTTAGTGGACTTATGGTTGAGACGGATCTGGGTACAACAAAGTTGACTCGTACTTTCTGAGGAATGGATTCAAAAGGAGCGAGAATGAGCCTTCATTGTATGTTGAGAAACAAGGTACAAGTGATTTTTTTTGTAGTTTGTCTCTCTGTGGATGACATGATCTATATGGGGTCATGTGAAACTTTAGTTGATGAATTTAAATCTTGCATGATGAAGGAGTTTGAAATGTCAGATTTCGGTATTTTTCCATAATTTCTTGGTCTTCAAGTGAAATAGGTAGAAAATGGTATTTTTTTCTCAAACGAAGTATGCAAAAGACCACCTCTTCAAGTTCGGTATGCATCATTGTAAAGCGGCTGCCACAACCAAGAATGCAAATGAAAAGTTTCAGCTTGAAGATGGCACAGATCTTGCCGATCCTAGTCACTACAGAAGCTTAATTGGAGGTTTCAATTACCTAACACATACTCGTCCTGATATTATATTTTCTGTTAGCGTGTTGTCTAGGTATATTCATAGTTCTACCAAGCAACATCTTGGTTCTGCCAAAAGAGTTATATGTTATGTTGCTGGGACAGTTGACTTCGGGATTTGGTAATCTAAAGATGTAGATTTCAGTTTGACGGTGTACAGTGATAGTGATTGGGCAGGAAGTATAAATAAAAGAAAGAGTACTTGTGGAAATGTTTTCAATTTAGAGTCTGGAGAGATTTCTTGGAGCTTACGAAGAATGATATGGTTGCATTATCATCAACTGAAGTAGAATATGTTGTTGTAACTTTAGCAGCTTGCCAAGCCTTATGGTTACCAAGAATGTTAGTTGATGTTCTCAATCGGCAAGAGGGTGCAATAAAAATAGTTTACGATAACAAGGCAACAATTGCAAAGACAAAGAATCCGACTTTTCACAGCAGAACAAAGCACATAGACATCCGTTATCATTTCATTCATGACCACACAACAAGAGGTGATATAGAGTTGAAGTTTTGCGGTTTAAAGGATCAAATTGTAGATGTTCTCACCAAGGCATTCCCACAAGCCAATCATAATCAGTTCCAATAGAACTTGGAGTTTGTAATTTTGAAGAAAAGGGGGGTATGAAATATTGATAAAAACGTAATTAGATGTTCCTATTTAGTAGGCAGAGTAACACGTTTGTTAGTTGAGTCAAATTCTACTTTTAGTTGGTAATATTTAGCTTAGTGGGTAAGGTTGTGGTTAAGTTAGTGGGTTTTGTGGTTAAGTCTTAATTCCTATTAAAGTGTCCTATGTATTTTCTTTATGGATATCATAAATATAACTTAAAAGTTCTTTGCAACTCTTCTTCTATCTTCTCATACATTGTTTCTTCTTTCTTTATTTTCCAACAAAAAGTTTCCGATGACAGAGAGCAAAGATCATAGACGAGCTCAAAAATCAAAATTCTTAACTTAGCAACTATGGAAATCAGTTGATAGCAGATGCATGTAAGCACTTATCAAAAACCACTAAGAAAAGGAGGATTACCAACTAGAATGAGACATTGTAAGATCGAGAAGAGAGATGAGAGGATAGAAAGAGATATATATTACCTCTTATTGTGCTTTAATTTGAGCTGTAAGAAAAAAAAATGATGCGTGATTCAGCTCATATCCAACGTAGCCATGAAAGGAAGCTTTATATCAACTCAGTCTTCAGATGGAATGGAGAACATAGATAGAATATTTTGAAAATTTGAGGATGATTTAATAAGAGTTAAGGTATCAAAGTGTTTGGATATTTTAGGGTAAGAAGAGGATATTTTTTCTATTTTCTTTTAAAAGCAATTGTTATAAGACATATTTTAGTGGCTTTAAGGTAATTGCCGTAAATGTGGCTTAAAACACTATTTAGCAGCAATTATATTATTGCCTCTTAATAATTGCCACTAAATCCTACTTTGTTGTAGTGCATAAAAGGAAGACCACTCTATAGCTGCCATGAACACATAATATGACGGAGAAATTTTTTATTGTCTCGCAAACCTGCAAACCCTCTCTGCCCCTTCCGCAATAATATCTAAGGAATGCCTAGAAAACTCGCAGAAACATGCCTCACACTCAGTCATAGACTGACTGCCCTGAGTAAGCTCTCAGATCTCATCCAAGTCTACTCTCTCACATTCCGAGGAATTAGGAGGTCCTAGAAAGCACTTAAAAAAATATCCCACCAACTTGACTATACCTTACAAAAGTCTTCCACCACTCTCTAGCTCAACCACGAATCTGAAGTGCAACAAACCATGGGCATCCATCATACCTATAGCCTAAAGCATATCATGGCATAATTTCAAGAAATCATGAGGATCATCACTCTTACAACCCTAAAACATAGTTTGTTTAATCATCTAAAACCTCTCATAACACTTTAATCAGTTGCTGTCAGAATAACCTTGAAAGAAATCAATGCACCAACACCTGATTCAGGAAGCAGTGGTTGATGGACTACATCAACATGACTACTGAAGTTTGTTAAAGACTTATTGTTTACGTTCCTTCCCTCATTTGAGCACCCTGTGGCGTTCTTGTCACACTACCCTGAGAAATGTTATCTAAAACACCTAGAATCCTCAACAAAAACTTCTGAAACAAAGGAGCTCCAAACTGAGGAAGAACCTTGTCCTCAGCAACCACAACTTGAGTCTTCAAAGAGGACTCTCTAGCTTTAGCTTAGGACGATGTCGCTCCATGGGCATTGACGTCTAGCTGGTGCTACTCCAGGAGCACGACTTCTAGATCAAGACCTATCTATATTACTAGCTCGGGCCTCATTATCAATAGGTTGAACGACTGCCTCCCATGTACCACTAGTATAGAAGCTCTTGTTTTGACACATAATAAAACAGTACTCGAAAACTCAACACTAGCGAAGGTAACCATGCACGATATGAAAGGATGAATAAAAGTATGTTTCATATGTAGCTTCGTGAAAATAAGTGCATATGTCTCTTTACCGATCCACAAGAGTATACTTAGACTTACGTTGTACACACGTGAAACCAATGAACTTAGGGCTTTGATACCATTTGTCACGATTCCAAAAATGGAGGTGATGGCACTTGTCTCTTCTCAAAAAGAAAATTTAGCCTCAACCCAATGAAAAACTAAAAAAAATGGAAAATAGTAAATCAAAACTAAGACAAACACGGAAAACTTATTTATTCTAAATAATACCCCAAAACTAGGTTGGCATATGTACAAGCCACTAATGAAATACAGATTTCAAAAGATAAATACAATTCATTATATTTGTTTCTTAAGTGGAACAAAGTGTAAGAAAAGGAAAACGAGAGCCCATTTAATGACAAACAACTACCTTTTCAACCTTGACACTCCTCTCAATCAAGAGAAGCAGAAAGAGATCGCACGAATCTGGGCTCGAAATATATAGAATTGTAGAAGCAAGGGGGCGAGTACAAATAAACCGGCACCCGACAAGAAGCCTATTAAACTAAGAATCTAGTGAAAAAACAAATACCCCTTACACTCCAACCAAACCTCCTCAAACTACAACCTGCACAAAAATTAGCCAACCTAGAGATTCTAAAATACACGGCTTACAAGGCTGAATATTCATAGTTCGATCTCCATATTTTAACAATCAAATCAATAACATATGTCAATATCAATGACAAGTAGTTCAGTCACTCAATCTGGAGTCATGAAACGGCGTACATGATTTCCCGGAGGTCTTATACAAGCCTTTTCGTATCGTTCATCGCATGTACATATATAAAAGTAGTGTGGAATTAAACCTTTTCACAACATTCTAGTAGTCTTTAAAAATCTCTTTCATATATAACCTTAGGAAATACTAAGTCTCATTTCATCAAATCCTCAACACAAGAGTACTTGGAACATGGCCCATACAATAGAAATATAATACTACTAAGTCTACTACAACACTTCAATACAACAAACCAAAGACATCTATGCCCTCGAGTCAAATGAGAAAATACTTCAACTACAACTCAAGCTTTGCTCCCATACACACCTTCACCTATGAATCACTTTAGAGATATAAAAAAGCATGGAATTAGTACAACGACGTGTACTAAGTATGGCATAATGCATAAGAATCATGAAGACAGACATTTATTAGAAACCTGCTCATTTTGATTAAAACATCATAGTATAAGCATAAGAATAACATTTAACACCATAGAAACGCATAGTATAACACTTAAGTAATTTATCATATTTTTAAAGAAACATTACAGTAACCAATATCATTGTTACAGTGAAGTTGTTGCACTTCACATTGAACACTTTCTAGCATGCAATCATCTCACTAAAAGTAATCCTCAGACTCACTCAAGTAAGACAAAGAGAGACCACCCATACACCCTCTCTAGGCACACCTACATATCCTTAAGACCAGCAATAATGAGGTACACACACTTACAATATACCCAACACATAAACATGAGATTCTCCGATCATAGGCAATTCTAAGGTTCACATGAGTGAGTTGTGAAGCGACCGCCCATACAATACCTTCACACACACTGAGGAGATCCTTTAGATTACCTAGGATAATATCGTTGTCACTTAATAGAATAACATTCATATAATGTGACATTCTCCTCCCAAAGGTTATCGAAATACTTACTCAAGTAAATCAAGAAGAGAATGTCCATACTTGACCTCTTGAAGATTACCTAAATAATCCTTAAGATTACTCAAGTTTGGATCATTTCTACTTAATAAACCAACTTTCCTAACTAGAGTCATTCTTAAGACTTATCTAGGTAATATATGAAGTGATCATTCCTATGCCCCCTTCCACACCTTAACTAGGCAACCCTTAACTACTCTAGATAAGTACTTATTCATTTAACATGCTTTTCTAACTTAATTCATTACATTCATTAGTTCATTTAAGAGATATTCATCACATAAGGACATTCAAGTAATTGTCTTAGAAAAGACCTAAGGACTCTCACTAACATCTTCAAAGCCTATTGTGCAATGTCTAGATAACATCTCATACCACCACCTAAACTTCATAGAACTTCTCCATTACTAGTAGGTATCCCATATGATGAGAATAGGTAATAACTGACATACACCATGGTAGCAAATCATAGAATTCAGAGTGGTAACCTACTCCGATGGAGGGTGTTCTACTTACCAATGGTAGAACTTGGACACATCCCACGTAGGCACATGGTTAAGGAATATGAAGAGTTTCTTTGTACTCTAGCATTATTCTTTAACTATAGGTACTTCCCTTACCACACTCAATCGGTGCTTGCCTTTGTTCTCATAGAGTAATTTACATTAAGGATCACATGAAGAGGTTTCATATCTAGTTCGTAACCCAATCACATTCACCCTACCAAAGAGGTCCCTAGGGCTGCTTTTCAATGGAGAAAAGGATAGATTAATGACTTTTATAAGGATGATTTCATGTGGTTCCACCTAACCAACCTTAAGTCCACCATTCATACAATAAGGATACCATTACGTCTTTCGACTTCGAGATTCATAACCTTACCATTAGGTTGAAGGTTCCACTAAAGCATCTTCTTAGCGTCATTTAAGGTCTCATGTCATTCATACATACAATACTAGGAGGCTTTAGCATCCTTAGTCAAGACATATCAACTTCACATTCATACATGTATCAAGTAAGGGACACAAGTCTACCACAAAAGACACAACAATGACTTCACTTTATCACATATAGCATATCATTCTAGTATCACATAGGAATAACCATTATCATATATAATTCATCTTATTCACTACTATAACACCATCAATATAACCATCATAGACTCATATCGTCAATTAGGAATAGTCATGCATCAACTGTAAGACTACAAACATAAAGATATAGTCATAGCCTATCATGATCACCTATCAATAAAAGAAGAACACATACTTTCACAATAATCACATGTAGATCGATATGATTATACTCACAGAAATCAACTATACATATCATCATAGTACATCAAGTAGTTGTTGACAAGGTCATGATCTTCATAATGCATAAAGTAATGCCGACAAGGCCACATCATTCACCAGTAAAGCACATAGCACCGCCATCATAAGGGAACATACAAATAAAAACATAATCAAGATCTACATTACATAAAATAAAGAGAATTAGGGCAGCGTACCACTAATCCATTCACACCACTTCAATCCATAGCTAAATCATCCAATTCAATACCAAAAGCCCTTACCCTTGACCTTGAACATCAATTCAAGACAAAAATAACAATAATCAATGAATCTAGGTAAATTCAATATAGATTTATCAATATAATACAACCTAGACATCAATTAAATTTACTTCTTACATCATTCAATAGCCCATAGAAAACTACACTAGAATTCATAAGCATTAAGATAATATCAATTAGCCCATAAAGTAGTAAAAACTAGGGTTATGGATTTCATGAGTTCATAGGTTAATTATGTTAAAATTATCTAACTAACAAAAATATTATCAATATACAATGATTTAAAACCTATAATGCAAGAACCCATGCATAGATCATAAAATTAGACAAGTTCAGCTGTAAAAAACTTTATAAATCTTTTTGATTTTAGGCACCTTGATGAATAGAGTTTGAAGGATCAAAAATCATAGCTAAATTATGTTAATCCACGAAATTTATGAAGAATCACCACTCAAATATTTAATCCGAGCTCTTCCTTGAGTTTTGTCTTCAATGGAGTTCTAGACAATTTCTTGGAGATTTGGGGTTTTTGATTTGGGAGAATGAATTCATCTAGGTATTTAGGACTTATAAATCCACATTAAATACCTGAAATACCCCCAAGTAACCGCTCAAACTCTTATTTGGACTTGGGGTGAATTTACAAATTCACCCCTTCACTTAACAGTGAAGCAGGCGAATTGCAGGTCTCACCAACGACTGGCCATCGATAGACCGTTTGTCCACAAACGGACCATCCTGGCTGGCCTTCATTTGGTTAAGAGACTGGACACTAGGAGCTTAACCTCCCTAGGATAAGTTTTAACTAACGGTCACCAAAAATGGGGCGTCGACCAGCGTACTGGCCATCGATTGCCTCAGTCGATTGGGGCTGGCCTTGACAGCCTTTGGCTCAAAGATGGGTCCTTCCTCAAGGACCCTTAGTTGTTCCTTGAAGATATTTGTCGGACGTTTCTAACCCGAACATGTCTGTATATGAGTTTAGGACCTCCCAAATAAATTTCATCGAAAACAAACAAATAAAACTTGACGAAACATGCCAAGACACACAAGGTCATTGCAAGACAAACCTTTCGAACGTCATGGACGTTTGACCTCCAAACTTCATGAAACTTAACACATTGCCTATAAAGACTATAATAACTCATATAACAACCTCATATGATCATAACACACGCATACACACATAAAACACGCATGAGGCCCATTGGTGACTAGTCATCAAACGTCTTAGTTGTCCCTTGACGTTTTACTCTTAATTCACCTAATGATTTAGACACTAACTCAATACCACATTATAATCAATTTTTGGACCTTATACCCTCATGGAAAAAATATTAGGCTCTAGTTTCACCTAAGTCATTTTTAGAGGTGTTACAACTTTAATCTGAAGTATCAAGCAAGTCACACAAAAGCATCAAATGCATCAAGTCACAATAAGCAATCTCTTTTTGGACAATTTCCCATCGACACAAAATTACTAGCGAGGGATGAAATAGTCCTCAAACCACTTTCTGGCAAAGACCACTACATAATAACACTCTTTGACAAAGATCTTAACACAATAAAAACTCAAGGGCAAAGATCTCAACATTATATCACTTGACGGCAAATCATCAGCATATTAGCACTTGTTAGAAGAAACATCAGCTTCATATATCATCACATGTCTCATCAAATTATACACAATTAATGCTTACAAGCAATATCGTGTTGCACTGAAGAGATAACGATTCATTAAATTCTAGTCCAAAATCATTTTTTCAAGCATTTCATCAATCAATTAACAAAGGTCTCGATAAAGAAATTCACATCATCATGTTCATCACACAACATTTTTCATTTCAACCCCATTCGGTTCATTTAAATCAATCAACAATCAATCGAAAAGATAAGTCTTCCCCTTCCTAATCACTTCCAAAGCAAAAAAAATTTATATAATCAAGTATGTACAATCACTCACCAGAAAATATAATTCCACACATTAATTATGAAAAGAAATGGATCAATCAAGTCAATACCTTAAAAATGGAGGTTGGAATTCGGAAAACAATATTTTAAAACGATGTTTAAGGATATAGGAACTCATTAGTGAAAATCTTTTGGAAAAAGGGATCAAAATAACTTCAAAATATATCATTTTACTAAATTCTTGAGTTCTTCAAGACAACTCCGGATTTATCTCAAAGATTTATTTGAACAAATAAACTATAAACATATTGGATAATAAAAGATATTGATTTAATGATAATACCCAAAAGATTTAACCTGAGAACCTAGTCCGAATTGCCTCCAAAGCTCCAAAAAAAAATCATATGGGGTTTAAACATCGAAATGGCAGCAAAACCATCTCATGTGTCACTTAAGCAAACCCCATAAAATATAAGGGTCTCTCTTTTGCGTACCAAGTTCCGCTGATAGGCTCATTGCTAAAGCGAACATCACCTAAATGATCAGCCTTGCTTTTGCAAAGTTGGTTCTACTTAAGTGATCATCGGTAAAGTGTACCAGTTTTTTCTTATGTGAACACACAGCGCCAGAAACAATATCAGCCAATAAAAAAACATATAAAGGTCCCTCACGATTTATTAGAATCTTATGAATACAAATTACACATCAATTCAATTATACTCGATATTCCATGCTCAATGGAACCATCAAAACACAAATCTTAGGTTTCCTTGACACGAAATCCGCAAAAACCACAAGAAACTAACTCATGTCTAAAAAGGCTTACATAAGCTTGAGACCTCTCAAAAATTACCCCAGACTGCATCTAGGTATATAATCATCCCCCGGAATCCAACAGAACTCAAGATTTCAAATCTAAGCATCCAAACCCCGAATGTTGAAAAAAGTTAACTCAAAGGCTATTCCACAATTTCACAACTTAGGACCTCAAATCCTCAAAAAGACTTGAAATATGAAACTGATAACTCTAAAAGATCATATTTCAAATTTTGCAATAATAAATAGACTGAATTCCGTTCTGAAACTCAAAATCCAAAGACAGCGAAATGAGTTACATAACAACTTAGCCTTTCAAAATCAAACCTACCAAAAATCTCAATTTTTCACTATAAACTAAAACCAAATTTTCAAAACTCACTCATATGAGACTCAGGGTCAATCAGATGAGGGAATTCATAATATCCATTGGAATAAATTACTAACCGGTTATTACATAAACAAAGTCCAAATTACATTTGGGTGAGTCCGTAAAGTTTACAAGGGAAGCCCATCTCATGTTCGTCAAGCCCAAGATCTTCTAAAATTACTTAAACCAAAATATCCATAAAACCATGGCTCAAGCCTATATAAATGGTATTCATAAGACCAGATAGTAAACTCAAAAATACATAGAGAATCCTTACTCTTCTGTGGTGATTTGCAAGCAAAGAAGTCTTTGTCGCGATGCAATTATTCATCAAATCAAGAACTATCGTGAAGATAATAATTAGGGGATTACATATATTTTCTTAAGACATCATAAATAATGTAATTTATGAAGAAACGAGGGATTACATCTTTCTTAAGTCTTAAGAAAAATGTTATTACCTAATTCTTTTTTCAAGATTGTTTGTTGCTCGACCCTTGGAGACGAAGATTTTTGCAGATCACGAGCAAGGATTCCCAATGTATTTCTATGTGTTCTTTCTATGCTTATGAAGACCCTTTTATATAGGTGGGAGGGAGATTTTTACGGGTATTTTGGTTCAACTAATTTTAGACGGTCTTAGGCTTGAAGAACATCAGTTGGGATTGTCTTGCCAACTTAATTGACTCGCACAAATGTGTATGTTCATGGGATCCGGATCGAACCCCTGTAGCTTGAGTTATTTTTTACTACATTGTAACTTGTGAAACTTTTTGTGTAAGTGTGAATCTTAAACCTATGAAATAGAAGTATTTTTCTTAATGGGGTAAGGGATAACAATCAAACGTAAAATGTTGTTTCTGATTTGATTATAGGTGTTGGTAAATTCCACAAGAAATTTTATGCTTATTTAAGAGTTGAATTTTATGGCTTAAGTTTAGGATTCAATTGTAACTCATTTAATTTATTGGGGTTTGCGATCAATTATTTAGTTAGTCCCACTAGTAAATAAAATGAGTTACAGTTGAATTCTAAACTTAAATAATAAAATTCAACTCTTGAATGTGATAGCTAATCCCACCATTTTAGCCCAAAATTTATCGTAAAATTTTCTAATAACAATAACCTAACATGAATTAAGTTTAATCTAAAAATTGTATCCATTACCCTACCAAGAAAATTACCCTTGGAGTACTATTCATTATTCGGTTTAAGATTCATATACCAGAAGAAAATAAATTCACAAATTACAAAGTAAAAAACAAGGTGGACATATGCATAAGGAGCCAATCTTTCTTTTTTCATTTTCAACAACATTTCTCGGGTTCTTCATTCTCGACTCTGTCTCTTTCAAAGCTTGAAATATCCTACAAAATAAGATAAATTAAACAATATCAAATAAGAAGCAAAAAAGGTGGGAAAGAGTATAATATATGCACCCCTCTAATACAAGATTACGTGAATTAGACTATGGATAAACTAAGAGTTAGTTTTCTTGATGGTCACTCAACTTACGATAAATAATAATAATAGTCCCTCAAATATTATCAGTAACCATAAGTTTAGTGACCACCCAAAAAACTAATACTCACTTTAATCATAGTTTGAATCATGTAATCTCGTTATTATAGGGCTGCATATATTGCACTATTTTTTTCACCACTTTTTCTCTTCTTATTATCATCAATATTGTTTTTGCGTTATTTTTTAGGGGATTTCAAGATTTCAAAAGATTGAGTCAAGCATGAAGCGCAAGAGAACTGTTGTTTAAGATGAAAAATAAATAAAGGTTTCCTCCTTATCCAAATGACACCTTTTTCAGTTACTACTTTGATAGTATTTCAAAAAGTTAATTTATTTGGAAAACTGGTCAAATATATATAATGAGTAAATAAACTAATAAATACATTAATTTTTATTTCTCATTCGGTTCTTCGTATCCACATTGGAGTCTAACTAAAATTGTATAACACCCCGGGAAGTCCCACATTGGAGGGGAAAATTCTCCCTAATAAAGGCAACTTCGTATAAAAGAGAACAGTAGACGTCTTGGTAAAAGATGAAGGAGTACTTACCACTCCACCACAACTCTTGTTGGTGAATTAACTGAATTGTTCTAAAATCAAATTCTAATTAGGCTACAAGATAATTTTTGGTGATTTTTTAAATAAAACCCAATCAAAGTGATACTTTTGAGAACCAAACGATATGATTCTTTTCTAATGTAACATAAAAAAATCTGTTATAAAAGTTTAATAATCACCCAGGAATTTTTAAACATGCTTTCATATGTATTTATCAGTTTTACATAGGCTGAGCTAAACTAAAAATTTCCTCAGCTCATTAATTAAGTGTAGTTATCACTACTTTTGTTATATCTCAAAATAGAAATGTTTTAATAATGTATATCATATAAGAATACTTCAATCTATAAAAAGAAAGTGAAGAACTCATTACAAATTATTTTTAGTTTGTAGATTGAAAAAAATAGATTTTATTTTATTTATTTGATTTTTAATTAATCATTATTCTTAGTATGGATTATTTTTAGATCTAAAAAAACTAAGTTCAAAATAAATTTAGTTATTTTTTTGATAAATCTAGTGTTTTAAAAGGCGGGGGCGTGAGGCGAGGTATTTTATACAATATGGGAGAGGCATAAGACTCGAGAAACGGAGCATAAGTCCCATGGATCTACAGGCATAGTCGCATGTATATTCAATTTTATAGTTTTATTACTATAAATTAAGCAAAAATAAATTTTAAAATGAATTATGATTTTTATGTAAGATAAGAATTAATATTCAATAATGAAGAAAAAAGGATTATCATTATTATTTGAGAAATATCATTACCTAGGCATACATTTTTACGCTCAAGATTAATGTTTTTATGTTCAAGGCTTACGCCTCAAATTTTAGGACTTACACATTAGGCATCTACGTTTTTAATTTATGCCCCAGAACGTTTTTTATATGCCTCACCCCGAAATTCGCTATAAGACTGGCTCCAAAAACGTTTTTGAAAACACTGATGGGGTATGGATCAATAGACGGATCTTGGGTCAAGATCGAGAGTCGGGTATGAGGATCTTTATTAAAATTGAGAATGATGTCTTAAATTGAGGATGAATTTGATAGTGAAAACTCAAGTGAGGTACGGTTGAGGTTAAGGTATTGTGCCAAGTCCTGAGTCAAAATTTATTCTCGTGTTAGGAGTTTGGTCTCACAACAAGAGTCGAGTCTTGGCTCAAGTTTGGTGTCTATAGTCGAGTCTTAAGTCGAATATCATGTATCTATTTAAGAGTTAGATGTTAATTTAGTGTCAAGAATTGGGTCCAAAATAAGAATTTGCATTGGCTTCAGATTTGGGGAATGGGAATTGGTCTCGGGTCAAAGTAGAGATTAAGAGTTAGGTCTAGGCATGGTTGTGGAATCATGAGTCAAGGTCGGCATTAAGTCTATCATATATGTTTTATATTAAATACTCTGTTTCCATGAGTTGTGATGCAAAACTGAATGTTTCTAAAATGCAAGGCATACCATTTCGATGCATCTGGAAGCAAACTACGAGGCTATCAGTTGTCTTTCGATGAATAATATGAGTTTCCTTTAAAGATGCTTGTAACATTTAAAAAATCCACGACGTGTCTTTAAGACTAACATAAATGTCATGAGGTCTATACACTGTTGTAAGAGTCATTTCAATGAAAATAAGTTATTTAGGAAGTTAGAAACACAAAATGTTCAAGAGTGTCCATGGCGTTCGGAAACTAATTCTAGGAGGTACTAGTGCGCTTTAGCCTATGTGACTAGTTTTTAAGAGTCAGAAATTTATGAAAATTGGTGAAGGACGGATAACATGTGTTTATGTTAATTTATCGTTGAAACGTCTAGGTATGACTCCCCAAGGACGAACCAAGGGCCCTTGAGGAGAACCCTTGCATATTGGTGTCAACACTGCATAGGCAGTGTGTAACCACGAGATGCAATCACCGATCCGTGTGTGGATCGACGAGACGTCGTTTCCAACTGTCGATCAAAACTTAGACAATTTTTTGGAGATATCGCCTGCAAAATTCTCTGACAAGAACCACGGATGTGCAGCACATAGGAGGGCTGGTATGTCGACTGACCAACGATCCGTCAATCGTGGTCTCTTCGATAGGGCCTATAATTCCTGCACGTTTCTAAGTAGGTATTAACTAATAAATTAAGGGGTTTGTTGGTTATAAGGGATTAAGGGAAGCCTAATTAATTTAATAACCCCTCATATAAAGACCCCAACCCTATCAGTCTAATTACAACTGTCAAAACAAAACTTTCTTCCTTATTTCTTCTTTCTCTCTCTATTGGAAGACACCATTGAAAACTAGCTAAGGGAGGGATTTTGGGGCTGTAAAGGGACGATTTCACCATCAAATATTTATCAAACATTTAGGTATGAGATCTAATTTACCTTTGAGACCTCTTTCTTCAAAGGGTTCCTTCAAAGTATTTTCAAAAGTTGAGTTTTCATATGGGTCTCTCTCAATCTCAAAAACTATGTTATGAATTAGGTTGTTTACGTTTTCTATTGGATAATATGAATTGATTAACATTTATTCTAACCTAATTAAGATATATATTGATGATTTGGTCTAGTTTGTAAAAGATGACCCTCAAACCTTAACCCTATGTTTGATATTTATATAAATTGGGTTGAATTCAATTCGACTAACTTGGTTGTTGATTTAATTACCATAAGATGATGTATTTGCATTAATCCTGAACAAGATAGAGTGAATTTTATTCTTTCATGCTAGTTCTTGAGAAGATGATCTAGGTTAGGAAGTATGTTATGAATTGACCTAGGTATCTTGTCTTAAGTTCTGATCTAGTATTGAATTGTGATATAGTGTTTGTTCTAGTCTTGTTATCATGTTGTTTATTGAGTTATGATCATGTATGCCCATATTGGGTGGAATGAGGTTTTATGGTAAGATCTTGATGATGAACTATGAGGGAAACTTTGTAAGTCTTATGATCTCTATCCTTTACTTTAACATGTGGTTAATTGTGATTAAGTCATGATGTTGTATTGGAGTATTCCTTGTATTATAATTTATAGGGTTTTATGTTTTTGAATTGAAATGTCTTGATTATAATTATGAGGTGTTGTCTTAATATGTAAATGTTATAAAGAGGGTGAATGATTTACCAATGTGCTTTATCATGATATGAAATGTTAATGTGCTAACCTCAACTATATGAATTGTAATGAAAGGGCTTATACTCATGCAATTCTTATTGAGATATTATGATGATGATGTTATACAAGGGTTAGACCCTATGACCTAACCTAAGCTATGATTGACAATAAAGGCTTAAAGACATTTAAAAAAAGTACTCTACCTTAGCACCGAGTGAACTAGACTGAGGAGTGTCCCTTCCCACTTAGGTCACGTAGGATCACTAATGTACCCTTGAGATTGGATACTACAATGCATGTAGCATAAAGAGGGTCCCAACTATATCTCCTAGTTCTTGAACTATGTTGCCCTTATAGGAATACTAGCTAGTGGATCCACGTAGTTGCTATGTTTAATATTTTGGTACTACATTGGAAAGTAGTCCGCCTTCCTTCTGTGTAGAGATTTATGATGCCGGATTCCACATTAGTTCATGTGTTCTATGTCGTTTAGGGCAAGATTTTCCCATAAGGTAAAATGAAATAAAGGATTGAACTCGAACTATGATAAACTAAGGAGTCTAGCATAGTCTAGGTAGGGGTATGGGACTCTACCTAAGCATTGCACTAATTAGCCTTGTGGGGAGTCTTAGGAGGATGTTCTTATGTATGATTATGCTTTAAATGTTATATGGCATGTATATTATGAACTTGCACATTGTTGATATTATACGTTGATTTGTTCACCTATGGATATGTGTTGGTTTCTATGGTTAAAGTAAGATTATATGTACACCTAAATGTCATGATATGTCAAGTAGGATGTTAGTCGTGATTCTTGTTGGGTTAGTTGATTGAGTAAGGTTATGGGGATTTACTTGGTCATTGCACTTGTTAATTTTATAGGGGTTCATGGGTAATTGACTTGCTTTGGTTATGTTGAAATGTACTCTTATTCATGGTAATTGTTAACATGACTTGATGGTAGAGTTACTTGAGTATGTATCTACTTATATGATATGTATGGTTTAATTGACTAGACTTGATGTTGTAGTTCTTGTAATGTACATGCTTATGACTTAATAGATATGGAATATTGATTGTTATGGTCTTGTTGAATGTGCATAAAGGTTTTAAATGAAAAGTGCATACTCGATGAAATGTCCTTTTTCTTAGCATGATTTAAAAGTATGTGTGCATATGGTCTCATACTTAGTACACGTGGCGTATTAACCCCATTTATTCCATTTCCCCAACATTATAGGTTTCGATCATCGAAGTATTTTTGAAGATGACTTGAACAAGGCTTGGATCTTTTGATCATCCAAGTAAGGTAGGTCCTCATTTTCCAAGGGCAATGCAAATATCCAGCTTATGATGTTTTTTTAGTTCTAAGACTTGTGTTCTATCTCCTTTCATTTGAGTACGGATTGTATAAAGCCTATATGTGTCTCTTTTTACATTGATGTATGGGCTATGCCCAAATTGCTAATCATGTTAGATGGTTATGAGATAAGACAGTCTTTGAAGACTATGTTCTATCTTATATATATACTAATGTGCAATAAGAGTAGAAGGCTATGTAACCTTCCTATACGAAGGGTCTATGTATAATCGATATATAAATGTTATATTTAAGTAGATGTCTATGTAAATCTCCAAGTATAAGTAATAAAAAGTTTTAAATTTTCCGCTAAGTTTGACCTATGAATGTAATTATGTAAACTAAGAGGTTACTATTAGTCCTCAAAGAGGACGACGATGTCGGTTACGTCTATGAGATTAACCCGGATATGAAAAACTTGGTATCAGAGCATGATGTTGAATTATCTTTATGTCAATGTCTTTGTCAACCACATCTATCAGAAATTTCACGAAATCCCCCGCTCTTCGGGGGTGACCTCAGCGACGAGGAACATGTACTAAGGTGTATGTGTAAGTTCGTATTCATAATTGTGACATGCGCCACACTTATGGATAGGAACCTACATGATGCTTAGGAAACTCACTTTCTTGGAAGTCTAATATCGTTCAACTAGAGTATACTTATTGTGTGATTTTCCATCTAATCCTTTCATAGTGATTATAGGCAATGAATACTCGAAGGAATGTGGCACGTGGACTTGAAAAAGAGATTGTCAATGCGGGAGCTCCTCCCTGTGGTGACAAGTTCTACCTCTGAAGAAAGGTGAGAATGATGACCAAGCCCCGGTGAATCCTCCTCCTTTGACAGATGAGAACACAAGGTTTGCTCTCTTCCAAATGGCCCAAGCCATTACTACCTAAGCACAAGCCTCCACCGCTCAAGCCCTTGCCATGACGGCCCAAGCTAATCAGGAGGTTGTACCCCGATTTCATCTACAAGTTGCTATTATGGCCTACCATCTAAGGGATTTCACTCGGATGAATCCTCTTACTTTCTACGGGTCTAAGGTTGAAGAAGACCAGCAAAATTTCATTGATAAGGTCTATAAGATACTCTTGGCAATGGTACTAGTGAGTAGGCCGAGTTAGCCACTTATCAACTCAAGGATGTGGCTCAACCATGGTATGTCCAATGGAGGGATAATAGGCCATTAAGGGGTGGTCCGGTGACATGGGAGATCTTCAATAAGGCTTTTCTTGATCGGTTCTTTCCTAAGGAGATGAGGGAAACTAAAGTGGTAGAGTTCATCAACCTTCGCTAAGGAGGTAGGAGTGTTCGTGAATACTCCTTGAACTTCACTCAATTATCAAAATATGCTTCTTCTTTGGTTTTCGACCCTAGAGATGAAATGAGCCACTTTTTCATGAGGGTGTTGGATGATTTGAAATAGGAGTGTCATTCGGCTATGCTACATGACAACATGTACATTTCCCATCTTATGGTGAATGCAAAGCATTTTAAAGAGGCAAGGGCTAAGATGAAGAGTGGAGATGCTAAGAGGGCAAGATCTTTTGATGGTGGTTCTTCTAAGATAGGCTTGAGATATAAGGTAAGAATAGATTTAATAAGTGGGTTTATAATCAAGTTCCTTCCAAGTCCCTAAGGCTAGTGGTGATAGGGTGTCTAACCCTAAGCCTAAGAATGTAAAGGGCACTAGATCACCAAACGAGAAGTAAACTTGTGGAAAGTGTGTCAAGAAGCACTATGGTGATTGCCTTAAGGGGACGAACGTTTGTTTTGGTTGTCTAAAAGTGGGCACAAGGTTAGGTATTTCCCTAATGTGAGGGATCAAGACAAGGGTAGTGGTCAAACTCAATCAAGTGGTTCAAATGTGGCTCCAAAGAAGAACCGCTTCTATGCTCTCAAGATCTAGGGGTGAGCAACCGGTATGTTGAAAGTCTTCTCTATTGATGTAGATGTCTTACTTGATCCTGGTCCTGCTTTATCATTTGTTACCCCTCTAGTAGCAAAAAATTTTCACATTTTACTGATATTTTGCATGAACCTTTTATGGTGTCTACTCTAGTGGGTGAGTCGGTTGTTGCAAAAAAGGTGCATAGAAATTGTCCAATAATGTTTCCCAATAGATTTACTTATGTTGAACTAGTTGAACTTGATATGCTTGATTTCGATGTAATTTTTGGTATTGATTGGTTTCATGCTTGCTTTGCCTCTGTTGATTGTAGAACCAGGTTGGTGAAGTTTAACTTTCCAAATGAGCCTGTTGTAGATTGAAAATGGGGAAATTCTATTCCTAGAGGTCGTATCATCTCTTGTCTAAAAGATTGAAAAATGATCTCTAAAGGTTTTCTATACCATATTGTGAGTGTCCAAGATATAAACTCCGAAATTCCTTCCATTGAGTCGGTCCCCATTGTGAGTGAATTTCCGAAGGTCTTTCCTAATGATCTTCCCAGTATTCCTTCCGAATGGGAAATTGATTTTGGTATCGATTTGCTACCAAATACAAATACCATTTCAGTTCCTTATTGTGGGACGGCTCTCATCGAATTGAAAGAGTTAAAGGCTCAACTCAAAGATTTGCTAGACAAAGGCATCATTAGACCTAGTATTTCTCCATTGGTTGTTCCTGTTTTGTTTGTGAAAAAGAAGGATGGGGTCCTTAATAATGTGTATTGATTATCGTCAACTCAATAAAGTCACTATTAAGAATAAGTATCCTCTCCCTCGGATTAACGACTTGTTTATTTATTTCCAGGGGGAAAGTTACTTTTCTAAGGTTGACTTGAGATCGGGGTATCACCAACTTAAGGTGAGAGGTGAGGATATTCCAAAGATGGCAATTCGGACTAGATATGGTGATTATGACTTCTTAGTAATGTCCATTGGTCTCACAAATGCACCGGCGGTGTTTATGAACCTAATGAATAGGGTGTTTTGAAGTTACCTAGATTCATTTGTCTTTGTCTTGATTGACGACATCTTGGTATATTCGAAAAATGAGGGTGATCACATGAACCATTTAAGGGTGGTGTTGCAAGTACTTAAAGAACATCAATTGTTCAAGTACAACAAATATGAGTTTTTGTTGAGGTCGGTGACATTTCTTGGTCATATCATCTTTAGTGAGGGAGTTGAGGTTGATCCAAGGAGAACGGAAATGGTGAAAAATTGGCTTAGACCATTTACTCTGACCAACATTAGAAGTTTCTTGGGTTTAGCGGGTTATCATCCGAGGTTTGTTCTCCCTTGACTACATTGACCGAAAATTATAAGAAATTTGAGTGGTCGGAGGCATGTGAGAGAAGCTTCAAAATTTTGAAAGGTAGGCTTACTTCCGCTCCAGTGTTTTCTTTACTAGAGGGTACAAAGGGTTTTGTTGTATATTATGACACATCCCAAGTAGGTTTTTTAGGGTATGTGCTTATGCAACATGAGAAGGTGATAGCCTATGCTTCTAGGCAACTTAAGGTGCATGAGAGAAAATATCCAACTTATGACGTTGAGTTAGCGGTCGTGGTATTTGCCTTAAAAATATGGAGGATTTACTTTTATGGTGTCCATGATGATGTGTATACCGACCATAAGAGTCTCCAATATGTGTTTACCCAAAAATAGTTGAATCTCTGACAAAGAAGGTGATTAAAATTGTTGAAATATTACAACATGAGTGTCCTCTATCACCCCGGCAAGGGCAATGTGGTTGCGGATGCTCTAAGTCGTACGACTATGGGTAGTGTGTCTCACATAGAAGAATCCAAGAAATACCTAGTGAAGGATGTACATAGGTTGGCTAGGTTGGGTGTGAGATTGGAAGATTCTTCGAATGGTGGTTTCATGGTCCATCATAACTCCGAATCATAATTGTTAGTTGAGGTGAAGTTCAAACAACACCTTGATAAATCATTGATGGAGTTGAAGGAATTGGTCCTTGGCAAGCTTAATGAGGTAATCTCCTTAGAAGGGGATGGTGCTTTGAGATACTAGGGAATATTGTGTGCTCCCAAGGTAGACGAGTTGAGGAACTGGATCCTTAAGGACATGGGTCCTGCTATTCCATTCATCCTGGTTCGACAAAAATGTATTATGACCTTAGGGAAGTATTTTGGTGGGAAGGTTTGAAGAAGGACATAGCGTAGTTTGTTGCTAAATGTCCAAATTTCCAACAAGTGAAAGACGAACATCAAAAGTTGGGTGGCTTACTACATGAAATCCAAGTTCCTACTTGGAAGTTGGAAGACATCAATATGGATTTTATAGTAGGTTTGCCTCGGACTCAAAGGCAATATGACTCTATATGGGTGGTTGTGGATAGGTTGAACAAGTCTGCTCACTTTATTCCCGTCAAGTCTACTTATTCGGGGGAAGATTATGCTAGGATCTTCATAGATGATATTGTGAGTCGCCATGGTATTCTGTTATCCATCATATCGGATAGGGGTGCACAATTCACATCTAGGTTTTAAAGGTCATTCCAAGAAGGGTTGGGTACTAAGGTGAAGTTGAGTACCACTTTTCTTCCCCAAATGGATAGTCAAGCGGAACGTACTATTCAAAGCCTTTAGGATATGCTTAGGGCTTATATTACTGATTTCAAGGGAAATTGGGATAAGCATTTGCCTTTTGGTGGAGTTTGCTTATAATAATAGTTTTCATTCATCCATCTTCATAGATCTCTATTAGGCCTTGTATGGTAGGAGGCATAGGTTTCCTATTGGATGGTTTGAAGTAGGTGAGACTTCGCTTCTTGGTCCTGATTTTATTATAAGACTAGAGAAAGTTCATACCATAAGGAACCTGTGGCAAACAGCCTATTGTCGGCAAAAGTCTTATGCCGATCATAGAAGAAGGGATTTGGAGTTTGAAGAAGGTGATAAGTTGTATGTTAAAATCTCACCTACGAAACGAGTGGTTAGATTTGGAAAGAAAGGAAAGTTGAGTCCTCTTTGTGTGGGTTCCTACGAAATCTTGCAAAGGGTTAGTAAGGTTGCCTATGAATTGAAACTTCTTAGCAATTTGGCTTCGGTTCATCTGGTTTTCCATGTTTCCATGCTTAAGAAGTGTATCGGTGATCCCAAGTTTATTCTTCCAATTGAGGGTTGGTGTGAAGGATAACCTCTCCTATGTGGAAGTTCCGGTTCAAATTCTTGATAGGCAAGTAAAGAAGTAAAGGAATAAATAGGTGGCTTCCGCAAAGGTGTTATTGAAGAATCACCTAGTTGAGGGTGCAACATGGAGGCCGAGGCCGACATGAAGTCCCGTTACCCTCATCTATTTGATAAATAAGGTCAGTAGTTTTTACTAATAATGAAAATATTGACTAAAAATTGAAGTTGCTTTGATTTTTGTGAAGTCTTGCAAAATGTGCATTTTTGAATAGCTTTACAGTGACTTACAGTGAAGTTGTGCATTTGAACTTGAAATTTTTCTATTTGGCTTGTTTGAGTTATTTTGTGCATTTTGATATGGTGAGTCTTTCTGAAATGATATGTAGCATGTTGGTAAGCAAAAATTTGGATTAATTGACTGATGTAAAGCATGTTGAGATCATGTTGTTGTTGTGAGAAGGAAATTCCTCGTAATGTAATGTTGAGCATTATGTGTGGTAATTGAAGTTTTGAATATCCTTATGTAAGAAATATGGTTGATGTTGTTATGTATTGTTGTTGGTTGGGCTGCGTGTCTTGAGTCTATCCCTTCTTTCTAAAGATTTTTAGTGTCATTCGGGAACGAGTGTTCCTAAAGTTGGATAATGTAACATTTTGAAAATACACAATGTTTCTTAAATCCTAACATAAGTGTACAGAGGTCTAGACACGGTTGTAAGATTCATTTTAAAGAAAATAGGTCATTTAGAAAGTTTAGAAACAAAAACGTTCAAGAACGTCCATGACGTCGGGAAACTAGTTCTAGGAGGTACTAGCTTGCCTTGCCTATTTGACTAGCATTTATAAGTTGGAAATCAATGAAAATTGGTGGAAGTATGGATAAACTGTGTTTAAGTCAATTCATGGTTGAAACTTCCAGGTACGACTCCCCAAGGACAAACCAAGGGCCCTTGAGAAGGACCCTTGCACGTTGGTGTCAACACTACCTGGGCAATGTGTAACCACGAGATGGGATTAACGATCCATGTGTGGATCGATGGGGCTTCATTTCCAACCATCAATTAACACATAGGAAAATTTTGGTAGCCCTCGCCTGCACAAGTTTCTGACCGGAACCATGGATGTGAATCGAGGAGTAGGGTTGGTTCGTTGACTGACCAACGATCCATCAATCGTAGTCTCGTCGATGGGGACTATAATTCTTGCACGTTTTTAAGTAGGTCTTAAGTAATTAATTAAGTGGTTTGGTAGTTATTTAGGGATTAAGGGAATCCTTATAACTTAATAACCACCCATTTAAAGACCCCAACCCCATTAGTCTAATTACAACTCTCAAAACAAAACTCTTTTCTTTCTTACTTCATTCTCTGTCTATTGGAAGACACCATTGAAGACTAGCTAGAGAAGGGATTTAGGTGCTATAAAGGGACAATTTCACAATCAAATATTCATCAAAGATTGAGATATGGGATCTAATTCACCTTTGATACCTCTTTCCATAAACGGTTCCTTAAAAGTATTTTTAAAAGTTGAGTTTTCATAGGGGTCTTTCTCAATCTCAAAAATTATGTTATGAATTGGGGTTTTTATGTTTTCTATTTGATAATATGAATTTATTAACATGTATTCTAACCTAATTATGACATATCTTGATGGTTTGGTCTAGTTTGTAGAAGAAGGTAATGGGCTTTACTTGGTTATTGCACTTGTTTACTTGATAGGGGTTCATGGGTAATTGACTTGCTTTGGTTATGTTGAAATGTACTCTAATCCATTCTTATTGTTAACATGACTTGATGGTAGAGTTACTTGAGGATGTATCTACTTATATGATATGTATGGTTGACTTGACTAGACTTGATGTTGTAATTCTTGTAATGTAGATGCATATGACTTAATGAATATATAATATTAATTGATATGGTCTTGTTGAATGTGCATAAATAATTAAATGAAAATTGCATACTTTATGAAATGTCCTTTTTCTTAGCATGATTTTAAAGTATGTGTACATATGGTCTCGTACTTAGTAAAATTTGCGTACTAACATCATTTCTTCCATTTTCCCCAACATTTTAGGTTCCGGTCGTTGAATTCTTTTGGAAGGCGACTTGAAGAAGGCTTGGATATTTTGATCATCCAAGTAGGGTAGGTCCTCATTTCCAAGGGCGATGCCAATATTGAGCTTATGATGTTGTTTAGTTATAAGACTCTTGTTTTCTATCTCCTTTCATTTGAGTACAGATTGTATAAAGCCTATATGTGGATCTCTTACATTTATGTATGATTTATACCCAAATTGCTAATCGTGTTAGATGGTTATGAAATGAGACTACCTTTGAAGACTTTGTTCTATCTTATATATAGACATATGTGCAATAAGAGTATAAGACTATGTAACCTTCCTATATGAAGGGTCTATGAATACTCGATATATATATATATATATATATATATATATATATATATATATATATATATATATATATATATATATATATATATATATATATATATATATATATATATATATATATACATATATATATATATATATATGTATGTATGTATATATATATATATATGTATGTATGTATATATATATATATATTTGTTATGTGTATGTAGAGGTCTATGTAAACCTCCAAGTAGAAGTAATTAAAAGTTTTAAATTTTCCGCTAAATTTGACCTAGGAATGTAATGATGTAAACAAAGAGGCTAGTCTTAGTCCTTAAAGAGGACGACGCCGCCGCTTACGTCTATGGGGTAAACCCGGATGTGATAATGCTCCATTGTTGAATTACATTATCTAGTGGATACAATTAAACTAGAATTTTATGGTTCTCACCTTGGCAAGTAAGGACATCTTTTTTTACTGTGTGATAGACATTTGATTCTATGTTATAGCTCACATGGTCATATGTCGGTTAATGGTTACTTCAAACAATAATGATCTAAGGTTACTTCTAGTTGTATCTCATATGTGTTTATAGGATTATTTTGGTCTTTGTACGTCATCAAAAGTCCTTTTAGCACAATTTCACAACTCTTATTCATTGTTGTCGTACTCGGTACATTCTATGTACTTACTCATACTATTGGCTACACTGTTTCACTAATTTAGGGTTTGACACTTTGATTTCGTATCCTTGTGTCTAGTGATCACCTTAGTAGCTTTTGAAGAGTTGTAAGTCCTAATTTTCCGAGAACCAAATCATTGATTGCTTATTGTCTTTACTTTTTGGATATTGTATGTGATGTATGAGTTACGTCCAATAACTCTTTTAATGTACTAGATGGCTTTGAGACTATGTTAAATTTCTGCTTCATTTTGTCAAACTCTTTGATATAAATTATCTTTGATCACTCGATAAATTCTAGTATTGTGTTTATGCATGCTAAGTGAGTTGTGTGTGGGGCATCTTGGATACGTAATGTCACTTGTAGGGTGTACTTTGGATCATGATAAACTTGGTATTATAGCACAAGGTTTAGAAAGGTCTTAGGAAGTTTCATAAGACACGTCAAATGGAGTCTTGTTCATGAGTGTGAAGCGTGTCACTTTTATGAATGATAAGCTATATTGGAAGTTTCACTTCTTTCATTACTATAAGTCATGCCATAGATTGTAGCTTTATATGTCCTTTATGTCAATTCATATCCGATGTTTTTCCAGATATGGACCCTCGAAGAGCTTATGTTAGGAGAAATATGAATGAGAATGTTGAACGAGAAGCTCCTCATCAAGATCTTTAAGTTCTAATCGACCATTTGTCCTAACAGGTGACGAATACAGAGTTTAGGGTTGCTTTTCAGGAATAGGATCAAACCATTTTGTCTCAACCCAATAAGGAGGTTGTGGTCCTCGTTACCACAAATGTTGGTACGGTGAAATCTAGAGTTAGGGACTTCACTAGAAACTAGAATGAATTCTCTAGAGTTTCATGGTTCCAAAGTTGATGAAGATCCTTAAGAATTCAGTGATGAAGTGTTTAAGGTATTAATGATTATGGGAGTGATGTTGGTGGAAAAGGCAGAATTGGCCACTTACGAACGTAAGGGTGCTTCTCAAATTTGGTTCAATTAATGGAAATGAGAGAGGGCAATTGATGCGGGTCCTTTTAATTCAGAAAAATTTAAGTTTTCTTTCACTTATATGTTCTTTACCCTTCAGATAAGGGAGGCAAAGGTACTTGAATTTATCATCCTTCGTCTGAAGACAGGAAATTTTTGAAGGAATATGATTTTAAGTTCACACAATTTTATAGGTATGCTCTTACTATGGTTGTCGATCTTATGGAAAGGATGAGTAAGTTTGTTTCGAGAGTGTCCAATATGGTAATCAAAGAATAACGTATTGCCTCTCATCAATGATATGTACATTTTTCGTTTAATGGTACATGTTCAACAAATAGAAAAAGGAAAACTTAAGGAAAGATCTAGGGAGACAAAGAAGGCAATGACTAGAGATGGTGAATTTTCACATTCAAGGTTTGATGGAGATGGTTGTTCCAAGCTCGTGTAAAGGTTTTTCGGTCAAGGCTCTTCTAATGCTCCTCCTAGATCAAACAAAGATAGATTGTCTAACCCTAAGCCATAAGGAGGAAATAGGGATGGATCTTCATTATCTATTTGTGCTAAATGTAGTAAAAAACATGAGAGTTGATGCCTAGCTGGTTCTAATGCATGTTTTGATTATGTAAAAATAGATCACAAGATAAGGGATTGCCCCTCGGTATCTAAGAATGAATAAGAGAATCATCAATGGGTTTAACCTAGTCTTTTACCTAGTTCTAGTGGGAGTTAGAAGAATATTAGGTTTTATTTACTGCAGACTCGTCATGAGCAAGAGGATTCTCCTGATATGGTTATTGATATGTTGAAAGTATTTTATCTCGATGTTTATGCTTTATTAGATCCCAATGTTACTTGTCTTTTGTAACACCATATATGGCTATGAAGTTTGATGTTTTTTCGAATGCGTTATTAGACATTTTTTCTATCTATACTTCTGTTGGTGAATTTATCGTGGCTAAGATAGTCTATAGAAACTTTCTCATCTAGTTACACCATAAAGTCACTCATGTTGATCTTGTAGAGCTTAATATGCTAGATTTTGATGTAATTCTCGGAATCAGTGGTTGCATTCTTGTAATGCTTCTATTGATTTTAGAACCCCAGTGGTCAAATTTCAGTTTCCAAATGAGCTTATCCTTGAGTAGAGAGAGGAAATTTGATGTTGATAGGTTGAGTTGTTCCTTGTCTTAGAGATAGAAATATAATTTATAAGGGTTGCTTAAAACATCTAGTTAGGGTAAGGGATATGGATTTTGAAACCTTTACTCTTGAGTCGGTCACCATTATTAATGAGTATCCAAAAATATTTCCTGATGATATACCTGGTAATACTCTCGACAGGGAAATAAACTTCAGTATTGACCTTATCTAGACACACAAAATATTTTTATTAATCCTTACCGAATGGATCAGATAGAACTTATGGAATCAAAAGAGCAATTAAAAGATTTGTTGGGTAAGGGTTTCATCCAACCGAGAATCTCTTCATGTGGTGTTCCAAATTTATTTTTTCGAAAGAAAGATGGTTCACTTTGTATGTGTATCCATTATCAATAGTTGAACAATGTTTACCACTAAGAATAAGTATCATCCTCAAATGATAGATTACTTGTTTAATCAACTACAAAAATTAAGTTATTTCTCTAAGATCAACCTCCAGTCGGGTTATCACTAATTGAGGGTAAAAGAGGATGACATCCCAAAAATATATTTTCGAACTTGGTATTGTCATTATTAGTTCGTGGTGATGTCTTTTGGCTTGACTAATAAGCCTGATGCATAAATGGACATGATCAATATAGAGTTTAGACAATACCTCAATATGTTTGTGATTGTGTTCATTGATTATATCTTGATATATTCAAGTAGTGAAAACGAGCATACTAATCATTTGAGAATTGTGTTGCCAGTCCTCAAGGACAACAACTTTTTGCAAAATTTAGTAAGTGCGAGTTTCGTTTAAGATCTGTGGCTTTTTTTGGTCAAGTTGTTTCAGGGAAACGTATTCAGGTAGATTCTAAGAAGAAAGAAGCAGTTAAGAGTTTTCCTATACCTCTATCCCCTTTAGGTATTAGAAGTTTCTTGTGTTTGGCAAGCTACAATAAAAGGTTTTTTGAAGGGTTTTCTTCAATTACCTCTCAGTTAACGGCATTGACCGAAAAGAAAATCAATTTTATATGATCGAAAGCTTGTGAAAAGAGTTATTAGGAATTGAAATATAGACTTCCTTACGCTCCAATGTTGACATTACAAGAAGGAGTCTATGAGTTTGTTATTTATTGTGATGCCTCCAGAATTGAGTTAAGATATGTCCTTATGAAAAATGGTAAAGTCATCGCTGATGCCTTAAGGCAACTTAAGGTGCACGAAAAGAACTATCATACCCATGATTTATAACTAGCGACAATTGTGTTTTCTTTAAAGATTTGGAGGAATAACTTATATGTTGTGCGTGTGGATGTCTTCACCGACCACAAAAGTTTGAATTATATGTTTAAATATAAGGATCTAAATCTTCATCAAAAAAGGTAGCTTGAGTTACTAAAGATTTAGAAGGATCTAAATCTTCAGCAAAGGAAATGTGGTAGTGGATTCTCTTAGTCGATTAACAATAGGTAATGTCACTCATATAAAGAATGGTAAGAAAGTGTTGGCTTATGATGTGCATAGATTAGCCCATTTGGTTTTAGGTTAGTTGGCTCCATCAAAGGCAGTATTATGGTTCAGAATTGTCTTTTGTGTTGGAAGTTAAATCTAAGCCAGTTAGTGACCCGATATTGATTGAATTGAAAGAAGTGGTGCTGAAAAAGTAAATTGAGGTTTTCTCCTAAGGGGGAGATGAAGTGCTTAGATATGAAGGTTGTTCGTGTGTTCCCAATGTAGATGACTTGAGATAGAAGATTTTATAAGAGGCCCATATATCTATTTCATTTACCCAGGAGCCACCAAGATGTAAAGTGACTTGGGGAAGGTCTATTGGCGGAATGGGATAAAGAATGATATAACAAAATTTGTGGCTAAGTGTCCTTATTGTGAACAAGTGAAGTCGAGAGGATTTTTCCATGATATTAGAATTTCTACTTGGAAGTGGGAAGATTTGAATATGGACTTCATTGTTCGATTACACTTGACGCGGCAAAAACATCACTCGATTCGGGTTATAGTAGATCGAATGACGAAATTATAGCTCATTTCATTCCAAACATTGTCGCTTATTCAGAGGAGCACTGTGCTAAGTTGTACTTTATAGAAATAGTTAGGTTTCATGGAGTTCCTTGTCCATTATTTCTAATCCTGGTACTCAATTCACTTCTTAGTTTTGGAAATCTTTCCAAAAGGGGATTGGTACTCGTGTTAAGCTTCATACGACCTTTCAGCCATTAACAAATGGGCTAGCAGAGCGTACTATCCAAACTTTGGAAGATATGTTAAGATCTTGTGTAATTGACTACAAGGATAATTGGGATGATAATTTGCCTTTAATTGAATTTTCGTGCAATAATAACTATCACTCAAGCATTGATATAGCTCTGTTTGAGGCTTTGTACGGTAGGTATTGTAGATCTCATATAGGTTAGTTTGATGTGGGTGAATTTGATATTATAGGTCCCAAGTTGGTACATGAGGCTATCAAGAAAGTTAGGTTTATTAGACAAAGGTTGAAAATGTCTCAAAGTTGACAAAAGTCTTATGCCGATTTAATAAAAAGGGTTCTTGAGTTCAATAAGAATGATTGAGTATACTTTAAAATTTCACCCATGAAGGGTGTAGTGTGATTTATAAAAGAAAGGGAATCTTAGTCGCAGCTATGTGGGAACATATTTTGAGGTGTATTGATAAAGTTGCTTATGAACTTGATGTGCCAAATGACTTGGAATCAGTGCATCTAATTTTCCATATCTCCTTGTTAAAGAAATTTGTTGTTGATCCAACACCTATAGTACCATTGGAGAGTCTTGGTATAAAGGACAGTCATTCTTATGAAGAGGTTTCACTTGAGATTCTACACCAGAAACTTAGGAAGTTGATGAATAATGAAATAACTTCTATTAAGGTTCGTTGGATGAATTAGATAGTTGAGGGTGCTATTTAGGAGGCGAAGGCCGAGGCCGATATGATATCTCGTTATCCTTATCTCTTTCCTTTTGTTCCTACTCTATCTTGAGGTATTTAGTTCCTTATGGTTTAATCTTTTTGTGTCATGTGTCTTAGATACTCCCATGATTTCCTCATTTATGCATGCTTATGAAAAACTTGATTTTTGAGAAATAATGAGTTAACTTGAATGATTTCTTCATATTGTGTGCATTTTAGTATGTGTTGTATATAGACCTTATGAGATGATGTTTTGAACATGTTGTAGCTTGAGGCTGATATTTTATCCTCAGAGATGTGCTTTTATGTAGTTTCCTTCTTGTAAGGTTGTTAGCTCTAGTTCTTACCTTCCTTATGATGTATAGAGTTCCATTTTAGGATAAATGTTCCCAAGAGGATATATTGTAACACTTCAAATTCTAAAAGGAGGAAATTTCTAGGTTTCACAAATCTTGTGACAGTACAGGCGGAACCACCAAAAGTTTGTAGGTTAGACCATGGATAATAGGTGGAACCGTGGTTGGCATGTTAAAAGTTAAGAAAATATACTTTGAGGATGTTGATGTACCGTGGTTTCACGGTACTACCAATGTTTTTTCTGTAAGATTGATATGTGTCTAGAGCCTTTTTGTAGTAATTTTAATATGTTTTTATCTTTGTTATGCAGGAAAGTGGTCCAAAACCAAAATGCAGAAGGCTGTGAAGAATTAGTGCAGAGGTGACCCACGAAGGCCATCGATGGCCCGTCATCCCATCATGGACCGTAAGTGGTGACCTTCGATTGGAGGTACATGCATTTCAAACCAAATCGGGTTATTATGACAAAGTGTGGGGATACAGAAGGATTGACGGTCCTTCAGTTGACCAACAGATCATCCTGTCAAAATGTTGATCTAATTAGAGAATGTCCAATACCCGATGTTGAAGAAAAACAAAGCATGGAACGATGAAAAGCATTGACGGACTGAAGTCAAATCAATGGACCGTTTAATTGGTCCGTTTCATTGGATCAGAGAAGATGCAAAGTGAAGGCTGAGAAAAATTGCAAAGTATGGACTTACGAAGGCAGTCGGCGGTCCGTCATTTGATCGACGGTCCGTCGTTTGATCGACGGTCCGTCGTTTGATGGACGGACCATCTGTGGGGGTCGACGATTGAAGCTGCGTTTTGGAAAAACTTCCCTTACTTGAATTCCTTTTAATTTAGGACTCCATTTTTTTTATAAATATGGTGTAAAACCTTTTTTTAGGGTTGGCTTCTATTACTAGTTTCTTCGTTTTGTTCTTGGAGATTTTTCTTTGTAACTTTGGCATTAATTAAAATTTTCGAATTTTTTTAAAGATAATTGTGTGATTTCAAGTTGAATTTCTAGATTTTCTTCGAATTTCTCAAAGTAAGTTCATGATTTATTATTTATCAACTATGAATTGAGTTCTTCTAAGCATGGGTAACTAAATCCACAACTAGGGTTGTGGGAACCATGGGTAATTAACAAACTAAACCTAACTTAATAGCAATTCTCAAATAGGTTATTGCATGCATTGATAATTATTTTGTTTAGAAGTCTATTTAATAAGTACACGCGTTAGAACTCGCCTTATTGCTACTTGCCAGACAAAGGGGTAGTTAATATGAAAAGAATTATCGACATAGATTTAGTGGGATACGATCTAATAGGCTAGTTTCAATTGGTGCGAAGTAATAAATAAGTCATACATCGAATATGATTCTTAATATGAAGTAAAGGTAAGGGTCAGTAACTTAGACACACATAGTCGAATGAAGGTACGGGGTGAAATTCTTTAAATGTCGGACCAAGGATTTAGAGATACATAACTTATGACTTTTTATGTAAAACACTGGGGAAGAATTGTTATAGCTAGGATTATGGCATTAGGAACCTATGGGGAACAATTACACCCTAGTTTCTCTCACAACTTGATAAACACTAATAATTCATTCTTACTACTTGTTTAATTTTGCAATATTACAATACTTTTGCTTCACAAACCCCCCTTTAATTACTAGTTTTCATAAAAGACTTGACTAAATAGAAGATCGTACATTGAAGTTAAGTCTAAACCATTTTCCTCGTGGGATCGACCCCAACCTAATATTTGGGTTCTTTACTTGATATGACCGCTTATATTTCTTTAGGGAAGTGTAATGTGAGTGTATCAAATTTTGGCGCCGTTGCCGGGAAATTGGATTTTAAATTAACTTTAATAACTATTACCAAAATTTAGTCAAACTTTTCCTAAAATTTTAATTTTTTTTTCATTTTTTTGTTTGTCTCAAGTCTATCTCTAGTGTATGCAGAGTACACATAGCCGAGGAGAAACGAAGTTTCCATTCAATCCTGAACTTAATCGCACACTCTGCAGAATGATTGACGAACAAAATCCTGCAAATCAGGGTGATGGGATCAACCATTTGCTTCCTCTACGGGTTGATGCTCACAACCAAGCGATTGTGGAAAACCCTAGTGATGATGCTTTGATGAGGCAACCTCCCGTCCCACGCCCTCAAAAGTTCTATAGGGAAGCATTAACATCACTGATTCTGATGGGCCTCTTGTCCTACCTCCTCTACCACAGGGTCACACATTTGTGGTAACTAGTAGCTTGATGCAGATGCTCACCGCCAGAGGTTTGTTTTCGGGGCTACAATCTGCGGATCCACATGCTCACATCGCCAAATTGAGGTCGGTGTGCAAGAGTTGTGTAGGGAGGCCAGATTTGAATATGGACGTCATCGGCTTGAGAGTGTTCTCTCTCTCAATAACTGGAGAGGCCTTAATATGGTTTACTAAGTTGCCTTATAATTCGATCTATACTTGGGACTAGTTGGAATGTGTTCCTAGCACGGTACTACCCTGTGTCTAAAAATCTCAACCACAGAGATAGAGTGAACAACCTTGTGGCATAGCCCGTGGAGTCAGTGAGTAGCTCTTGGGATTGATTCACCGTGTTCGTGAGAAGTGTCCCAAACCACCGCATTGATAATGAGTCGTTGAAAGAGTAATTATATCGGGGGAAAGATAATAATAATAAGGCACTGCTTGATACTATTGTGGGTGGTTCTTGTGGTTAGTGCACGTATGCAGAGATCGTAGAGAATTTGGAGAAAATATATTGCAACATTAAGGCTTGGAGCACTAGGAAGTCGGTTACTGGGAAAAACACCTTCGTAGTGCAAGTTACACACCACCGGATCGCAGATGAGACTCGTGAAGAGATGGTTCAAATGATAACAGAGCTCGAGTTGGTACTGAAACATGTCACTAGAGGAGCAAAGAAAGTAAATACTGTGATTTACTTGACTAAACCATCACCGCTAGTAGATGACTACTACTATGAAGAGGATTCTTATGCAGTGAATGAGCAGACGGGGGGTTTCTGATAGAATGTCCAAGGCTCGAATCAGGATAATTGGTGCCAAGGTCAATGAAATTAAGGTCAGAACTATGGTAATTACAACAAAGAGGGCCATTATGTTCAAATGGAAACTAAAACTGCGACAACAACTTAAATTGAGGTAAATATGGTAACAAAATTATCGAAGTGGGCCCTATGTTCCACCTTAAAATTGGGAAGTTGCTCCTAAGGATGGTGGAGGTAGTATGGAGCGAGTTGAAAATATGTTGCGAAAAATGATAAGTAGGTTTGATGCTAGGGACGAGCATGCCAAGGAGTTGAGAGGTGATTTGGCTAATATTGGGCGAAAGGTTGACGCATATGCAGTCTCAATCGAGCATCTTTAGTTGTAAATGGACCAATTATCTACTACTATGAACCCAGTCAACCGAGCACTCTTCCTATAAATACCATTCAAAATCCAAAAAATGATGGACATTGCATTGCAGTCACTACATAATGGGGTAAGCAAACTATTGATCCACCTATGTCGTCTGTAGAAGATAAGGTCAGAAAAGATGAAGAGGTAGTTGAAACTAGTGGTGAATTGCTGGACAAAGTGGTAAATGAAGCATAGGTACCCCATAAAGTGGTTTACATTCCTATATCACACTACCATTCCCTCAAAGATTGGTGAAAAAGACTAAGGATTGTAAATACCGGCGTTTTATCACTGTGTCAAAACAGCTTTCCATCAATGTCCCTTTGATAGAAGATCTATAACAAATGCCCGGTTATGCCAAGTTCATGAAGAATATGGTTACAAAGAAGAGATTGGTAAGTTTTGAGGATTATCACTGAATGCAACATTGTTTGCTATTGCTACAAGGTCTCTTGTGAAAAAAAAAAGATCTTGGCTCTTTTACTAATCAATGTACCATCAGTTTGTTACACTTTGCTAAAGCACTATGTGATCTCGGTGCAAACATAAATTTCATGCCTCTCTCCATTTATAAGAAATCAAGTTTGGGTGACCCAAATCCCACTACACTGTGGTTACTGATGGCCGATCGAACAGTGAAGAGTCCTTTTGGGATAATCCATGATGTGACAGTAAAGGTGGAGTCGTTTATATTTCCGGCCGATTTTGTGATTCTTGACTGTGAGGTAGATTTTGAGGTGCTTATTATTCTTGGGAGGCCATTTCTTTCTACTGGTGACGCCTTGGTTAATATGGAAAAAGGAAGATGAAGTTTAGGTTGAACAATGAAGAGGCAACTTTCAACATTTGTGGGTCCATAAAGTAGAGCGGTGAGCTCCAAACGGTATATGCTATATCTTACAGGGTTGAGAGTACGTCTGAGGTACAAATCATAGAGCGCCTTGGTGTTAACTCACTAGCCACAGTGATCACAAATTTTGAGAGTGATGGTATTGAAGAGTATGGGTCGTTGGTTGTGGCACTTGAACAAGGTAAATTTTGGTCAAAACCAAAGAAATTGGAGTTAGATATGAAGCATCGCAAGTCTCCACCCGCGAGACCATCTATTGAGAAGGCGCCAAAATTAGAGCTTAAGGCTCTATCACCTCATCTGAGGTATGTATTCTTGGAAAGAGATGACACTTTACCGGTAATCATAGCATTGGATTTGAATGTGCAACAATTTGAGTGTTTGGTGGAAGTTTTGAAGAGGTTCAAATGGACCATTGGGTGGACTATTGCGGACATTGTTGCGATCCCACCCAGTATTTGTTCACACAAATCCAACTCAATCCTGATCACAAGCCAAGTATTGAGCACCAAAGACGCTTGAATCCACCTATGCAAAAGGTAGTGAAGTAGGAGATCATTAATTTGTTAGATGTCGCAGTTATATATCCCATTGCAGATAGTAGTTGGGTATGCCCTGCTCAGTGTGTGCCCATAAAGGAGGAAATGATAGTAGTACCTAGTGAGAAGAATAAACTTGTTTCAATGAGGATGGTGACTGGATGGAGAGTTTGTATCGATTACCTGAAATTGAATGCATGGACTGAGAAGGACCATTTCCCTATGCCCTTCATGGACCAGATGTTAGATAGACTCGCAGGAAAAGGATGGTACTGTTTTCTTGATAGTTATTTGGGGTACAATCAAATCTCTATTTCACCGGAGAATCAAGAGAAAATCCTCTTTACTTGCCCCTATGGGACGTTTGCATTCAAGAGGATGCCTTTTAGGTTGTGTAATGCACCAGCTATTTTTCAGAGATGTATGATGTTGATATTCTCCGATATGGTGGAGGACACTATTGAGGTGTTTATGGATGACATTTCGGTGGTTGGTGACTCTTTTGATCGTTGTTTGATTCACTTAGCCGAGGTTCTTAAAAGATGAGAAGATTTCAACCTTGTGCTAAATACGGAAAAATGTCACTTCATGGTGAAAGAAGGTATTGTATTGGGACATCGCATCTCAGAAAAGGGGATAAAAGTTGATACAGAAAAAGTTGAGGTTATAGAGAGACTTCATCCACCCATATCTGTAAAAGGTGTAAGAAGTTTTCCTGGGCATGCGGGTTTCTACTGGAGTTTTATTAAGGATTTCTCAAAAATTGCACATCCTCTATGCAAGTTACTTGAGAAGGAATGTAAATTCTATTTTGTTGAATCCTGTCTGAAGGCATTTGGAGAGTTGAAGGAGAACTTGGTATCTGTGCCCATATTTCCCTACATTGAAGTGAGTCATTTGAGGTGATGTGTGATTCTAGCGAGGTTGCTCTGGGCCTAAATGAAGCACAAAAGAATTACATTGTGACTGAACAAGAGCTCCTTGCACTGGTATTTGCTTTTGAAAAAATTTGCTCCTATTTGCTTGGTACTAGAGTTATAGTGCATACTGACCACTCCAATTTGAGTTATTTGATGGGTTAGATGGGTGCTACTATTGCAAGAGTTTGATTTTAGGATGAAAGATAGAAAAGGGACTAAAAATCAAGTAGCTGATCACTTGTGCAAATTAGAGGATGAAGTTATGCGAGAGTTAGGTGAAAAGGCTGAAATTGATGATACCTTGTCCAATGAACATGTATTGGCTGATTCTCATGACTTGATTCCATGGTTCGCCGATTTTATGAATTATCTAAGTAGTGATATAGTCCCATCGGACATGTCCTTCCATCAGAGTAAAAATTTCATGCATGATGTGAAAAAGTTCTTTTGGGATGAGCCTTACTTATACCAGAGTTGTGCTGATGGGCTTATTCACCGTTACATGACGGAAGTTGAGATGCTAGGTGTTTTGGATGCATGCCATTCCTCGCCTGTGGATGGGCATTATAGTGGCATCGGACTGCCCATAAATTTCGCAGTGTGGTTACTATTTTTCAAACATTCACCAAAATTCTCATGAGTTCGCCAAGGCATGTGATAGGTGCCAAAGAGATGGAGGAATTTTGAAGAGGCAAGAGCTCCCTTTAAATCTCATTCTAGTGATTGAGTTGTTTGATGTATGGGGCATTGACTTTATAGGCCCGTTTGTGAGTTCTAATGGGATGAAATATATTCTTATGCCGGTGGATTATGTGTCAAAATGGGTGGAATCCATAGCACTTGCCAACAATGAAGGGAAGAGCGTCACCGCATTCTTGGAAAAGAAGATATTCTCCAAATTTGGCACACCCAGGGACATTATTAGTGATGGGGGATCTCACTTTTGCAACAAATTGTTCAAAGTTCTATTTGAGAAATATGGGGTTCGACACAATGTAGTCACTCCGTACCATACACAGACTAGTGGACAAGTTGAGGTGTCCAATAGAGAAATCAAACAGATCCTGTCAAAAATGGTGAATGCTAATAGAATAGATTGGTCAGGGAGGCTTGATTATGCTCTTTGGGTCTACCGGACTACATACATACCCCCATAGGTATGTCTCTGTACTAACTTGTTTCTGGAAATACTTGTCACTTGCCGATTGAGTTAGATCACAAGGCCATATGGGCGAAAAAGAAATTGAAGATGGATTGGAGTGAAGCAGTGGAACAGAGACTTAACGGGTTGAATGAGCTTTATGAGTTTCTCCTAAAATCATATATAAAGTTCATCCATCTACAAAGAGAAGATGAAGAAGTACCATGATTAAAAGATTAAAAAGCAAGAATTTGCGGTTGGGGACTTGGTGCTTCTATTCAACTCTAAGCTACGCTTGTTTCTGGGCAAACTCAAGTCCAACTGGACTGGCCATTCCTTATTACTAAAGTATTCCCAAATGGAGCGGTTGAGTTGGAAAAAAAGGAGGCTGCAATGTTCACAGTCAATGGGCAAAGAATCAAGATCTACCTAGGGCATGCGGAGAGTGCCCATGAAGTGGTTGAGGAATATCACCTTGATGAAGTCTGAGTAATCAAGGGTCTTACATCGTGCCGCGACATTAAATCAAGTGCTTCTTGGGAGGCAACGAATGGTGTATCCTCTAGTCAACAATAGTTTTTTCTTTTCTTTGAAAGAACATTTGCATTCGCTTGTGTCGTTTTTAGTTTAATCATATTCATGTGTTATTTTTTTAGTGTTTTGGCTAGATATTAGTTTAGGGTTCGTGTCCAGAAAAACACTAAAAGAATAGCTTAATGGGTGTTCAATGTGCAGGGACCAAACCCATGAATTCTGCAGAAATTAAACTGGTGCACAGATCTACGGACCAAACGACGGGTTGTTGTTTAATCGATGAATCATCGATGGTATCAGTAGATCCCAGGTATGTCTTAAGCTTTAGTCTGAATCTTTACAGAATTGATGGTCCAGTCGACGGTCCATTGACTGACTTACGAATCATCGACGGGGCATCATCATTTCATAAAAAATCAGTGACCAAACTCGACCGGCTATTTTAAATTAAAAATATTCAATTACCGTCCCACATCTTTTCAAATTCCCCAAAATTGTTTCCCTACCCTTATTCCCTTCCTTCTCCATTAACTCCCACAAGTACTCCCTTCAATTTTCTTCAATTCCCTACTTCTCCCAAACTCTCAGAAAAACTCTCAGAATTCCTATAACCCTAACCCCCAGTTTCAACTCTATCTCCTTTGTGTATTTTCCAGTCGGTGTTCGAAGGAGGGCATGTAGGTTGGTGTTGAAAGATTACCCACTCATTCACTTCATTATAGTTTACAAGTATTTCATTTCTCTTTGCTTAATGAGTTCTCGTTCATTTGCTTGTGGAAACAAATAGATTGCATGTGGGTCTTCACTTAGGGAAAAATTTGCATGTTAAACTTGTTAAAGTTGGGTTTTATGTCCCTTAGATTTATACAGGGTGAATGGGTTGGGGATGGAATCTGTGTAAATTCAATATGATTTTTGATTTTCCGATTAGGGATTGATAGTCTCGTAAAATCCGTGATTGAAATTTACAAAATCGAAGCCTTAAGGATGACAAATTGGTCTTATACTTATTATTCCATATTGAGTGAACTTGTGATATGCTTAAAATTGTCCATATTTGGGGTTAAAACCAAGTCCTAAAAACCTGTCTCAGATCAATAGAACGTGACCTTGTCTATGGATCGTCGGTTGATCGACGAACCATTGATGAATAACCTCTAAATCTTCTTAACTTTAGAACGATGGACGTGGAATACGTCCGTCAATTGATTGACGGGCCATTCTACCCGACCTTTATTTCTAACTGAAACTGTGATTCTGAGAAATTCTGAATTATTCTAAGTGTTAGACGATAGAAGTGGACTACGGT
>CM064965.1:15039413-15157738 GCA_032847665.1 Solanum chilense
TGGGGGTCTTCATATTGGGATTAATAAACTTAATTATATTCCCTTAAACCTCTAGTTAAATACCTAACCCCCTAACTAGTTAAATGAAACTAACTTAAAATATACAAAAACTTTTGACCCTCACAGACGGAACCCGGTCGATGGGCCATCTGTGAGTCAACGACTTGGCCTCCCTCCATCCTGCACACTTGTTATTTTGGTACGACATTTCTGCCAGTGAGGGCTTTCCCATTTTATCTAAGTGTTGGACGACGGTTGGAATCGACACCGCGTCGTTCCACACACAAGTTGTTCCTTGGTTTTCATGGATTGCATAATGCATAGACAATGTTACCTCCTATGTGCTAAGTTCCTCCTCAAGGGCCTTTTCTTTGTCCTTGGGGAGGCGTAAGCGAATGTTTCAACCATGAATCATCTTTAAAAACTATTAACTACCCTTCTACATGTTTTGATTGGTTTCTTACTCCTAAAAGCTGGTCAAATAGGCTAAGGCATGCTACTACCCCTTAGAACTAGTTTCTCAACGTCATGGACGTCTTGATTCCTAAATTTCCTAAATGACCTATATACATTAAAATAAGTCTTAAAACATTTATTAGACCCCATGGAACCTATTTTAGTCTTTAAGAATCGTTTTGTATTTTTGAAATGTTACACTTAGTTATCAAATAGATGAGGTAACAGGATTTCATTGTCGGGCTCGTGCTCCCATGTTGCACCCTCAACTAGGTGATTCTTCCATAAAACATTTACGGAAACCACCTCTTTATTCCTTAACTTCTTGATTTTCCTATCAATAATTTGAACCAGAACTTTCTCATAAGAGAGGTTATCCTTGACAACCAGACCCTCAATAGAAAGAATAGATTCTGGATCACCAATAAACTTTTTAAGCATGGAAACTTGTAAAACATGATGAACTTAATCAAATTCACTAGGAAGTTTCAATCCATAGGCAACCTTACCAACTCTTTTCAAATTTACATAGGACCGACATAACGAGGACTCAACTTTCCTTTCTTGCCAAATCTAACCACCCCTTCTATTGGTGAAATTTTCAAATACACCTTATCACCTTCTTCAAACTCCAAATCCCTTATCCTATGATCGGCATAAGACTTTTGGCTACTATAAACCTATTGTAACTAGTTTATGATGATATGAATGTTCTCCAATATCTTATAAAACAAATCAGGACAAAGAAGCGAAGGCTCTCCCACTTCAAATAATCCAATAGGAGACCTACACCTCCTCCCATGCAAATCTTCATAGGGACCCATGAAAATGCATGAATGAAAACTATTGTTACAAGAAAACTCCACCAAAGACAAATGATTATCCCAATTTTCTTTGAAATAAATAATACATGCCCTAATCATATACTCAAAGTTTTGAATAGTACGCTCCACTTTCACATCCGATTGGGGATGAAAAGTAGTACTTAACTTCGCCCTACTACCCAACCCTTTTCGTAATGACCTCTAAAACCTAGATATGAATTGTTCACCCAGATCCAGTATGAGGGATAAATGAATACCATGGCAATACACAATCTCATATATAAAGATCCTAGCATAATCTACTGCCAAATAAGTAGACTTGAAAAGAATAATGTGATTGGACTTGGTCAACCTATCCACGACCACCCTTATAGAGTCATATTGCTTTTTATTTAGAGGTAAGCCTACTATAAAATCCATATTGATGTCTTCCCCCTTCCAAGTAGGAACTTGGATTTCTTGAAATAGGACAACCGAATTTTGACATTCGGCTTTTAGTTATTGTCAATTTGAACATTTAGCAACAATCTCCGCTATGTTCTTCTTATACCTTCCCACCAATATATTTCCCTATTGTCATGGTACATTTTTTTTGAACCTGGATGAATGGAGTAGCGGGACCCATGTTCTTCTTAAAGGATCCGGTCCCTCATCCCATCTACCTTGGGCACACACATTCTCCCTTGGCACTGATTTATCAAGGTGATGTTGGACTTAACCTCAAGTACCAATGATGAATTGGAGTTATTATGCTCCATGAAACCACAATTTATAGAATCTTCCAACCTCACACACAACCTAGCCAGCATATGCACATCCTTGACTAGACTTTCTTGGCTTTATCAATGCGGGATACACTACCTGTAGTCATACCATTTAGGGCATCTGCAACCACATTTGCCTTGTTGTGATGATACAGGACACTCATGCAATAATATTTCAACAATTCTAGCCACCTTTATTGCCGCAGATTCAACTCCTTTTGGGTAAACACATATTTAAGACTCTTATGGTTGGTAAAAATATCAAAATGAACACCATAAAAGTAATGCCTTATATTTTAATGGAAAAAACCACGGCCGCTAACTCAAGTGCCTGAGTTGGATAGTTTCTCTCACGTACCTTAAGTGCCTAGAAGCATAGGCTATCACCTTAACATGTTGCATAAGCACAAGCCCAAAACCCCTCGGGATGCCTAACAATAAACCGCAAAACCCTTTGTACACTCTGGTAAGGTCAACAGCAGAGCGAAAGTAAGCCTATCTTTTAACATTTGAAAACTTCTCTCACATCCCTCTAACAACTCAAACTTCTTATACTTTTAGGTAGAAGTATTCAAGGGAGATACAATGGACGCAAAACCCTCCACAACCCCCGATAATAACCCTCTAAATCCAAGAAACTTCTAATATCAATTGGAGTCAAAGATCTAGGCAAATTTTTCACCATCTCCTTTTTCCTTGTATCAACCTCAACTCCCTCACTAGAGTTGATATCAAGAATTGTCACTGACCTCACAAACAAAACAGGAGCACTCCATGGAGAAATACTAGGTTTGAATCCTTTGTCAAGTAAATCCTTTAGTTTTTCTTTCAACTCTTTCAATTCGGCTGGAGTAATTTCATAAAGAGAAATTGAAATGGGATTTGTATCACGTAGCATATCGATAGAAAAATCAGTTTGCCATTTGGTTGGAATATCTTGAAGGTCATTAGGGAAGACCTCCAGAAATTCACTCAGTACGGCGGCCGACTCAATAGGAGGAATTTCGGAGTTTAGATTTTGGACTCTTACAATATGATATAGATAAACTTTAGAGATAATTTTACATGCTTTTAGACAAGAGATGATACGACCTCTACGAATAGAGTTTCCCCCCTTCCAATCTACACAGGTTCATTTGGAAAGTTAAACTTCACCACGCTTATCCTACAATCAATAGATGCAAAACAAGCATGCAAACAATCCATACCAAATATAATATCAAAATAAAGCATATCGAGTTCTACTAGTTCAACATAAGAAAGTCTATTGGGAAACATTAGAGGAAAATTTCTATACACCCTTTTTACAAAAATCTACTCACACACCGGAGTAGACACTATAAAAGGTTCACACAAAATATCGGGTAAAATATCAAACATTTTGGCTATTAAAGGAGTAACAAAGGATAAAGTAGCACCGAGATCAAGTAAGGCATATACATCAATAGAGAATACTTTCAACATATGGGTGAGAACCTTGGGAGAAGTCTCTTGCTCACCGCTAGAGCAAAGAGCAAAGAACCGGTTCTTATTTGGACCCTCATTAGAACCACTTGCTTGATCTTGACCACTCTGATACCATATTTTTCACATCCGAGTTTATGCCCTAGATGTAACCGGCGTCGTCGCCCTCTATGAGGACTAAAACTAGCCTCTTAGTTTACATCATCATCTTCATAAGATTAATTTAGCGGAAAATTTAAAAAATTTATTACTACTACTAGGAGGTTTACATAGATATCAATATACACATAATACATATATCGAGTTACATAACCTTCTACTTTTATTGCACATGCATATATAAGATAGATCATAGTCTTAAGGATTATCTCATCTCATAACATCTAAATATCATAGCAATTTAGGAATAGATCTACATAAATGTAAAGAATCCACATGTAGGCTTATACGAATCATAATAAAATGAAAATAAAATGAACATAAGAGTCTTAGAAAACAAAGAAAATTTATAACCGAGATATTGGCATCTCCCTCGGAAAGAAAAGACGTATCCACTTGGATGGTAGAGAATATCCATGTATTCTTGAAGTCTTATCATATGAGCCTTCAAAGACCGAAACCTAAAATGTTGAGGAAAAAGGGAAAATGGGGTTAGTAGCCACTTGTCCTAAGTATGAGACTATATGCACATATATTTATAAACATGCTAAGAAAAGGACATTTTAATAGGTATGCATTTTTCATTTTAAACCTTCATGCATATATAACAAGACTATACCAATCAACGTTTCATATTTATTAAGTCATAGGCATGCTCATAACAATACCACAACATCAAATCTAGTCTAATCAAACATTCCCACTATACAAGGTGATACATATTCAAGTAACTCTACATCCAAGTCACATTAACAATAAGCATGAATAAGAGTACATGTCATTATAACAAAGCAAGACAATTATCTATGAACCACCATCAAGTCAACAAGTGCAATGACCAAGCAAATACCCATAACCTTACTCAATCAAATAACCCTACGAGAATCATGACTAACATCCTACTTCATATAACATGACATTTAGATAGACATTTCATCCTACTTTATAGATATATACCAACACATATCTGTAAGTGAACTAACCATCATATAGTATCAACCATATATAAGTCCTTCATATGCATATCATATATCATCACAAACATAAACGTACATAATAACATCCTCCTGAGACTCCCCTCAAGCATTACTAGTGCAATTCTTAGGTAGAGTCCCATATCCCTACCTAGAATAAGCAAGAATCCTTAGGTTATCCTAGTTAGAGATCAATCCTTTAATTACCTTTTGGGAAAATCTTGCTCTAATCGACATAGACCGAATGGTCTAGTGTGGAATCCGGTGTTGTAAAACCTTACACCAATGGAAGGTGATTTACCGGCCAAAGTAGAACAAAAAAAACATAGCTTTCTAGGTGGATCCACTAGCTAGTTTTCCTATTTGAGCAACATAGTTCAAGAACTATGAGACATGTATAATCCCTCTACATAGAATTTATCACTTAGGAACTCCTTTCATGGGAATTTATTCGATGAGTATCCATCTTTTTGGAGTCAACACCACATTTAGAACTATAGGGTTAATATTCGTCTATGGAAAGTCATCACCTCCTAATGTTAAGTTCACTCGGTTCTAAGCTAAGTCCCATTATTGAAATGTATTTAAGCCTTTGATTATCAATCGTATCTTAGATTAGGTACTAGGGTCTATTGTTGTATAATCATCATCATCAATAGCTCAATAAGAATCGCATGAGTGTAAGGGGGGCTAGCACATAATCATTTCAAATCATAATAAGGCACATTGATAGTCATCACCATCCTAATAAGACATACCTCTTAATCAACCTAACAACATAGTCAAGATATTTCAATTTAACATCATCCGATACTATACATCCTAATACATGGCTTACTCCAATATAACATCATTGGTCAATCACAATTATCAACAATTTGAAGTAAAGTATAGAGATTATAGGACTTACGAAGTCTCCTTCATAGTTCATCATCAATATCTTACCACAAACCCTCAATTCAATCACATTAAGATGTACAACATTATAATTAAATAATCACCATGATAACAATGCTAGAAGAGTAACTACACAATAATTCAATACTAAATCAAAGCCTAAGACTAGATACTTAGGTCAATTTCCATAACCTAGATCACATCTCAAGAACTTGTATGAAAGGATACGAATCATCCTATTTTGTTCATGATTAGATATAAACATCATATAATTTTTATTTAACCCATAATCAAGTCAATTGAATTAACTACAACCTAATTCACATCAAGATCAAACCTAGAGATAAGGGTTATGGATTATGTTTTTCTATTAAGATCAAACCATCACAAATTATCATAATCAAGTTAAAATACATGTTAATATACTCATAATATCCCAAATAAACCATAAACAACTCAGTCCATAACAGCAAATTCGTAATTGAATGAAACCCACTTGAAAACTCAACTTTTAAAAATACTTTGAAGGAGCCCTTTGAGGAAAGAAGTCTCAAAGGTGAATTATATCCCATACCTTAAAGTTTGATGAAGATTTGATGGTAATGGGGGGGGGGGTTAATTAAACTAATTGGAATCCCTTAAGCCCTTAATTTACCACAAAACCCCTTAACTAATTAAAAGAAATTAGCTTAAAAGGTGCAGGAAACATTGACCTTCACAGACGAGACCCCGATCGACAGGCCGTTTGTGAGTCGATGATTGGTCCCCCCTTCGTCCTGCACACTCGTAGTTTTTGGAAGACACTTGTGCAGGCAAGGGTTTCAATATTTTGTATGAATGTCGGACTACGATTGGCATAAACACCGCATTTATCCACACGCGAGCTGTCATTTCTCTTACGTTGTTGTACACTGCCCAGGCAATGTTGCCTCCTACGTACTAGGATCCTCCACAAGGGCCCTTTGTTGGACTAGGGGATTTTTAGTTGGACTTTTTGACCACAAATGACCCTAAGCAACTAATAACTACCAATTAACAAATTTTCATGGATTTCCGACTTCTAAAAGTTTGTCAAATCGGATTAGGCACGCTAGTAGCTCCTAGAACTAGTTCATGAATGTAATGGATTTTTTGGTTCCTTAACCTCCTAAATGACCTATGTTCATTGAATAGGTATTAGAACACTGTTTAGACCCCATGTCACCTATGGTAGGCTTTAAGACTCGTCTTGGATTTTTTAAATGTTACATAAACAATAATAATCTTTCATTAATAATCAAAGGAAACAAACATCAAATCCATTTGATAGACAAATCCGGATATTGGAAAGAAACCCATGTTTTTGACATCATTTGAAATCAATTTTGAAGTGCCTTTTGGGGAAAGCGGTCGCAAGAGTGAAGAGATTCCATACTTAGGATTCCTTAGTGTTTGATGGAAATATGGTAAAGTCTTGAAGTCCTACTCAATCTTTGAATTGTTATTACATGGGGTCTCGCAACAGAGAGAAGATGGAGAGAATTTGGGTTTGGGAATTGTGGGTTTTTAGGTTTGTTGAATGAGGTTTAGGTATTTTATAGTCCCTCAACTAACTTAATTAAAAACCCTTTCACCTTTATTTAATCAACTCACAAACTAACTAATAAATCCCTTAACTTAAAATTGGAAAGTCAAATTTGACCCCAATCAACGAATCTCTGACCTACGGGCCGTCAAATGGACCATACATTGTCCTCTTAGGCCGTAGTTTGGGACATGGAGTTTTCCTTTTTAACATTTTAAAGAATTGGATAAGGTTGTGTAACGACCTGTTTAGTCGTTTTGGGCAGCAGATTTTATTTCTGGAAAAACTGGCTGAGACGACGGATACCACGACGGACCGTCATGGGCACGACGGGCCGTCGAGGGTGTCTCGTCCCAGAACACTTAGAATTTTGAAAATGGGATACTAAAATCGACTCTCTGTAATCTGTGACGGACCTGCAGGACGGACCGTCAGAGCCACGAGGAACCGTCGTAAGGCCCCGTTCCAAAACACTTTAACTCTTGAGAATTTGGTACAGGGAACGATTCTCTGAACGTCGTGACGAGAGTGCAGGAGGGACCGTCACAATGGTGACGGACTGTCACAGAATCCTTAGAGAAAAATGGAGTTCTAATATGTTGCGACGACCTGCATGACGGACCGTCGCAGGCACGACGGGCCGTCACATGTTGCGCAAATCCCAGGCTGGGTCGGATTTCTTTACACGGTTTAAGGGACGTTTTGGACTATTCCTGCTTTAATTATAAAGTTAGATGGTTAATGTTAATAAGTCTAATTACTTGGGGGTTAAAAGAGGTAACCTTAAGTTAATTAGTGAAGTATTATTGTCATCTTTTACACTTAATTATATGTTAATTAGGGTAAAAGAAAGAGGGTTTTGAATAAGAAAAAGAGAAAGAACAGAGAGAGAGAGAAAGGATTGATCGATCGAAGAGGAGGAAAAGCACAAAGCTTGGGAAAATTCTTGTTGATCACTAATCTTCGGTGGAGGTAGGTTATGGTTTTTACGTTATGCGTAGTAGACTCTTAAGAGCAAATAATATGTATTGGTGGTATTGTAAACCCTTCTATATGCTTAATTGTATGCTTGTATGAACATGATTATGTGATTTTGATAAAACAAGCATGATGAAAACCCTTGAATCCCAAATCTTGAAAGAAACTTTAATATACTTCATTAATGATGATGCCTTGGTATAAAAGAAGGCTTGATGAATTAAAGTAATGGGATTGATGATGCCTTGGTATAGAGAAGGCTTGATGAATTGATAGAATGAGATTAGTGGATCGGAGTGTCACGTTCCGACACATAGTATTAGAGGATCGGAGTGTCACGTGTCGACACATAGTAATAGTGGGACGGGTGTCACGAACCGACAAGTAGAATTAGGGGATCGGAGTGTCACGTACCAACACATATTAGGGGATCGGGTGTCACGAACCGACACGTAGATTTAGGGGATCGGAGTGTCACGTACCGACACATATTAGGGGATCGGGTGTCACGAACTGACACGTAGAATTAGGGGATCGGAGTGTCACGTACCGACACATAGTAGTAGGGGATCAGAGTGTCACGTACCGACACAAGAGGAAGAAAGATAATGAATCCTGAAAGATGATAATTTACTCAACATAATGAACTTAATTCCCAAATGAGTATGGTATTGAGGCTTGAGCCCTCATGGATGAACTTGATAGTACTTATTGATGATTATAGTACTTGTTGTTGCTACATGTTGAGTTTTATAGTTGATTTATGATATTAACTGATATATACTGTTTTCTATTTTTAGTTGGCCGATGATATCTACTCAATACCCGTGGTTTGTACTGACCCCTACTTTTATGTTTTCTTCTTTGTTATTTGTGGAGTGCAGCAAACGGACCGTCTTCTTCAACTCAACAGTAATCTAGCCAGTCTTCACTTCATCGGAAATTCAGGGTGAGCTAATGCGTCTAGCTTGGACTGGATCTTCTTCTTCAAGTTTTGATGCCTTGAACTTCCGGCATGGACTAGCTTTTATTTGTTTTAGCTTCTTAGACATTTTTAGTTTAGTAATTTAATCATAGATGTTCTTGTGATGATGACTTCCAGTTTTTGGGGAATAATAGATGTTGAATTTTAGTAGTTATTGAATTGGTTTTTATTAATGAGTTAAGTCTTCCGCACTATTTTCTGTTGTTATACATAGAAATGTTAAGGTTAGATTGGTTGGTTCGCTCACATAGGAGGGTAAATGTGGGTGCCAGTCACGGCCCCGATTTGGGTCGTGACAAACTTGGTATCAGAGCCTTAGGTTCGTTGGTCTCATAACACAAGAACGAGTCTAGTAGAGTCTTAAGGAACGGTAGGGGGACGCCTTTACTTTTCTTTGAGAGGCTATAAGACTTTAGGAAAATTCCATTCTTTCTTTCTTTCTTTCGTGCTACTACTTGAGTCCAATTGGTATCTAGGTGATACAAATTGGTATCTGACCATCTTCATTCTATCTCGCAGATGGTTAGAACTAGAGCAACGACCGTGCCAGCAGCGACCACGGCAAGACAAGAAACGTCTAAGCCAGCCACTGGGGCTGTAGCTCAGGGAGGATCCGTGACAAGAGGCCGTGGAAGAGGTCGTGGGAGGATGTCCTCTAGAGGAAGAGGACGAGCACCTAGACCTTCTGGTACTAGGGCGGTGACTCCTCCACCGACTGAGGAGGTAGTAAGAGAGGGTGAGGAAGGGGAGAATGAACAAATGCAGAATGAGGAGTTACCACCCCAACCTACCCCAGAAATGATTAATCAGGTTCTGGCCTATCTTAGTGGTTTATCTTATCAGGGTCAAGCACCTCCAGTGTTTTCTACACCAACACCTCCGGTTTCAAAGGTACAACATGCAACCACTATGGCTCCCCGTATGGATGCTTCATTAGAAATAGACACATTTCCTCGTCTGACTACTGGGCCTATAATGACAAACGATCAGCATGAACTTTTCAGTAAGTTCTTGAAATTGAAACCTCCAGTCTTCAAGGGTGCAGAATCTGAAGATGCTTATGATTTTCTGGTTGATTGTCATGAGCTACTACACAAAATGGGTATAGTAGAACGGTTTGGCGTTGAGTTCGTGAGCTACCAGTTTCAAGGGAATGCTAAAATGTGGTGGCGGTCACATGTTGAGTGTCAACCAACAGAGGTACCGCCTATGACTTGGGCATCATTCTCTAGTTTGTTTATGGAGAAGTATATTCCAAGGACTTTGAGGGATAGAAAAAGGGATGAGTTCTTGAGTCTAGAGCAAGGTAGGATGACGGTTAATGCATATGAGGCTGAATTCCGTGCATTATCCAGGTATGCCACCCAACTTTGTTTCAGTCCACAAGAACGGATTCACCGTTTTGTGAAGGGGTTGAGGTCAGAATTACGGATTTCAGCCTTACAGGTAGCGGCTACGGCAAAATCTTTCCAAGAGGTGGTAGAATTTGTGATTGAGGTGGAAGGAGTGAAGACAGATGACTTCACCACGACATCGACATCAAAAAGGTTTCGAAAGGGAGGTGAGTTCAACGGTTCGTATACTAGAGGACAGAGTTCTGGAGGCTACTCAGTTTGACCAATTCAGTCTTCACTACAGACTATAGTTGGGGGTCCACCTCACACCGGTCAACACTTCTCAAAGAGACCCATGCCTGACTCCAGAGAGTGTTATGGATGTGGGGAGACTGGACACATTAGGAGAAATTGCCCAAAACAGAGTTACAGACCCCCAATAGCTAGAGGCAGAGGTGGTCATGGTAGAGGCCGTTTTTCTGGAGGACGTGGTGGTCGAGGTAATGGTGGTCACCAAAACAGCCGAGGTGATGGTCAAACTGGAGCCACTACTACGCAACATGGTAGGGGCAACGGACAAACAAATAATGGGGCCCATTATTACGCTTTTCCTGGGAGATCTGAAGCGGAGGCGTCTGATGCTGTTATCACAGGTAATCTTTTGGTTTGTGATTGCATGGCTTCTGTATTGTTTGATCCCGGATCCACATTTTCGTATGTATCTTCCTCATTTGCTAATGGTCTTAAATTACATTGTGAATTACTTGACATACCTATTCGTGTTTCTACTCCGGTGGGTGAGTCTGTGATAGTTGAAAAAGTATATAGGTCTTGTTTGGTGACTTTTGTGGGGAGCAATACTTATGTAGACTTGGTCATCTTAGAAATGGTTGATTTTGATGTAATTCTGGGTATGACTTGGCTTTCTCCGAATTTTGCGATATTGGATTGTAATGCTAAAACTGTGACGTTAGCCAAGCCTGGGACAGATCCGCTAGTGTGGGAGGGTGACTACACTTCCAGTCCGGTTCATATCATCTCCTTTCTTCATGCTAAGAGAATGGTTAGCAAGGGGTGTTTAGCTTTCTTGGCACATCTCAAGGATGACACTATACAGGTAACTCCGATTGAGTCAGTTTCAGTAGTCCAAGAGTTTTTGGATGTGTTCCCTGCAGATCTTCCTAGTATGCCACCGGATAGGGATATTGACTTCTGTATTGATCTTGAACCGGGTACTCGCCCCATTTCTATACCCCCTTATAGAATGGCTCCCGCAGAGTTAAGACAGTTAAAGGCCTAACTTCAAGTGTTGTTGAGCAAAGGCTTCATCAGACCAAGTGCATCTCCGTGGGGTGCTCCGGTGTTATTTGTGAAGAAGAAGGATGGAAGTTTTAGGATGTGCATAGACTACAGACAACTGAACAAGGTAACTATTAAGAACAAGTATCCTCTTCCTCGCATTGATGACTTGTTCGATCAGTTACAAGGTGCTTGTGTCTTCTCTAAAATGGACTTGAGATCCGGTTATCATCAATTGAAAATACGGGCAGCGGATGTGCCAAAGACTGCTTTTCGAACTAGGTATGGGCACTACGAATTTGTGGTAATGTCTTTTGGTCTTACGAATGCCCCCGCTGCTTTCATGAGCTTGATGAACGGGATTTTTAAGCCATATCTGGATCTCTTTGTGATCGTGTTTATTGATGATATACTGATATACTCAAAGAGTAAGAAGGAACATGAGGAGCATTTGAGAATGGTGTTAGAGTTGTTGAGGAAGAAAAAGCTTTATGCCAAATTCTCCAAGTGTGAGTTTTGGCTAGATTCAGTGTCCTTCTTGGGGCACGTGGTTTCTAAGGATGGAGTGATGGTGGATCCATCTAAGATTGAGACAGTGAAGAATTGGGTAAGACCTACTAATGTGTCAGAAATAAGGAGTTTTGTTGGGTTAGCTAGCTACTACCGCCGATTTGTCAAGGGATTCTCTTCTATTGCTTCCCAATTGACGAACTTGACTAAGCAGAATGTTCCATTTGTATGGTCGGATGAATGTGAGGAAAGCTTTCAGAAGCTTAAGACCTTGTTGACTACCGCACCAATTCTTACTTTGCCAGTAGAGGGTAAGAACTTCATTGTTTATTGTGATGCATCCTATTCTGGTTTGGGTGCAGTGCTAATGCAAGAGAAGAGTGTGATTGCGTATGCTTCGAGACAATTAAAGGTGCATGAACGTAACTACCCGACTTATGATATGGAGTTGGCCGCGGTAGTATTTGCACTAAAGCAATAGAGACACTATTTGTATGGGGTTAAGTGTGAAGTTTATACGGATCATCGTAGCCTACAGTATGTATTTACTCAGAAAGACTTGAATTTGAGACAGAGGAGATGGATGGAACTACTTAAGGACTACGATATCACTATCTTATACCATCCGGGAAAAGCTAATGTTGTGGCAGATGCTTTAAGTAGAAAGACGGGAAGCATGAGAAGTCTAGCTCATTTGCAAGTCTCTAGACGCCCGTTGGCTAGGGAAATCCAAAATTTGGCAAATGACTTAATGAGGCTAGAAGTAAATGAGAAGGGAGGATTTTTGGCTTGTGTGGAGGCGAGATCTTCTTTTCTTGACAAGATCAAGGGAAAACAGTTTGAGGATGAGAGACTAAATCGAATTCGGGATATGGTGTTGCGAGGAGAGGCTAAAGAGGCCATAATGGATGAGGAAGGTGTTTTGAGGATTAAGGGAAGGGTATGTGTGCCCCGTGTTGATGATTTGATCCACACTATTCTTACAGAGGCTCATAGTTCCAGATATTCTATACATCCTGGTGCAACCAAAATGTACCGTGACCTAAAGCAACACTTTTGGTGTAGTAGAATGAAGCGAGACATTGTTGATTTTGTTACCAAATGTCCAAACACCAGAGGCCCGGAGGAACACTTCAGAGAATGCCCATTCCTGAATGGAAGTGGGAGAGAATTGCAATGGACTTCGTGGTTGGTCTTCCAAAGACATTGGGTAAGTTTGACTCTATTTGGGTAATTTTGGACAGATTAACTAAGTCTGCTCACTTCATTCCGGTCAAGGTGACCTACAATGCAGAGAAGTTAGCCAAAATCTACATCTCAGAAATCGTTCAATTGCATGGGGTTCCACTCTCCATCATATCAGATAGAGGTACGCAGTTTACTTCTAAGTTTTGGAGAACATTGCATGCTGAATTAGGTACTAGATTGGACCTTAGTACTGCATTTCATCCTCAGACCGATGGTCAGTCTGAGCGAACGATTCAAGTGTTGGAGGATATGCTTCGTGCATGTGTGATAGAATTTGGTGGCCATTGGGATAACTTCTTACCCTTGGCAGAGTTTTCATACAATAATAGCTATCACTCCAGTATTGACATGGCTCCATTTGAAGCACTGTATGGGAGGAGATGTAGGTCTCCCATTGGTTGGTTTGATGCGTTTGAGGTCAGACCTTGGGGTACGGATTTGTTGAGGGATTCATTGGAAAAGGTGAAAGCTATTCAAGAAAAGCTTTTAGCGGCTCAAAGTAGACAAAAGGAATATGCGGATCGAAAGGTTAGAGACTTGGAGTTCATGGAAGGTGAACAAGTCTTGCTGAAGGTTTCACCCATGAAAGGGGTGATGAGGTTTGGAAAAAGGGGTAAGCTAAGTCCAAGGTATATTGGACCATTTGAAGTACTTAAGCGAGTAGGGGAGGTGGCTTATGAATTAGCCTTGCCTCCAGGGCTGTTCGGGGTGCATCCGGTATTTCATGTGTCCATGTTGAAAAGATACCATGGGGATGGAAACTACATCATCCGTTGGGATTCAGTTTTGCTTGATGAGAATCTGACTTATGAGGAGGAACCGGTTGCTATTTTAGATAGAGAGGTTCGCAAGTTGAGGTCGAGAGAGATTGCATCCATCAAAGTTCAATGGAAGAATCGACCGGTAGAAGAGGCCACTTGGGAGAAGGAGGCAGATATGCAAGAAAAATACCCACATCTATTTACAGATTCAGGTACTTCTGTTCGCCCTTGTTTTTCTTCTTTTGATCGTTCGAGGACGAATGATGGGTAAATTGGTATCTATTGTAATGACCTGTTTAGTCGTTTTGAGCAGCAGATTTTATTTCTGGAAAAACTGGCTGAGATGACGGATACCACGACGGACCGTCATGGGCACGACGGACCGTCGAGGGTGTCTCGTCCCAGAACACTTAGAATTCTGAAATTTGGGTACAAAAATCGACTCTCTGTAATCTGTGACGGACCTGCAAGACGGGCCGTCACAGGTACGACGAACCGTCGTGAGGCCCCGTTTCAAAACACTTCAACTCTTGAGAATTTGGTACTGGGAACGATTCTCTGAACGTCGTGACGGAAGTGCAGGACGAACCGTCAGTTTCTGATCCTTGCGATGACCTGCATGACGGACCGTCGCAGGCACGACGGGCCGTCACAGGTTGTGTAATCCCAGTTGGAGTCGGATTTCTTTACACGTTTTAAGGGACGTTTTGGACTATTCCTGCGTTAATTATAAAGTTAGAGGGTTAATATTAATAAGTCTAATTACTTGGGGGTTAAAAGAGGTAACCTTAAGTTAATTAGTGGGTTATTATTGCCATCTTTTATTCTTAATTATATGTTAATTAGGGTAAAAGAAAGAGGGTTTGAATAAGAAAAAGAGAAAGAACAGAGAGAGAGAGAGGGATCGATCGACGAGGCAGAGGGAATATCGAAGCTTGGGAATTTGCTTGTTTGAATTCAATTCTTCGGTGGAGGTAGGTTATGGTTTTCATGCTATCTTATAGTAAACTCTTAATAGTGAATGATATGTGTTAGTAGTATTATAAAGTCTTCTATATGCTTAATTGTATGCTTGCATGAATATGATTATGTGATTGTGATAAAACAAGCATGATGAAAACTATTGAATCCCAAATCATGAAAGAAACTTTAATCTACGTTATTAATGATGATGCCTTGGTATAAAAGAAGGCTTGATGAATTAAAGTAATGGGATTGGTGATGCCTTGGTATAGAGAAGGCTTAATGAATTAACAGAATGAGATTAGTGGATCGGAGTGTCATGTTCCGACACATAGTATTAGTTGATCGGAGTGTCACGTTCCGACACATAGTATTAGTGGGACGGGTGTCACGAACCGACACGTAGAATTAGGGGATCGGAGTGTCACGTATCGACACATATTATTTAGGCGAACGGGTGTCACGAACCGACACGTAGAATTAGGGGATCGGAGTGTCACGTACCGACACATATTATTAGGGGATCGGGTGTCACGAGCCGACACGTAGAATTAGGGGATCGGAGTGTCACATACCGACACATAGTAGTAGGGGATCGGAGTGTCACGTACCGACACAAGAGGAAGAACGATAATGAATCTTGAAAGATGTTAATATACTCAACATAATGAACTTAATTACCAAATGAGTATGGTATTGAGGCTTGAGCCCTCATGGATGAACTTGATGGTACTTATTGATGATTATAGTACTTGTTGTTGCTACATGTTGAGTTATAGTTGATTTATGATATTAACTGATATATACTGTTTTCTATTTTGAGTTGGCCGATGATATCTACTCAGTACCCGTGGTTTGTACTGACCCCTACTTTTATGTTTTCTTCTTTGTTATTTGTGGAGTGCAGCAAACGTGCCGTCGTCTTCAACTCAACAGTAAATCTAGCCAGTCTTCACCACATCGGAAATTCAGGGTGAGCTAATGCGTCTAGCTTGGACTGGATCTTCTCCTTCAAGTCTTGATGCCTTGAACTTCCGGCATGGACTAGCTTTTATTTGTTTTAGCTTCTTAGACATTTTTAGTTTAGTAATTTGATCATAGATGTTCTTGTGATGATGACTTCCAGATTTTGGGGAATAATAGTTGTTGAATTTTAGTAGTTATTGAATTGGTTTTTATTAATGAGTTAAGTCTTCCGCATTATTTTCTGTTGTTATACATTGAAATGTTAAGGTTAGATTGGTTGGTTCGCTCACATAGGAGGGTAAATGTAGGTGCCAGTCGCGGCCCCGATTTGGGTCGTGACATGGAGATGATCTAAGTCAAACCCAATTTACTATAAGCATTTTTATTATGAATACCACTTTGATTTCAATTTTCAATTGTGAATTTAAAGAATGAAATTTAAAAACCCCAAACTAAAGATGGGTAAGAAGTCTCATACAAACTCACAATCACAAAAACTATACTCTCTGTGTTGTGGTCTTTTTGTTGATATAAAGGAGAATGACTACATAACATATATACCTCCTAAGCCTAAGGGGTATGATGAAGTATTATTGAATGCAATTATCAGACAAAAGTTAGTTAATTATTCAAGAGATCCAAGACATCCTTACGTAATGAGTAAAGTACACAAAGGCTTTGGATGATTTGACTCATATTTGAGTCTGATGGAGAGTGCATTCTTCCAACTGTGTGAAGTAAATCAACACGCATATTTAGGATTCAAAAACCATCATCCAACTCTTTACTATAATTTGAGGTTTACAATTCATGTCCTTGTAACACCTAAGAAACTATTCCCTTAAATTACCTCTTCTCTACACTCTTTGTTAGGTATTTGCTTTTTCAACTCCAGTTACTTTTACTTTTACTACCTTATATTAGATAACACTTATTCAATTGGTTGTTAGCCATCTATTCTTATTATTTGGGAGTAAGTTAGCAAGTTAGGAATATGCTAGTAGTGGGTTTACTTCTTATTATTTTCCATTCAGCCTTATAAATGTAATATCAAGACATCAATAAAAATGTTCTTCTACCACTATTCTTGTTGACTTCTCTGTATTCTAATAACTCATACTACTAAAATTTACCAACAATCGGTATCTACAACTTTTTTTTATCTTGCAGGATTTGTGGATATTTTTGTGAGTGATTGTTTCAAGTGAATCAAGCACCACAACCAGAAACAACAATAGATTGAAGATGGAAAAAATCTCAAGTTTCTTTGTAATGGCACCTTCTGTCTCCAATGGTGAAAATTTTCACATGTGCGCAGTGAGGATGGAAGTTTATCTCGAAGCTTTAGATATTTGAGAGGTAATTGAGGAAGACTATTAAGTTCTTATGTTATCTGGAAACCCAACAATGCCTCAAATCAAAAATCACAAGGACAAGAAAATCAGAAAATCTAAGGCAAAGACATGTCTTTTTTCAGCAATCTCTTCAACAATTTTCACCCGTATCATGTCTCTAAAATCATCAAAAGCCATATGGGATTATCTCAAGGAATAATATGAAGAAGATGATTTATCAAAGGTATGTAAGTGCTAAATCTCATCAGAGACTTTGGGTTACAGAAGATGAAAGAATCGGATAAGAATACTCTGACAGTCTTATGACCATAGCAACAAAGTAAAATTACTTGGTTTTGAGTTTAATGACTCGCATATTATTGAAAAGATTCTGGTTATTGTACCTAAAAGAGTTGAAGCCACAATCAATACTTTGGAGAATACCAGGAATTTGTCAAAAATCACTTTGGCGGAATTATTGAATTCCTTGCAGGCTCAAGAACAAAGAAAGGTTATAAGAGAAGATGGAATTAGAGATGGAGCATTGGTGGTCAAGAATGAAGAGAGTGGAATATACAAAAATAAAAACAATAAGAAGAACCCGTCAACAAATGAAGAAGGAGAAGCTATCTACAACAACAAAAGCAAAGCAGGTAGCGTTAAAAGAAACTATATTCTTTGTAAGCATTATGGAAAAAATGTGCACGCGCCATATAAGTGTTGGAAAAGGCAGGATGCTAAATTCAGTAAGTGTAACCAACTAGGGCATGAAGCAATTATCTGTAAGAGTAAATTGCAGCAACAAGATGCAGACGCGCAGATTGTTAATGAACAGGAAGAGGATCAACTCTTTGTGGCATCGTGTTTTGCACGCAATATTTCAACTGAGGCTTCGCCGATTGTTAGAGGATGCATAAAACATATGACTAATGAAAAAGATCTCTTAAAAGATTTGAAGCCTACTGAAGTTACAAAAGTCATAATAGATCATGGCGATTATATTTCGGCAAAAGGAGTGGGACCTATTACAATTGAAACACAATCAGGTACTAAAAAAATTTCTGATGTTCTTTATGTACAAGATTTAGATCAAAACTTGTTAAGTGTTGGTCAATTTTTAGAAAAAGGTTTCAAATTGTATTTCAAAGATAAACAATGTTTGATCAAGGAAGCATCGGGACATGACTTGTTTAAAGTCAAAATGAGAGGCAAAAGTTTCTCATCAAATCCATTGGGGAAAAACAAGTGGTGTATTCGTAAGAGAAAATGCTTTTGAGTTATGGCATAAGAGACTCTGACACTATCATTATCAAGGGCTTCCCAAAATTCAAGAATCGTTGATAGTCGAGAATCTTTTTAAATCGGGAGTGAGTTCTGAATATTGTCAGACTTGTTAATTTGGAAACAAAAGTAGACTTCCATTCCCAAAGACAACTTGCAAAGCAACAAAAAAGTTACAACTGGTTCACACCAATATTGGAGGACCCCAAAGGACTCTTTCACTTAATGGTAGTCTTTATCATGTTATTTTTATTGATGATCTGACCCGAATATGTTGGATTTATTTTTAAATTACAAATAAGAGGTTAAGAGCATTTTTTCGAAGTTGAAAGCAAACTTGGATATTGAAAGTTTTTGCAAAAAAATTTTACGATCTGACAATGGCAAGGAGTACACTTCTCATCACTTTGATATATTTTGTGAAGACGCAGGGATTGAACGTCAAACTTACTACTCTTTATACTCCAGAACAAAATGGAGTTAGTGATTGAAGAAACAAATTTATCATGGAGATGACAAGATGTATGTTGCATGAAAACAATTTCCTGAAGAGGTTTTATGTAGTGGCAACAAATACAGTTGTGTTCCTACAAAATCAACTTCCCTCAAAAGTTTCGAAAGATCGAACTTCTTTTGAATCATGGTATGGATACAAGCCTCTGCTGCATTTTCTTAAAGTGTTTGGTTGTCTTTGTTTTACCTATATGCCTCATGTCAAACGGGATAAATTAGATAATAAGGCTGCCCGAGCTTTTTTATTGGGTACAACAATGCTTCAAAAGCATGAAAAATCTTTCAACCTGAAGGTGAGAAGATAGTTATCATCGGAGATGTCGATTTCATGGAGAATGAAGAATGGGATTGGGACGACTCAAGAAATTTCATGCAGAAAACAAGGTTGTGGTTAAATTAAAGGGACGATGATCCACCAGTTTGGGGAAATCGATTGCTCTTATATATATATATATATATATATATATATATATATATATATATATATATATATATATATATATATATATATATATATATATATATATATATATATATATAAGAGATGCAATGTTGTGATTCGTGAACCTACTAACCCTAAAGATGCTCTCAATGTCTCCGAGTGGAGAAATGCAATGGAGTAAAGTGATCGAAAAATGATACGTGGCATCTTGTTGACAAACTTCAAGGCAAAAAAAAGTAATAGTGATAAAGTGGGTGTTTCGAACCAAGCTAAATGCTGATGGTTAAATAACAAACATGAAGAAAGCTTGTAGTTAAGGTTTATGTGAAGATTTTTTGTGTAGATTACTCTGACACTTTTTCTCCAGTTGTTAGGCTTGACACAATCATATTGCTTATCACTGCTTCTGCATAACGTGGCTGGAAAATACATCAAATAGATGTCAAATTAGCGTTTCTTAATGGAATTCTTTAAGAAGAAATTTATGTTGAGCAACCTGAAGGGTTTGTTATAGATATAAAGGAAGATAAAGTCTATCGACTACATAAAGCTCTTTATGGCTTAAAACAGGAACAAAGATCTTGGTATAGCGAATAGATGATTATTTGGTCGGTCTCTATTTTGAAAATAGTCTTTCAGAATTCACACTATTTGTTAAACATAATATCAGTGAGATTCTAGTTGTTTCTATTTATATTTGTTGGTCTTTTGATATACAAGGATCAGTGAAAAGCTAATTGATGAGTTCAAGCAACATATGATGCAAGCTTCTGAAATGTTTGATCTTTGTATTATGACATATTTCCTTGGCATGGATATTACACAAGTAAAAGATGAGTTTTCCTTTTCCAGAAAAAGTACGCAAAGGAAATTCTCAAGAAATTCAAAATGGAAAATTGCAAAGAGATTAGCACTCCCATGAACCAAAAGGATAAACTAAGTAAAGATGATGTAGTCGAAAAGGATGATGTGACATACTTCAAAAGTTCATTGGGTGTTTAATGTACTTATAGTAACAAGAGGGTCAATATATTGTACGTAGTAAATGTTTTGTCAAGATTCATGCATTGTCTTGGTGAAGTATATTTGTAGGCAGCAAAAAAAGTTGTGTGATACATCAAAGGAACCACCACCTATGTATTTAAGTTTCAGAAAAGTCAACCCCGTAAAGCTTTATGGGTATTCCAATAGTGATTGGGTTGGTTCCGAGGATGATGCAAAGGAACTTCATGTACTATTTTTGTCACGACCCAAAACCGGGACGCGACTGGCACCCACACTACCCTCCTGTGTGAGCGAACCAACCAATCTAAACCAAAACAAAATAATAAAATACAACGCGGAAGACTTAACTCAATAACGAAAAATGAATACTTAAATACGATACATATCCCCAAAATCCGGAAGTCATCATCACAAGAACATCTACGATCATATTACGGAACTAAGAGTATTCTAAGAAGTAAAACAAATGAAAGCTAGTCCATGCCGAAACTTCAAGGCATCAAGACGAGAAGAAGAAGATCCAGTCCAAGCTAGAAGCATAGCTCACCCTGAGATCCGGTACAGTGAAGACTGGCTAGAATCGCGATCGAGTTGAAGACGACGGCACGGTTGCTGCACTCCACAAATACAAGAAAGAAACAAACAAGTAGGAGTCAGTACAACCACACGTACTGAGTAGGTATCATCGGCCAACTCAGAATAGAAAACAGTATATATCAGTTAATCTCACAAATCAACTATAATACTCAACATGTAGTAACAACAAATACTACAATCATCAATAAATATCACCAAGTTCATCCAGGAGGACTCATGCCTCAAAACCATACTCATTAACAGGTTCATTAGATATAGCATATAACATCTTTCAAGATTCATTATCTTTCTTCCTCTTGTGTCGGTACGTGACACTCCGATCCATATTCTCAGGTATTGTCTCTGCCATGGGCGGCCATTCGCTCTTTTAATGCCCTCTTATTGGCATGCAACCTCAAGGGAGAATCGAACCCGTGACCTATGGCTCCTTCTACCATGGGCGGCCATTCGCTCTTTTAATGCCCTCTTATTGGCATGCAACCTCAAGGGAGAATCGAACCCGTGACCTATGGCTCCTTTACATCCCTCCCAAGGCTATCATTGTGCCGGAACGTGGCACTCCGATCCATATTCATTGTGCCGGAACGTGGCACTCCGATCCATATTCATTGTGCCTTCCTTTATACCAAGGCATCATCAATAACACAACATAGTTCATCAAGCCTTCTTCATACCAAGGCATTATCAATAACACATAGTTCATCAAGCCTTCTTTATACTAAGGCATTATCAATACAACACATAGTTCATCAAGCCTTCTTTATACTAAGGCATTATCAATACACAACATAGTTCATCAAGCCTTCTTCATACCAAGGCATTATCAATAACACATAGTTCATCAAGCCTTCTTTATACTTTATACTAAGGCATTATCAATACAACACATAGTTCATCAAGCCTTCTTTATACTAAGGCATTATCAATACAACACATAGTTCATCAAGCCTTCTTTATACTAAGGCATTATCAATACAACACATAGTTCATCAAGCCTTCTTTATACTAAGGCATTATCAATACAACACATAGTTCATCAAGCCTTCTTTATACTAAGGCATTATCAATACAACACACAGTTCATCAAGCCTTCTTTATACTAAGGTATCACAATTCTCATAACAAGTTCATCAAGCCTTCATTTATACTAAGGCATCACAATAACAATACAAAGTTCCTCAAGCCTTCTTTTATACTAAGGCATCACAATAACACTACAAAGTTCCTCAAGCCTTCTTTTATACTTAAGGCATCACAAATCTCATAACAAGTAAATTTAGGGTTTCATCAAGATTTAGGGTTCACAAGCTTCATCATGCTTATTTCATCACAAACATATAATCATACTCATACAATCATACAATTAAGCATATAGAAGGATTTACAAGAATACCCAATACATATCATTTGCTATTGAGAGTTTACTACAAATAGCATAAACCATAACCTACCTTCACCAAGGATTTGTGTTCAAGCAAGAATCTTCAAGAAACCTTGCTCCTTCTCTCTCAAGCGCCTCTTTTCTCTTCTCTTTCTCTTTCTCTTTCTTCCTCCAACCTTCCTCTCTTCTTACCCTAAATCACAAGATTTCAAGTTTCAAAAGTAATGAAACCAACCCACCAAGTTACTCAAAGTTAGTCTTTCAACCCCCAAGGAATTGAACTAATAACATTAACCCACTAACTTTATAAATTAAAGCTGGAATGGTCCAAAACAGCCCTTTAAAAATAGTCAGAATTCTGACCCCGTCTGGGATTACGGAACCTGTGACGGTCCATCGTGCCTGCGATGGTCCGTTAAGCAGGTTCGTCAAGGACTCAAATTTCCTCAAGGAGTCTGTGACGGTCCGTCGTGCATATGACGGTCCGTCCTGCACTTCCGTCACGACGGACAGAGAGTTGCTCCCAGCACCAATTTCTCAAGAGTCTAAGTGTTTTGACACGGGGGCTCACGACCGTCCGTCGTGACTGTGACGGTCCGTCCTGCAGGTCCGTCACAGAGTTCAGAGACTCAGTTTCAACACTCAATTTCATAATGCCAAGTGTTTTGCAACGGTACCACCTCGACGGTCCGTCGTGCCCACGATGGTCCGTCGTGGTGTCCGCCGTATTCAGCCAGTTTTTCCCAAAAATAAATTCTGCTACTCAAACGACTAAACAAGTCATTACAATAGGCATGTCCGATGATTAGAAAGATCCTGAATATGTGCCCTTGGCACCCAGACCCCTACACCAGCTTCTAGAGCAACTCGGGGTAACCCCAAGAAGGTAACATCCGGTGTAGTCACTGACTCCCAGTCTGATGAGGAGCGAACACTGATCGGCGCACGTCTAGGTCTGCCTCGAGTTCTGAGGGAGCATCTGGATCTGAGGAGGCTTCAGGTTTAGAGTCGACCCACTCCACATGGTTGACTAAGGCCACTACCTCCGGTTCTGGATCATAGGAAGCCACTATCCTAGATGTGCCTCTCCAAAATACCTCATCTGATAAGGCCCAGAGTTCGGAGTATGCTCCGGCACCCCAGCATGAGGTCTCTGCACCGGTTTCTGATGATCCCAACTGGTGGTGAGTAGATGGCGAGTACCCGCTTTAAAAGGATGCAAAGGTGTTGAATGATAAGGGGTGATTACTCGGTTGGTGACAGTCCATCCGCGAGTTCTTACAGGTAGCCTGCACACAGTCCCTGAAGTGCATAGCTTATTTACCTGCCACAGGATCGAGTGGATGGCGAGGAGTGTGGGGTCCTACAGTGAGGAGATTGTGCGAGAGTTCTACGTCTCATATGTAGAGACTCTACAAGGTGCGTTGGACAGGCAGTCGAACCCTGCCAAACACGACCCACTCATTGATGTTCTAGTTTGAGGCTGCCGGGTGAATATTTCTTCTACTTCCATCCTCCGCTTCCCGTACGGTGGGTCAACTTATGCCATGACGGTTCCCCTAACTTCAGTGTTTGACTACATATGGAAGTTGGTCAAGAGTGGACAGTTTCAGCGGAGGTGAGATCAGAGAGAGTCCAACAAGAGGTGGATTGTACAACGTCTATCCATTGACGGTGAGGGAGAAGAATGGGTGTTGGAACCCAAAGGCCTTATCAAGAAGGTGAACCTCACCTTTGCAGCCAAATTCTTCTGGCTGTTAGTCTACAACCGCCTTTCCCCCACGGTAGCAGATAATATCGTTACTTGGGATAGAGCAATCCTGGTGGCCAGGTTGGAGATCGACTTCATGAGTTTGTTGATCTTCGTGATTCATGAGAGGGATTTTGAGTCTTCTACCACTTACTCATTTGCCTGTATGATTTCTAGTTATGCAGTGATGCTGGAGTGCCCCTCTAGCACTGTGATGTCCTTCGTACTTCGATCGGAATTGTGGATATCGGTCTTATTAGGGATGCGGCCAATATAGCGACACCACAACGAGGGCCTGGAGTTTATTTGTAGTCGTTGAGCGAGAACTTGACGAATACGATAGAGCAATCCCTTGGGGGTGATATTTCCACTTCAGAGCCCACCGATACCACCCTGGACGAGTCTTCTCCTAGCAGTAGTAGGGTGCCTAGTTCCTCCTGGTCTACTCCACCATCAGCAGCACTAGTCCCGATCACTAGGGTCCAGAAGCTTGAGGCCCAGATGGCCACTTTGCTACATCATATCCACCATTGGGTGTAGAAATCCTCTTTGCCCACTGAAGTCTCCGCACCCTCAGTGGTGTCCTTACTAAGGGTGCGGTTTTGGGAAATCGGACCCGCCTGCTTGTTGATCTTTGATGCTATACACCTCAAGATTTCTTCAACGACCACCCTATATTTATATTTTGTATGCATTGGGGACAATTGCATGTTTTTTTGTTGGGAGTGGGGTAAATGGAAAGTCAGTGCTAATGTGAAGTCTGAGTAGCCCAACTCACGATCCTCACTTGATGTTTTTCTTGCTTGTGTTCTTTTTCTCCAAAAGAGTGATTACTTTATTGTTGAATCAGCATGTGTCGTAACTTGTACAAAGTATGAAAGTTAAAGATGAATTATGATGGCTAAACATGAATGATATCCTGTCTAATAAAGTACTTGCATGAATAGGTATAATGAATGTTGAATGTGTTGTCTCTAATCATGACATAGAGATGCACCCACTGCATGACCCTCAATGTATCACTCAAACTAGGTGACTAATAAAATGATAGTGTAATGAGGTGTCAAGAGAGTGTGAGGAAATTCGATTATTCCCCTGTTGGTACCTAGCTAGAACTTACCCCGTTGGTCCTGCAAAAGGAATCTGTGTTAGACAATTAGGAAAGGATGATAGGCCCTTGTTTAAATTAGCAAACATCTAGCTTGATGGAAAGAGAACCAAATTAAATTGTTATCCATTTTTTAACTAAATATTTTGAGAATATAATAGACCCTTTTTTTCTTAACCGACTCATCTTCCCTGGGTATAATTTGTTGTCCCTGGTCCCTCCTTAGACATGTGCACCTAAACTTAGGCCAAAAGTGTAAGTTGAGGGTGGCTAATGAAGAAACTGACCTCGTCTTGTCCCTGAACCAACCTTGGGTAATGTGTACCTCGACTCATGGCAAATACGTAAGTTGAGAGTGGCTATTATGAGTGATGACCCGAGAAGTGGGTATGAAAAGAGTAATGTAAAAAAGAAAAGGAACATTGAACAAGAGAAGTGACTCAGTCAAAACCTTAAAATTGTCAATTGAATAAAGAAAAAAAAGGAGAAAGAGAGAGTGTTGAACAAAAAGAAGTAAGAGTCACTTCCACAAAAGAGAAAGAAAAGAGAAAATAAGGCAAAGATGACAAGAATAAGTACGGCATAATAAATAATGAAAGATGTAGGACGCTTAGCCGTAATGTCAAGGAGGGAAACAAGTCACTAAAATGTATCCATATGTATCGTACCTGACCCTGAGCCTACATTACAAGACAAGAAATTTCTATCGTGATCCTAAGAGTCTAATATGGTGAACTTAAGCAGTGAAAATATGGGCAAGCCTATGGCGACAAGTACCAAGTAGTTGGGAATTTGTTTTGAGCGTGAGTATTGAAAATGATCCTTATACTCAAAGTTAAAATCACGGTGTGAATAAGGAGGATATCTTTTGAAGTGAGGGCACTAGTTGCAATATCAGAAAGTTGATACTTCAGTGAGAGATGAAAGTGCAGAGGTGTCGGTGCATGGTGAGTTTGTGTCATAGTCTAATCCACATGAGTAAGTCTATTTGCAAGAAAACAACAAGAAAATCGGAATTGATAGTCATGTGATTGCGAAAGCTTAAAAGAGAATACTTGTGTATGAAGTGTTGTATTGAGTCATAGTGCATCGCTTGAGGACAAACAACGGTGTTGATGTACCGTGGTTTCACGCTACTTTCAATGCTTTTTCCTTAAGATTGGTGTGTCTAGAGCCTTTTTGTAGTAATCTTAATATGTTTTTATCTTTGTTTTTCACAAAAGTTTACAAAAACCAAAATGCAGAAGGCTTTGAAGAATTAGTGCAGAGGTGACCCACGAAGGCCATCAACGGACCGTCGTCCCATCAACAGTCCATAGGTAGTGACCGTCGATTGGAGGTTCAGGCATCTGGAAGCAAATCGAGGAATTTTGATCAAGTGTGGGGATACGGAAGGATCAAGGGTCTGTCGGTTGATCGATGGACTTTCCTGTCAAAGCGTCAATCTGATCAAAGAATGTCCCAGTACCCGATGTTGACGAAAAACTAAGTATGGAACAACGAGAAGCATCGACAGACCATAGGTTAAATGACAGACCGTGTTGTTGGTCCGTCGATTGGATTAGAGAATATGCAAAGAGAAGGCTAAGAAAAGATGCTAAGTATTGACTTACGGAGGCAGTTGACGGTCCGTCGTTTGATCGACGGACCATCTGTCGGGGTCGTTGATTGAAGACGCGTTTTGGATAAACTTTTCTTATTTTAATTCCTTTTAATTTAGGACTCTGTTCTTTTTATAAATAGGTGTAAGACCGCATTTTTGGGGTTGGATACTATTACTAGTTTCTTAGTTTTCTTCTTGGAGATTTGTCTTAGCAACTTTGGCATTAATTCAAATTTCTGAATCTGGTTTTTAAGATAATTGTGTGATTTCAAGTTGAATTTCTTGATTTTTTTCGAATTTGTCAAAGTAAGTTCATGGTTCATTATTTATCAACTGTGAATTGTGTTCTTCTAAGCATGGATAACTAAATCCACAACTAGGGTTGTGGGAACCATGGGTGATTAACAAAATAAACCTAGCTTAATAACAATTCTCAAATAAGTTGTTGCATGCATTCATAATTTTTTCGTTTAGAAGTCTTTTTAATGAGTGCACACATTAGAACTCGTATTATTGCTACTTGGCGGACCAAGGAGGTAGTTAATAGGAAAAGAATTATCAACATAGATTTAGTGGGATACTATCTAATAGGATAGTTTTTATTGGTGAGAAGTAATAACTAAGTCATACATCGAATATGATGCTTAATATGAAGTAAAGGTAAGGGTTATTAACTTAGACACATGTAACCGAACCAAGGTACGGGGTGAAATTCTCTAAATGTCAGATCAAGAATTTAGAGATACATAACTTATCACTTTGCATGCAAAACACTATGGAAGAATTGTTATAGCTAGGATTATGGAGCTATGAACCTATTGGGAACGCTAACCCCCCCACCCCCCCACCCCCCCGCCCCTTTTTAATTATTAGTTTTTGGATAGGACTTAATTAAATAGAAGTAATTGTATATTGAAGTTAAGTCTAAACCATTTTCCTCGTGGGATAGACCCCAACCTAATAGTTGGGTTCTTTACTTGATACAACTGCTTATACTTCTTTAGAAAAGTGTAATTTGAGCGTATCAGGTACTCTTTTATGGTTCACCAAGACAATCCTCACTCAATGCATGAGTCATAAGTAGGTCTCGCAGGCGAGTCCCAGACTTAGAGATATTTTAGGATCAATAGTTGAGACCCGAGATTGTGGTGTACAATATCGTACATAGGGTCTTATCATTGGGGTCCTAAATGGTAGTCTCTAAACCTACCAACTGTCAACCAGGATGATCTGAGGTAAGACCTGTAAATTTAGGTCAAACCATCGGTCAGTGCCTGACATTTATTTTAAAAGGGATTTTGGGTCTTTTTTAACTTTTCCAACGCAATACTGTGACGTTTTACCCTCCGCCCTAGGCCCCTTTATAATGATTTTAAACCCCCAAACCACCCCAAATCAATTAATTCTCTTAAATCCCATAGTTGATGAAATTCATCCTCCCTGAATATTTCTCATTCTAAGGGAGAATAAGAATCCAAGTCTAGGGTTTAAAGATCAAGTCTCCAAATTCACAATTTGCTTGAGGGTTTTGATCTCCAATGTATGATAGTCTTCACCTATGGAGTTATTTCCTCTTTAGGATTCCTAAAATCTTGAATTATATAAAGTTACATTCCCCAATCAAATAAGGGTTTTATTAAATATGCATAGTTCATTTTGTTGTTGATCTAATTTATTGTTTTATTTGTTCTTATGCGTGAATTAAAGTAATTATGTGCTTTTAAGTTGAATTCCTATGAACTCATACATAACCCATGTTTTATAGACTTTAATGATATAATGTGGGTTTTGATTTATAAAGATAAACTATATGAAATTGATGAAAAATTATTTAAGTCGCTTTAAGAGTAAAAGCATCATTATTGTTGTTGTTATTATTTTGAACGGTTTTATTACATACTACATGATTGTGAAAGTTTTTTCTCGCATAAGGATTCTAAGAGTTGAAGTTTTTCTCAACTAAACTTTGAATCAAAATTTAGGAGTTATTCTAATGAAACCTAGCTTCGATTGGCTACTATATGTGCCTTCCAAGGATGATAAGACAAGTGGCGATGACCATGTCTCTTAATGATAATACAAGTAAGGACGAATGACTTTTCTATGGAATTTATGCTTAGAACCGAGATGATATTGAGTTAGCTTCCATCTCAATATCATCTTGGTGCTAAGCATAAATCCCACGAAGACGTCATTAGTATTTGCTTGCTTTATCATTAAGAGACATGGGTAATCACCACTTATATTATCATCCATAGAAGGCACATCAAGTAGCCAATCCAATCTAAGTTAAAATGTTGATTCTAACTTTAGTTAAGAAAACCTTTTCAACCCTAAGAATCTTTATGTGAAAAAACCCTTTCACATTCATGTAGTGTAGTATGTTAGAAATCCTTTCATAACAACAACAAAGACATTGATGCTTTAATCCCAAAGTAAGTTGAATTATTTTTTCATCAATTTTATAAAATACATGCATATCTTTATAAATTCATCTTTCATAATTCAAAACCTACCTTTGATCTTCATAGTCTAGAAATAATGGGTTATGCATGGTTTCATGGGTCATTCAACTTAAAACATGCAATTACTTCAATTCATGGATAAGAAGACATAAAACAATTAATTGGATCGAAATTCAGAGGAGCTCATGACAATTGATAAAAACCCTAAACTTTATTGAGGAATCTAACTTTACAAAATTTGAGGTTTTAGGAACCCTATGGAGGAAAGAGCTCCATAGGTGAAGAATCATACCTTGAAGTTCAAATCCCAAAAAGTATGGTGGATTGAAGAATCGATATAAAAACCCTAGACTTGTTCTTCTTCCTTAGAGAGAGGAATATTTGATAGGATAAACTTGATCAAATTTTGATAATTTAAGAGAGTGAATTCAATTGGGTGATTTAGGAGTAAAAACTCTTATATAGGGCTTAGGGTAGAGGTTAAAACGACATAGCATTGAGTTAAAATAATTAGGAAAATACCCAAAGCCCCTTTCAAATAACTGTGAGGCCCCATTCACAGTCGTACCCAGGATCCATAGGTCTAACTACAGACTGTCATGTTCAACCGTCGATAGGGTTCAGAAACTTTTTTCTTGACCCTCTAATGATGGGACTCATGTAGGGTTGTTGGTCACCCTACAGTATATACATGGCCACCGTAAGTTTAAGACTCACCTAAGAGACCCACCTAAGACTCATACATTAAACGACAGATCTTCCTGGTGAATATTAAAAGGTTATTGGGATTTTACGTTCTCAATCGTTAGATCTTGCCACCGACATTTCCCACATATCTTCTGTGGTCCGACCTATGGACCCTTGGTGGTTTCGTCTTTACTTGAACCAGACTCTAAAATTCAGAAATTTTACTGTCCTTTTAAATCTGATGTGTTACGGTTGGTCGCAAATAGGGAGGAGGAAGATGTAAGCTCAAAGAGTAAAGAGAGAGATAACATTGTTTGTCAGGGTGAATTTAATATTATAGGATAGGACAAGGTAATGTAGGGGGGAAACATAATGAAGGCGAAGAGGAATCATGTTCCAAACATGGGGAAGCAGATGAGTTATCAGATGAATAACATTTCTAATTTAGAGGAGATCCCGAGATATGTATAAAAATGGAGGAGAGAAAGGGAGGAGGTTCAAGAAATTGAAGGAAATATAGATAGAGCTAATGGCGAGGGATAGAGATTTATTGCCAAGGAAAATAAGGATTTAGGAGAGTAGAATCAAGAGAGGTAAGTCAAGTCAATTGCCACTACCTTTGGAAGTGAAAACAAGATTAGACGATGATATAATTTTCAGCATCATCAAGGCAAGAAATATCAAATTTCAAGAGCTATAAACATGAGCATGCATTAATACAAAGTCATTTTCAACAACACACCCACAACTATGATATTTACTAAAAATGTTTCTAAACATTATAGGACTTACATAGTTGTGAACATTAAGCTACTTTTTCTAGACTATGACTTCTTACAAAAAGTTTCTCTAGCAAAAAGCGAGTGTTTTGGGTTCGAATGGGTAGTTACATATCTAGAATTGTAAAGGAACTCCACAATAAAGTAAGTAAGGAGTGTTAGGATATCTCCACTTATGCTTCAACTATAAAAAAGAAATCAAAGAGGAAGAAAATGGGAAAAAGATGCAAAAATAAAAGAAGGCCACTTACACAGAGTTGTGAGTTCAACCACAAGACTAGGCGCATCTATTGAAACCACTTCTTGGATCCATTGTTCCACTAGATTATGTCTGTATAGAAAAGAAGCAATGAGGAAGTTATAAAACATATGGAGAAAAAAATATCAAGCTAAAAAAATCTTACCTATGCAAGCTGAGAAATGGGGTTAACATGGAAAATAAGAGGTTAGTGCTGATGATCTACAATAAAAGAAAGATAAAGGTTGGATTCCATACAGCTCCAAAAGGCGATGTGGGGAGAAATAAAATGGGAACAAATTTGGAAAAAACCCTATCTTCTAGGGTTTTAATATAGAAGTTGATCGTTCCATTAAATGGACTGGGCCAAAATGATTCTTGTTGTTTTGGGCTGATCTAATTTTTGGATTGGTATTGTCTTGTACACATTTATATATAATAAATAAAAAGAGTTATAACCTCCACTATTTAATTAAAAAATAATTTAATATACATGTTTTGAAAGCATTTGTTTGAATTATTAATTGCTCAAAAAAGATGAGCTTTCATCGAAGATAGATCTAAATTTTGAAATAATTTGATGTGTTCTATTACACCTTTCATTAATTTTGTGTGAGTCTTTGTCTATAGTAAAACTTCCACATTTATGTTTTTTTAAGAATTTAAAGTCATACTAAATATAAGAGAAAGCCTTTACAAACGATGGATACATTGACAAGGCTTCTTTAAAGAAGAGAGAAAAAATACTAACCAAAAAAGTCGACTTCAAACAAATGAGGATTAGAATAACACTATGTCCACCAACATATATTATCCCATTGTTCTAGCCTCCATAAGCTAGTCCAGAGAATTTTTGACCTTTTCTCTTCTTTCCTTCCCATTTTTTAACCCCTTCATTTCCTATTGTATTTATATCAGTATTGGTTTTGTAGATGATTGTGATCTTGTATTGAGTATTTAATTGATAATATTTTTAAAATTCTTTTTATTTTTATGGAAAATAAGAGAATGTTTTTTAATGAGTAAGTAATGGTGGACACGTTATTGGTGAATAAGTGTAAAACATTAAAGTACTATTGTTGATGAATCAGTGTAAAACATTAAAGTAGTATTGTTGAACTTCTAATTACCCTTTATGTTGTTAAAATATGATGATTTAATTAGATTTTGATTTGGGGAGGAAGGGGATACTATATTTCTTTGAAGGGGCATCTCAAATATTCCGAAAATTCATGAAATATTCAAGAAGAGATCAAATTCAAATCAACCTATTTCGATAAATACATCACCAACAACATCAAGGAAAAATCTTAAGAGAAAAATAATCAACGGAGGAATAAATTTGTACCCACAATGTCTATCAATAAAACTATGTGTCTTCATATTTATTTCTGATCGTAATTTATTTTCTATAACCTTTAAAATTTAATGCAAACAAATTGGCATTCTCAATGGGACCAAATCAACCCTTCATCTCTTTTCTCACAAATTGGATCTGCAAATCTAAATCCATAAAACTGCAAAGATGGAACCTCTATTTCAATGGATACTTCAATTCTTATTTTTGAATTTCATCAAGTTTACAGTTTGACATGTCTTGAAGTATGGACATTTTTAGACATCAAAACTTTTATCTCTACAAAAGGAGTTCTATATTAGTTAGGGTTCTTAGAGGCTACCTACCCTAAACCCTAGTTCATGCCTATATGAAGGGTAATATATTGTAATAACAGATAGTATTAAATAATAGTATTAAATAATATTAGTATTTACTGTGTACTAATTCTGGTCCTATTAGGATTAGTACTCCTTAATCCTAGTCCTATTAGGATTAGTACTCCTTCCTATATCTCTTATATATATCTCCCATGTATTCCCTTATTAGGTTAACACTTCAATACAATCAATATTCCTTCATGGTATCAAGAGCCAGAAAACCTAGATCTTCTTTTCTCTAGGTTTTTTCTCTCTTTAGGGCACCGATCATTCCCTCTCTTCTCTTGGGCGGCGGCAGCCATGACAACCGAGGTAGATCCTCTCGATTCACTTCCTTCTGGCGTTAAACTCCTTCTCAGGCATCTTCATGCCCTGATTCCCGAAAAATTATCAGACATAAATCACCCTACATGGAAAATCACCGTTCTTACAGCCCTTGAGGCCAATTACCTTCTCAAATACGTCGATGGAAGCACAGAACCGCCACCGGTAGTCATCACTGCCACGGACAAATCAGAGAAAACCAATCCGGCCCATGCCGCCTGGAAAGCCGTGGATAGCCAGATTCGATAATGTTTGATTGCGGTCATCTCTCCCACGGTTCAGAAACACGTCCGAGCCTACACAACTGCTTCAGCCCTGTTGAGGGCCCTCGCAACACGCTATGCATCAATTTCCCACTCTCATATTTTTCAATTGCGTGATCGTCTCCACACAATTACCAAAGGCACGAAAACTATGGCGGAGTATTTAAACGAGGTCTCCACCATCATCACAGCCCTCGACACTGTGAACGAAATCATTCCCGAAAAAGATCTCGTCATGTGCATCGTTCGGGGGCTCCCATCAGCTTACTCCTCCATTAAACAGGCGGTTCGCATCAGTTCAACGCCCTTTGACCTGGCTAGTCTCTCCTCGTGGCTAAAAAGCGGAGAAATCAACGTGGATCTGGAGAGCAAACTTCTTCTTCGAGAAGCCGCTGTTATGGAGCCAGCCACCGCCCTCACCGCAAGCCAGAACTATCGCGGGGGCGTGGTGGCGGCCGGCAGGGGAGCCGCGGCGGCTACGGCACAAACAGCAGAGGCCGCGGGCGCGGCGGTCGGCAGGGCAGTCGTCCGCCGTACGACGGTCAGCAGCACGGCAGCAACAACAGCCTGCACTCCTTCGGCAGCGGCGGGCAGTCATCTTCGAGCGGCGGGCAGGGCACTTACGAGCGGGATCATCCAACTTGTCAAATCTGTCAGAAAACAGGACACACTGCTGCTCGTTGCTGGTTTCGATATGAGGAGAGCCGAAATAGTGATAACCGTGCCAATTATGCATCTCAACCCGGCCCTTCCTCTGAATGGCTGTTGGATACTGGGGCCAACATGCAGGTTACTTCTGATCTATCCAAGCTTAATGCTCCAAATCCATATCATGGCTCCAATGGTATTACTGTTGGCAACGGTGAGTCCCTTAATATTTCTCACACTGGCACGGGTACCATTAAAACCCCCACCGCTATCTTTCACCTAGGTAACCTTACCCACGTCCCTTCTATTAAATCCAATCTCTTTTCAGTTCACCAATTCACAAAAGACAATAATTGCTCACTCTTGTTCACCTCTAATGATTTTCAGATCCTAGACAATACTACCAAGAGGGTGATTTTTCAGGGTCCCTGTGAGCATGGTCTGTACGTTCTTCCTGGCACATGTTTGTCTGCCCACCCAGTTTCAGAAAGCGTTCCTGTGGCTCCGGTGGCTCTTTCGGCTGATGGCCACAGTCTGTTGTGGCATAGTCGTCTGGTTCACCCGTCTACTCAAATAATAAATTCTTTAATGTCTCAATTAGGTTTTTCTTCCATTCATGTAAACAATTGTGACTCCTGTTCAATTGCTAAATCTCATAAATTACCTTTTACTTTATCTGAGAAGCGTACAACTGCTCCTTTTCAACTTATTCATTCTGACCTATGGGGTCCTACTGTTGTTCCTTCATTTGCTGGTTTTCGCTATTATATTTGTTTTGTGGATGATTTTACAAAATACACTTGGTTGTACCCACTAAAACACAAATCACATGCATACACCCCCTTTGTCACTTTTGAAAAAATGGTCAAAACACAATTCAATTCTCATGTTAAACTTTTTCTAAGTGACAATGGAAAGGAATATGTCAATAACATCTTTGGCCAGTTTCTGCAATCCCTGGGAATTATACATCAAACCTCCTGTCCATACACTCCCGAACAGAATGGGGTGGCTGAGCGTAAGCATCGCCATCTTATTGAAACGATGGTTACTCTTCTACATCAATCTCATCTCCTTGTATCCTTTTGGGTAGAAGCTCTAGCCACCGCAAACTACCTCATTAACAGAATGCCCAGTCACACTCTCTCCAACAAATCACCCTATCAACTCCTTTACCAAGAACTTCCCAATTATACCAACCCCCGCGTCTTTGGGTGTCTTGCCTACCCTTGGCTACGCCCTCATATTACTCACAAATTACAACCCTGATCCCGTCCTTGTATTTTTTTGGGCTATCATCCTACCTCCAAGGGTCATCGCTGTCTTGACCCACAAACTCATAAAGTCTACATATCTCGTCATGTCAAATTTGTCGAAAATGAGTTTCCCTACGAGTCTATTTCCTCCTCCACAAATACATCACTCATTGGCGTCCTTCCCCTTTTTCCAACATACTCACAGGGTCCCTCACCACCTTCCCCCACACCTCCACCCACTACCCAACCACCCTTCATCACCCCTTCGACCGTCACCCACAATACACCCGCAACCACCACCCACACCCACAACCAACCCGAACCACCCCATACCCACAACATCTCCAGCCCAATCCATTTTGGGTCCTTCCCGGCCACCCCCGAATCACCACCGCCCGTGCCACCCCCCAATACTCATCCCATGTTAACCCGTGGCAAAGCCGGTATCTTTAAACCCAAAACCTTTCAGGCTACTGTACTACCAAATACACCCCTTACCGATAGTGAACCAACAACCTACTTTGTTGCCTCAAAAAATGCTTATTGGCGTCATGCTATGGATAACGAGTTTAAGGCTTTGAATGATCAAAAAACTTGGGTTCTTGTACCTAAGACCCATGGGCAGCACCCAGTGGGCTGTAAATGGGTGTACAAAATTAAACACAATGCGGATGGCAGTATTTCCAGTTACAAGGCTCGTTTGGTTGCTAAAGGCTACAATCAGGAGTATGGGCTTGATTACTCCGAGACATTTAGTCCTATTATTCAGCAGGAAACCATTCGCCTGGTACTGTCACTCGCTGTGCGCAACAATTGGCTCATCAATCAGCTGGATGTTTTTAATGCTTTTCTCATGGTATGCTTGATGAAACTATCTACATGACGCAACCACCGGGCTATGTTGATCCCCGCTTCCCTCAACATGTTTGCAAACTCTAAAAGTCTCTGTATGGGCTCAAGTAAGCCCCCCGTGCTTGGTACACACGTCTGAAAATGTTCCTCCAGGGACTCGGCTTCACATGTTGCGTACACGATACGAGTCTGTTTACTCGACATTCAGCACACGGTACAGTCATTCTTCTTGTCTATGTAGATGATATCATTATTACAGGCTCTACTGCAGCTCTCATTCAGGATGTCACTCGAGCTATGTATACTACCTTCAAAATGAAGGACCTTAGCCCGTTACATTATTTTCTGGGAATGGAGGTTTCTCGGACAGGCAGCGGCTTGTTTCTTCATCAGTCAAAATATGCTCCAGATCTGTTGCAGAAAGCTGGACTAGAAAAATGCACCAGTCAACCAACACCGATGGCAGTCTCTTCGTCTACGAATGGAGCCGACACCCCCTTTGTCAATATCACCCACTTCCGCAGCCTCATTGGGGCTCTACAGTATCTGGCCATTACCCGTCCTGACATCCAGTTTGCTGTCAACCGAGTTGCTCAGCGCATGCATCAACCAAGTGAACATGATTACCATTGTCTAAAACGCATTCTCAGGTACAATTTTGGCACTCTTAGTCGTGGTTTACTCATTCGACCCGGGGACTTGGAGCTTCGTGGTTTCTCATATTCAGATTGGGCGAATGATAAAAATGACAGAAAATCTACATCGGGGTTTCTCGTTTTTTTGGGGCCGAACCTGATCTCCTGGTGTACAAAAAAACAACCCAAGGTCTCTCGGTCCTCGACTGAAGCTGAATACCGCGCCCTTGCTCTTCTTGCTGCTGAGACCATGTGGGTCACATATATTCTTCGCGAACTCCGTGCCACTCACACTGTTCCTGCTCTCTATTGTGACAATAAATCTACCATCTGTGTGGCCAAGAATTTCGTCCTACACACCAGAATGAAGCATGTTGATACCGATTGTCTCTTTGTTCGCGATGAAATTCAGGCTGGCACCATGACTGTGCAGTATGTACCTACTGAAGAACAACCAGCTGATATTCTCACCAAGCCTCTCCCGAGCCGACAGCACGATTACCTCAGTTCCAAGCTTCCGTTCGCTTCCGCTCAGCTCAGCTTGAGGGGGGATAGTAACAGATAGTATTAAATAATAGTATTAAATAATATTAGTATTTACTGTATACTAATGCTGGTCCTATTAGGATTAGTACTCCTTAATCCTAGTTCTATTAGGATTAGTACTCCTTCCTATATCTCCTATATATATCTCCCATGTATTCCCTTATTAGGTTAACACTTCAATACAATCAATATTCCTTCATATTGCCTTGAAGTGTAATCCAAAAAGTTTCATAAAATCTTGGGATATTCATAAAGAGATTAAAATACGTTAGATAATCAAGTACTTCAAGCATATTCACAAATCCTTTCATAAAGATAAAGTTTGAATCATCCTAATTTGAAAAATACATCACTAACAGCCCTCGAACAATGGAGATTAAGTCTAAAGCATCTTACTTCGGGAAATATGCCACTAACGGCCAACAAATTATGAAACATCCTAGTTCAAAAATATTATATTAATGACCCTTGAATCACAGAGAAAACTCGGAGAGAAGAATAAAGGGAACAAACATAATTGTACCCATATTATTTTATCGATAATATTCTTGTTTATTTAGATTTTATTTTATAGTTGATTTATTTTTCCATATATTTAAACTTTGTCGCCAGCACATCAATTCCAAAATGTCAACAACCAACCATATTGTCGAACCTACTTCAAGTTATGAATTTTGATTATAACTTTTGCAATCATAGGAACTAACTCTAATTTGTAAAAAACCTTTCAAAGTGTATGCTCCCATGCCTTCCTAACTTGAAGACTATGTTTCTACTCTAGTTTATACCTCACAACATCTCGAAAGTATTTAAGATATAACTAGATAAAACACAATATAAACAAACTTGACTTAAGAACTGTAAAGCATTAGCCGATGGAATAGGTTCTTCAATCTTCTTTTCATGTTTTGGTTGCACTTGGATCTTGAGTTAGAACACTCTTAAACATGAACTCGTTCTATTTGATTATGTTTTGTTAGTAAATCTATGAGTAATTGTGCAAGTCTATCAAAAACCCTTGCTATATTTATAGATGTGAGACTTCTCTTTCTTCAAAAGATGATTTTCCTTCTAAGGATTCATTTCACTTTTAGGATTTCATTTGCGACCCTTCCTTGATATTTCTTTCCACATAGGAATCCTCTAAGAAAGGATAATGTATGTAGCTGGACTCTTGTCAGAAACGTGCTCCATCCACCGCCTTAATATCTTTTATTTGTGAGGTTGACGTTATCCTTATCATAATCGGACTCGGTCTGATAGGAATATGTCATCCACTACTATAAAACTATAAATTACCTAGAGATTTTATTTGGGAACTATTTTCGCAAAAATTTCTTACGAATTTTCATGCGAAATTAAGAAAAACCTGAATTCTGGACTGTATTACTTGCGAAAAATATCTCCCCAGAAAAATTGGTAGGTAATTTTGGCACAATTTTTACAAATTGATTACCTGGGAAATTATTTATGACAAATTATTTGCAGGTACCATTCTCATAGGTAAATTCGCAAGTTATGAGGAAAAAATATTTTTAAATTTGTCTGAAATAAAATTATCAAATAAACTTATTTGCCGATCAAGTTAAAAATAATTATTAAAAAAATTATTGAAAAACAATTTTAAGTGTGGTATTACCTGGAGATTTATGTTCTACGAATTTTTTTGGGAACTTATTTCTTGAGTATTTACTTGGGATTTGTTTTACTTCTAGAATTACATGGGGATTTTTTATTGTGAATTTGATTGGAGATTTTTTTAGGAATGCATACTTGAACTTATTTAATATAATTTAACTGCAAGTTTCTTTTAATCTAAGAACTTGATCTTGACTCGGGTTATATGGTGAATTTGAAATAAAATTTAAAAAAAGAATTTGTCACACCCCAAAACTAGGAGAGGGAGACTTAATCAAGAAGTTGTTGTTTATATAACATCTGAAACTATATTGTAGGCTAAGCAGGTCATTTGACATATCCACCTAAATAGAGGAGGTCACAACTAAATTAAATTTTATCAACATAAGGTCAACTAGACCATAATAGAATTGAACTAGGCAACGAAAGCCGACAAGGCAAAAAAAACTAAACTAAACTAAACTGCATATAAAAATCCACAAAAGCCTCTTAAGTGTAACAAACTTAGTGCACGGAACATGCCCCAGACTACCTATACAAAACAAAAAAGTACAATACTATCAAACTATAAAATGGCTCATTAACAAAAGAAGAATACCAACTCTGAAAATCAGAGTCTCTACCTGCACCTGCAACACGAATGTAGTGTCCCCAAGCAGAGGACGTCAGTACGAATTAATAACATGTAATAATAGTATCGAAGGCTGAAATTTTTTAACATAAGTATATCAAAAATAGTGAACTAGAAAACAACCTGAGACTCCAAAAGATGAGATCCGATATTAGTTACTTAAAATTTATCCACAAATGCAACAAAGTACATATAGAAATCATCCTTCTTTAATGATAAACTATATGATAATCCTATCATAATAGTGATCCTACCCAACTGAGATATATGGTCATCTCAGTGGTGTAATGACTTAGTAAGCATCTGCCCAACATACATGTCGTGGTGTGGTGAACTATAGCAGCAGCTATTACTATATCTACCTTAAAAGAAAACCCCAAAGTGCTAACACATTTTACTAACAACATAAGTTGGTTAGTATTTTACTAAACAAATAATTAACATATTTAATTTCTAACTGACTTATATTTTAAAACTTAACAACGAAATATTTACAGATTACCCAACAAAAATCTTACTAACTAAGTATTTTAGTTGGTATATACGGCGAAAAAAAATGACACCAAATTTAGCACCAACTGAAATATTACTAATGTACACCTTTTGTTGGTAATATTACCAACGAAGTATATATCGATTGGTAAATATGACCAAAAAATTATTTATGTAATTTAATAACATATTACCAATGAATTACTAACCAAACTTTTATCAATGACTGGATTGTATTGCTAAATTTACGAACCAAATATAGATATGTTGATAAATTAGTAACGAAATATAATTTGTTGGTAAACTTGCCAACCAATATCCAATAAGTTGGAAATTTTGCCGAAGAATAAAGATTATAGTTAATAAATTACTAACATCATAAAAAATAGTTGGTGATACATCAACCGATCATTAATTCGTTGGTAAAATTTACCAACATATTAATTATTAGTTGGTAATATTACATATGAATTTTTAGTCTAATAGTAACAATTACCAAATGTGATAAAATTTATTGGTAAATTATTAATTACTAACTTATATTTGAATAGTTGTAGTTAATTTTTTTTGGTAAATTAGCGTCTAGTGTTGAGGCTTTCATATTCAGTTTGTGTCGAGGCGTTTTAGCTATTAACTTTTTGTCAAAATTTGTCTTTGATCAATATTTTTTGTAAACGTGCTCAGACTAAACTACGTATGTGTCATTAGTTTTGAAAGGTCATTTTTTATCTAACAGGAAGGTTGGTTCAAGTTTTGAGGCTTTGATTTTTTTTTTTTTGTGTCGTTAGGTGTTTTAACTCTTATGTTTTGGCCAAATTCTAATTTTGATTGATATTTTTATGAAGTGCTCAGATGAGAATTAGGTTAGTGTAATTAACTCCAAAGGTCATTTTTATCTAATAGGATGGTTGGTTTGGATATTCAAGCTTTCATTTTTAGTGTGTGTCATTAGACATTTTACTTTATAAATTTTGGCCAAAATTTAATTTCGGTCAATATATTTGTTAAACGTGTTCAGATTGAAATTTTATCAGTGCAATTAGATTTCAGAAGCTCATTTTTTGTGTAATAAGATAGGGGGTTCGTGTTTAGAGGCTTCCGTTTTAGTTTGTGTCATTAGACATTTTAACTTTTAACTTTTAGCCAAAATTTCAGTTTCGTCAATGTTTTTGGTAATCGTGCTCGAATTGAAATTTTATCACCACGTTTAGCCATACAAGTTTAATTTTAATCTCATAGGATGGTTGGTTCAGGTTTTGAGACTTTTATGTTCAGTATGTATCGTTAAGCGTTTTAACTTTTAACTTTTGGCTAAAATTTAATCTAGTTTATTTTTTGTGAAACATGCTCAAATTTAAATTTTGTTAGCGCAATTAGCTCTTGAATGTCATTTTCCGTCTTCTAGGAAGGTTGATTTTGATTTTGAGATCTTCGTATTCAGTTTATACCTGAGGCGAATAACTTTTAATTTTTGGCCAAAATTTTAACCTTGCTTAACATTTTTTGTGAACGTGCTCTGATGAGAATTGTTTCATTGCAATAAGCTTTCGGAAAGTCATTTTTATATCTAATGGGATGATTGTTTCAGGTTTTGAGACTTCCATTTTAAGTTTGTGTTGTTAGGCGTTTAACTTTAAAAATTATGCCAACAAATAGATTTGGTTAATATTTTTAATAACAAATTAAATTTTTGAAATAATGATATGCATCATGTAGAGATTAACTTAACTTATTATCATAGATTTTGCATTTTTTTTATTCAAAATGTAATTTCTAAAATTGATATTAATATTTTTGGATTTATATTTGTGCTCTTAGATTTTCAAATGCAATAAATTAATAAATATTTTATTGTTGAATAATCATTTAGTTAATAATAATTTGAACATATTGTCAATCAATTACTAACCTAATACTACACTTGAATGATATATTACCAACAAACTAACAATCAATGAGAAAAATTTATTAAAAAAATAAATAATCATACTAACTTATTTAAAATTTATTACAACAAGGGTTGTGGTGCAGTGGTAAATACTCTTCATTCTTAATCAAGAGGTCTCGGGTTCAATTCCCCCTCGTTATGGAGTTGCCTTTGTTAACATAAATTAAAACAAGCTTAGCAAACGATATACTAACTAAAAATTAGTTGGTGAATTTACCAACGGAAATTTTAGGGTCATGTTTCAAAATTTTGTGACAGCATTTTTAGGTGTTTACCAATTTTTGATAATTCAATTTGCCAACCGATTTGATCAATTTACGAATGAATTTTTTATTGGTGATTGGGATGCCTTTTGTAGTACCGACATTAACCCATTGATAGTGTAAACCTTTGGAATGTTCCGAGAGATGCTTACCTCGGACAATCACATTCATGTGGATGAAGAGAAAGACACTCAGATCCCAACTTCCTTTAGGTGTGTCTCTGGAAAAAGTGAAAGCTGAAACCACATATTCAAATGAAAACCAAGTGATGAAATTGGACAGGAACCTCCCTACCATGATGCTCTAAAACTGCTGATAAATAATAAGATTGATATCTTGTGTTTATTAGGACTCTAGTACTTGTAGGAGTCTTATAGTTTGAGTTATGGTATATTACATCTCTATGCACTTATACTACATAAATATATTCAATAATGTATACAAGCTCTCAAGGCTGTTAGTTATTTGTTACATGGTATCAGACGTCCAGTAATACCCATTGCTAATCCAAATTTCCTTCTATGTTATTGTTCTTTTGAATCTTTTCAGGTGATATGGCTTCCCAGCCTCTTTCAATTTCCTCTTCTTCGGATATCTCCTTGCCTTCTTCTACTACTATTATTGCACCTGCAGTCACTTCTTCGGGTGCTACCAGTACTATCTCCTCAAGCTCTTCTTGTCCACCTTTAATGATTCCTCCGTTGCCTTCTTTATCTTCATCGGTCCATGTCCATTCTGCTCCTCCCAACATTCTTCCTGGTTCCTCTATGGGTCAAATTGGACATCCCACTCTCTTACCTTATGTCGAATCAATGGAACCCCAATTCTATCAATTTTTCACTCTGCGGCGGCATTGATTGCACCTAATGTCTCTAATTTGGTGACTATCAAATTAAATTTTGTTGAAGATTATCTCACTTGGCACACTCAATTTACCTCTTTGTTACTTTCTCATGAACTGGTTGGCTTCGCAGATGGCTCTATATCTACGCCACCTCAATTTGTATGTGATGCATCTGGTAACCAACAAATTAACCACTATTATCGTGCACGGCTAAGAGTTTATCAAAATGTACGTTCATGGTTGTTTTCTACCTATCCAGAGAAGTTATTGTTGATGCTCACTTGCTTCCTACATCACGTGATATTTGGTTCTTTTTTAACCGACGCTTTATGGATGCTAGTCAGGCTAAATCAGTTGGACTCAAACGTCAACTTACTACCATGCGAAAAGCCAATTCCATGACAATTGATGAGTATCTTCAAAGATAGTTGATTCCCTTGCTGTCACCAACTCTCCAGTTCCTAATAAAGATTTTGTAGATCATGTTCTTCTTGGTTAGGCAGGGAGTATGACACATTGGTTGGCATCATAACTCACTTTCCAAGTCAACTATTTGTTGAGGTACTTTCTAGTTGTTGTTACATGAGCAACGTCTGCAGCGTTTTAAGAAATTCCACTCAGTTGTCTTTCATCAAGCATTTGCAACTCAAAATGTATCTTCTAACTCATCCCCTGCATTTAGTAGTCATAGCATATCACATGGGGGTTGTAGAAGAGGTCGTTATTCATCATCTGGAGGCCGGGGTCGTGGTTGACAAGGTCGAGGCTCATATCATCGAAATTAGCCTCAACAAGTCGCCACATCTAGTAATTTTTGCCATAATGGTTTTCATGGGCAGTCCTCATCAGGTACTGTTGGTGCGTGTCCTTCTCCTTATCATTCACATTCTGTTAGTTCATCTTCACCATCTGTTGGACTCTTGGGAGATCAACCTTCCTATCTTATTTATCAAATTTGTGGGTTTCCTGGTCATTCAGCATTACATTGCACTAATCTTTTTAATCATGCTTTTGTTGCTAATGATCTTCCAAAGTCTTTTGCTACTATGTCTGCTGGTGAAGCAAATGACCATACTTGGTATTTTTACTCTGCTGCATCCGCTCATATGACCCCTTCGGAAGGTAATTTCTTGCATAAATCACCTTATACTGGCCTTGATCCTGTTTTGGTTGGAAATGGTAGTTTTCTCAATATTGATTACATTACATATGCTCAATTGCCATCTAAAACTCGTACCCTACACTTGCGCTCCATATTTCATGTTCCCCAGCTTCGTCATAATTTACTTTCTGTTAAGAGGTTGTGTAAAGATAATAATTGTTTTATTAATTTTGATTCCTCTTCTGTTTGTGTTAAGGACAAAGCATCGTAGATTAGTGTTACGACCGAAAATCAGCAGGTGTAAATACGGAAGCTAGCAATGCAAACCTTGAAAGACCACGAGTAAGACGACAACGTGAAATATACCAAAAGACACAAAGATTTACCGTGGTTCGGTCAATCGACCTACGTCCACAAAGGAGATGAGCAATCATCCACTATAAATATGAGAGTACAAAGTATAGAGAGAAAACACCTCAACCAATTCACTCGGAATACATGTTGAAGATTAAGTGAATGCTGATTAAGTTAGAAGGAACATTCCTCGATTTATAGAGTCCTAAACTTTTTCCTACAAGAAAAGGATTAGTCAATACAAAACATTTTCCTAAAAGGAAAACCTATTTATGGGAAGAAATTTGGGGCAAATAAAACCCAACAATCTCCCCCTTGGCCCGAATTTCTGACAAAATAAATTTTTCCACCTTCTTCACTTAATCTCCAACAACTTGCTTCTCCTTTCCATAATCTCCTTTGCAAAATTTATGTCTCAACACAGAGAACCTCTCTGAAACAATTTCTCCAACAAAATCTTCATTACTATTACTGTCAAAATGGTTGCAGCTAGAACTACACCCGTCAAGATGAACACCTCTTTCTAACCTGGTTCAATCATCGATTATCGAACCACTGAACCTGACTCCTTCATTGAATCTGGCTCTGATACCACTTTGTTGGGAAAGACAAGGCACTAACAAAGAATGCCTGACACGATAACAGCGGAAGAATACCCAAGTCTATACTTTCCCTTCTCGATTTGAACCAAGAGAAGACAAACAACCACAAGCAATATGATAGTAAGCCAGCAAGTAATTCAAACAAACAAATATAACAAGGCAATAATAAACCAATCACACAAGACACCAAGATTTACGTGGAAAACCCTTTGATGTGAAGAGTAAAAAACCACGGGACCAAAAGCTCCACTATAATCACCAAGAGTTACAATATTGTTCTCCAAAATTTGCCACAAAAGAAGTGCCAAACAACGAGCAACAACAAAATAAGATTGCACCAAATCTAGAGAATTAAAGGAGCAAAATCACCAATTTCGCAGCTACTACTCACGACAGCAAAACTGAAGCTGCAGGCCACCAAATCCAACTCTGTTAGTTCCTAATCAAAGATTGATATGAATATAATTTTCTGTCCAAAAATTAGCTCAATCGGACAAATGAAGCGGGAATCGCAATTTGAAGTTGGTTGTTAGGGCTGAATTTTGACTGCGAAAAACTGCTCTCTTTCTCTCTTTTTGGCTGCAGAAAAAACTCTCTGTGTCTATGAAAATGAGACCTAAATAGGCTTATATTTGCCTCATAAGAATGGGCCTATGGGAAAAAATGGGTTGGTCCAAATTGGGCTTTTATTTATCCACATAGGAAGGGGAAAAGGCCCATAAACCAACAATTCTCCTCCTCACGACTATGTGGAGGAGACCGCCATCCCGGCGACCATGCAACAATCTTCAAACTTCCCTCTTGGCAAAGCTTTGGTCATCATATCGGAACCATTGTCATTTGTATGAATCTTTTCAAGCTCAAGCAACTTAGAATCCAACACATCTCGAATCCAATGGTATCTCACATCAATGTGTTTAGACCGACCATGGAACGTAGAATTCTTGCCAAGATGTATAGCACTTTGACTGTCACAATAAAGTACATACCTCTCTTGAGCAAAACCAAGTTCCCCCAAGAATCTCTTCATCCAAAGCAATTCTTTACAAGCTTCAACGACAGCAATAAGCTCAGCTTCTGTAGTAGATAGAGCAACACATTTTTGCAACCTAGATAGCCAAGACACAGCTCCCCCTCCAAAAGTAACCAAGTACCCTGAAGTAGACTTGCGACTATCAACATCACCAGCCATGTCTGAATCAGTATAACCTAAAAGAATAGGCTTCCCTGTACAAAAACACAATATCAGACTAGAAGTGCCACAGAGATATCTCATAACCCACTTCACAGCATTCCAATGTTCTCTTCCCGGATTAAAAAGAAAACGGCTAACAACTCCAACAGCGTGAGCAATATCCGGTCTTGTACAAACCATTGCATACATTAAACTACCAACAGCTGAACCATAAGGAACTTTCTTCATATCTTCCTTCTCATCATCACTAGAAGGACACTGTTTCATGCTCAATTTGAAGTGCATAACTAAAGGTATACTGACAACCTTAGCTTTGTCCATGCTGAATCTGCGAAGTACTTTCTGAATGTACTTCTCTTGTGATAATACCAATTTCTTGGCCTTTCTATCACGGACAATCTGCATGCCAAGAATCTGCCTTGCTGGTCCTAAGTCTTTCATAGCAAAAGACTTACTCAACTCTTGCTTCAACTTCTGAATCCTGCAAGTATTATGACCAACAACAAGCATGTCATCAATATAAAGCAACACAATAATAAAGTCACCATCAGAGAAGTTTTGCACAAAAATACAATGGTCTGAAGATGTCTTCTTGAAGCCCTGCTGACTCATTAAAGAGCAAAACTTCCTGTACCACTGCCTGGGAGCTTGTTTCAAACCATACAAGCTCTTCTTCAATTTGCAAACATAATTCTCTTTACCCTTGACTTCAAAACCTTCCGGTTGCTCCATATAAATTTCTTCATCAAAGTCACCATGGAGGAAAGCAGTTTTAACATCCATTTGCTCAACCTCTAAATCTAGACTTGCAGCCAAACCTAGAACCACACTAATGGATGACATCTTCACAACTGGAGAATATCTCATTAAAATCAACTCCCCTTTTCTGATTAGATCCCTTGACAAATAATCTAGCTTTGTACCGTAGAACTGGATTACCATCTTCATGTTTCACCCGAAAAACCCACCTGTTTTTCAAAGCTTTTCTGTCTTTAGGTAACTTAACCAAATCAAAGGTATGATTATCATGCAAGGATTTAATCTCATCTTCTATAGCATCAAACCACCTTTTTTTCCTTCACTTTCCATGGCCTCATCAAGACTCTCAGGTTCTCCCCCGTCAGTTAAGAGTACATACTCATTGGGAGAATAACGAGATGAAGGAATTCTCTCTCTACTAGATCGTCTGACAGAACTCTCTGGAGCATCTATAATTGGTTGTTGGACAACCACATCATCTTGCACTGGAGCATCAAGAACATCATGACGGTCATTCTGAACATGATCACCATCTTCATTATCAACTTGATTTTCATCATTATGAAGATTTTCTTCCGGTGCAATAGTCAAAGGAACTGGATCAACATCAACTAAAGCTCTCACTACTCTGAAAATCAGCCTTGTCATCTTTGTCAAAATCTTCAATTGTTTGGTCTTCAAAGAACACAACATCACGGCTTCTAACAAGTTTCTTCTCAACAGGATCATAGAAACGATAGCCAAATTCATCTTGACCATAACCAATGAAGATACACTGCCTAGTTTTAACATCCAACTTTGACCTTTCATCCTTAGGAACATGTACAAAGGCTTTACACCCAAAGACTCTAAGATGATCATAAGAAACATTCTTACCAGTCCAAACTCTATCAGGGACATCACCATCTAAAGCAACAGCAGGAGATAAATTGATAACATAAGCAGCAGTATTAAGTGCTTCTGCCCAAAAGGAATCTGACAGCTTAGCATCTAAAAGCATACATCTAACCCTCTACACTAGAGTTCTGTTCATCCTCTCTGCTAAACCATTTGACTGAGGAGTCTTTGGAGGAGTTTTCTGATGCCTAATACCCTGCTCTCTGCAATATCTATCAAAAGGACCAATATACTCACCACCATTATCTGAGCGGATGCATTTCAATGTCTTCCCTGTTTGTCTTTCAACCAAGGCCTAAAAACTCTTGAACACATCAAGTACTTGATCCTTAGACTTCAAAGGAAATACCCAAAGTTTGCGAGAATGATCATCAATAAAATTCACAAAGTAAAGTGCACCACCATGAGATCTTACCTTAAAAGGACCACACAAATCAGAATGTACCAACTCCAGCAAATCAAGCTTTCTTGAAGGCGGATGACTCTGAAAAGAAAGTCTTTTCTGTTACCGGCTAAGCAATGAACACATTTCTTCAACTTTGCTTGTTTCACTCCAGAAAGCAAATTTTTCTTAGCCAAACTATCAATCCCTTTCTCGCTCATATGACTCAGCCTTCTATGCCATAACTCTGATGAAGTATCATTCTCCACCAAATTTACTAAGTCTCTAGACATGGAACCCTGAAATACATACAAGTTAGACAACTTGTCACCACGGGCCACAACCATCAAACCTCTAGTAAGCTTTAACTGGCCAACACCAAGTGTATTAACATAACCCTCATCATCAAGATATCCCACAGATATCAAATTCAAGCGAACATCTGGAGCATGCTTGACATTATTGAGAACTAGTTTGGAACCATTCTTACTTTCCAAACAAACTGTCCCAATGCCAATAACTTCAACTTGATGATTATTGCCCATTTTCAACATTCCAAAATTACCTGGTATATAAGAAGAAAATAATTCCTTCTTTGGCGTGACATGAGAAGTAGCACCAGAATCCACAAACCAGCTAGACTCATCACGAACAAGATTAATGGCATTTTCATCACAAGAAACAAGAAGATCATCATTAGCAACAACAGCAACACGATTTTCATTATCGCCTTCTCTCTTTTGTTGTCTCATATCTCTCTTGTGCTTGTAACAATATTTCATGATATGCCCATTCTTGTGGCAATAGTCACATGTAATATTCTTGTATTTAGACTTTGACTTGCTTCTACTTTTACCTCTATCATTCTGACCTCTGGACTTGTTTCTCCCCTATCTTCAGTAACCAAAAAATTGGAGTGTGAAGCTGAAGAAGATGAGGCTTAAGATCTTTTTCTCATTTCTTTATTCAAGACACCACTCTTAATATATTCCATGGTTACAACACCACTGGGAGCAGAATTAGTTAAAGAAACTCGAAGAGTTTCCCAAGAGTCTGGCAGAGTATTAAGAAGTCAAAGTCCCTGTATCTCATCATCAAACTTTACACCCATTCCGGACAGCTGGTCATGAACACCCTGAAAATCATTAATATGATCAGAAATAGGAGTGCCCTCTTTATACCTGATATTCATTAATTGTTTCAATAGGAACAACTTGTTGTTGCCAGTCTTCGAAGCATAAAGTGTATCGAACTTGTCCCACAAACTTTTGGCATGTGTCTCATTCACAATATAATTTCTAACATTATCTTCAACCCATTGTCTAATATAGCCACAAACCTGCAGATGCTCAAATTCCCATTCTTCATCATTTAAAGACTGAGGCTTATTAGAAGCAAACACAGGTAAATGCATCTTCTTGACAAATAGAAGATCTTTCATCTTGCCTTTCCAAATATAATAGTTACTACCATTTAAACACACCATTTTGCTCATATTTGCCTCCATCATTCAAAACGACAATCAACAATAACCAATGCTCTGATACCACTTTGTTAGGACCGGAAATCAGCAGGTGTAAATGCGGAAGCTAGCAATGCAAACCTCGAAAGACCACGAGTAAGAAGACAACGAGAAATATACCAAAAGACACAAAGATTTAACGTGGTTCGATCAATCGACCTACGTCCACAAAGGAGATGAGCAATCCACTATAAATATGAGATTACAAAATACAAAGAGAAACAACCTCAACCAATTCACTCGGAATACATGGGAATACATGTTGAAGATTAAGTGAATGTTGATTAAGTTAGAAGGAACATTCCTCTATTTATAGAGTCCTAAACCTTTTCCTACAAGAAAAGGATTAGTCAATACAAAACCTTTTCCTAAAAGGAAAACCTATTTATGGTAAGAAATTTGGGGCAAATAAAACCCAACAATTAGGTCATAGTGGAGCTCATACTTTAGATTGCCTTACGAAAAATAATTCAATTACTTTGCTTAACTCTTTCAGTAATCATTGTATACCTTGTCAATTAGAAAAATCTAAACGATTACTATTTAGTTCAGCGGATCATTGTAGATCTTTTCTTTTAGATATTATTCATTCAGATGTTTGGCAATCACCAGTTTTGTCGACATTGAGGTATTAATATTATGTTATTTTTGTTGATGATTTTTCTCGATTTACGTGGCTTTATCCTATGAAAAATAAATCTGAGGTTTTTGTACATTTTTGTGCCTTTCAAAAGGCTAATGGAGAACAAATTTAACATCTAATAAAGACATTTCAAAGTGATGGAGGTGGTGAATTTGAAAACATGGCAATGCTTTCACACTTTTCTAACTCGGGTATTTCTTTTCATAAATTTTGTCCGGACTGTCCTCAACAAAATGGGGTTGTTGAACGAAAACATAGACACATTATTGAAATAGTGTGTACCGTCCTTGCAGAGGCTACATTACCATCTCACTTTTGGGTTGATGCCGCTTATTATGTTGTTTAAAACATCAACAAATTGCCAACCCCTCCTTTACAAGGATTTTATCCTTTTGAAAAACTTTTTCATCGCCCTCCTGACTAATTTTCTTAGAATCTTTGGTTGCGAATGCTTTCCAAATATATCATCTCGAGTATCTAACAAGCTCCTTCCTGGGTATGCTTCCAACTCTAAAGGTTATCGTTTTCTAGATCCTAAAACAGGTTGTGTACATGTAAGTCGTCACATTGCCTTTCATGAGTTAGTTTTCCCGTATGCCACACTGTGTTGTCCTTCGCCAATATCACAATCATCCACCTCCTTTGATCCTCTTGTGGTTACGTCGCCTTTATTTTTGATGCAGTTATCTACTCAATCTAGACCTTTTGTGACTTCTTTCGACTTCCTAGTCACTCAACCTCCTTCTGCTCCTTGTTCAACCTCTGGTGGAGTAGGCTACATGGGAGACCGAGTCAGACATGATGAGTAAATATTCTCAACTTTTTGAGAGTTCAGGTACGTTCTATTATTTTATTGTTCGAGGATGAACGTTTGTTTAAGTGCTAGATGATGTAACAACCCGCTAGGTCTTTTTAAGAAGTAAGACTATTTTGAGTCTTTCCATAACATTTTAAGAGAAAATTTTGAAATATTCAGCAACTAAGATTATCTAGTTAATAGAGATTTATTAAATAATTAATATAGTTAATAGTTAGTGCGACAAGTCCATAATTCATTTAATTTCTTTTACCACTTGGCCCATGTATTGAATTTAAATTAGGAGGAGGGGGTTGATATTATTGTCAGTCATAGCACGAAGGACCGAAACCTACCGCGGATATTCACTCAAAAGATTTTTTTTGTTGTTGCTTCAGGTAAGGATTTGTTTCTCTCTATAAGAAACTGAGGTTGTGAATTTGAAGAACTTTAATTCCTAGAGTTCTTTGGGATTTTAGGAGATAAAATAAATAGATTCGTGGAATTGGTATTGTAAAATCACTAGACAATGATTTCTAAATTATTTCTATAGGTATTAATAATAGATATTATAATGTATATGGAGAGATAGAGAGCACATATGTATTTTGAGATTCTGCAAGTTTGGTTCAAAATTGGCTAATTTTTCTCATTCTTATCACATTGTAAATTTACTTTTTGATGTATTGATATAGACAATTAATTATTAGGTGTATACTATATGATTAATATTGAATTTAAGATACTTGCAGAGATCTAGACTTAATCCTAGGCTTAAAAATTTAGGAATATGAGACTTGGTATATTAGTTAACATCAAAAGTTATGAATTTTAGTCGTTGATTGGGATGAGTAGACAAATAACAATATGGGTGTCTATGAACTTGTGTGCTTACAGATTTTACATATTTGATTGTTTGGGAATATTCTGAAGATTTACGAAAAGGGAAGGCAAAATCTTGAGAGTCGTGACACATGTTCAACATTCAAAGGTATGTTAAGACTTTTACACTTCTTTGAAGGATACTTTTCTAATTAAAGATTAAAAATAGAATAGACTATGGGTAAGGGTGAAAGATGGGGGTCTCGTACCAATGATGTGACGGGCATTGGTACAAGTACCAGTGTTATAAATGAAAAGTTTATTACTATAGAGTGTGAATTGTAATCCGAGAATGTCAAAGCATATAGGCATTAGCTGATGTAATATTGACTTTAATTCTTCATGTGATTGTGTTTCTTTATTGAACTCGTATATTTGTGATAATTTAGGTGGTTATGTATTATGTTGATATTTGAGTGATTGAGATGCACTATCATCCCATTTATTTGAAACCATATAGTTCACATGTATTGACATGAGATTGAGTATAAGATGGGAACGTAGAGATCGTCAGTGATGGAGTTGGTGGAATGTTAAGATTATAATTTGGGCACGTGGAGATCGTCCATGTAAAAATTATTTGATTTTATGATAGTGTGTTGGATCATCCTCACCGACATGTGGAGATCGTCTATGTCAGTATATGGACCTCACGAGTCCCCCATGAGTCATGAACTATCAATGTATTTTCGAGGAGTATAATGTATATATGGTTGAGAGAGTAGTTGGCATTGGACATATCATTACATAGTGTCACATTGCATTGCATCTTATTAACCTCATTTAAAATTGTTGATTTCGTGTGTTTATTGGTGGTTGTACATTACTGGGTACACGTAATTTTGTACTCATACTAGACTTGTGGCACTCTATGTGGTGCGAATTCGGTTTCGGTGTACGAGCACATGTCGTGGAGCTTCTTGAGTCTGTGCTTGGAGTATTTTGGAGTTGTGGTGAGTTGCTTGGTTGTTCCGTTCCCCCCCCCCCCCCCCCCACACACACACACACACATCTTTTATTTATTCTGTTTTTAGTGTTCAGACGGGACATCCCTTATGTTTGTATTTCTCATTTTAGTTTCAGACTTGCACTACATTTAGTTTTTGTACTTATGACACCAACTCTTTAGTGGTATTTTAGTTTTTCGCATTTTGTACTTATGAAGAACTAAGTGTTGGAGTTTTCTAAATTTATTTATTTTATCCGTTGTTTACCTTTTTTACCTTATTATTTAGTTAAATTGGTAAAAGTATTGGGCTGGGTTATCTATCGATTGGGAACATATGTGTCTTCACGACTTTTGCATTTGGGTCGTGACATCAATATTGAACTCTAGACCCTAATATTACTCCTCTAGGACTGAAACTTGGGCCACCAAATAGTTTTTGCCTTTGAACAATTCATCTCCCTTTGTTTTGAGCTATTCTTTCCCAAATAAACATATTTGGGTCAGTGATTGAATCTCGTAGAGCTTATCATTGAACTCTTTGGTTTGCGATCCTGCTATGGGTCTGCTTAGATTTTCTAAAGCTCCATCCTTGTCATTCAATATATTATCTCTCACTAACTTACTCAAGCAATGTTTATTATTTCTTTTGCATGGTATTGGGGTTTGGAAGAATACTACAGACGTATACAATAGTTTGAGAGAATGTTTGAATATAGTATAGACCAAATGGTATCCATGTATTGAATGGTTTGGTATTGATTAATCATTGCATATTTTATTGAAACTCCATGAATGTTGCATACACCCCTAGTCGTCTCCAACTTTGTGAAACTCATTTGTATTGATATCTTGACATTGTTCGAATCAAATATTGTGTTTCCGAATCCCCCCAATTTTACATTCTTATTTTGGATTATATTGTACTAGTTAGTTAGTCTTGGGTTTAAAATAAAATAGGTAGTAATTTTTTTTGTCAATTCATATATAATTCAACCCTACCTCATATAAACTTAGATATTATTCTACATACGTCCGCCTATACCTTAATTGGGAAGTATAGTTGAGGGTTATCATTTGGCTATGATTTATATGAATAAATTGTGAATTGTTGAAACCATTCCTGAATGACTTGTGATTGTTATGTTAATTGTATGTTGTCCTGAGAGATAACTGAAAAGAGAGCATATTATGATAGGTTAAGATAATGACAATATGTATACTATTCTGATGATTAGTGGATCGAGTCTGATATGAGCTTATGAATGAGTGGTGTGTGTTGGATCGGGTTTCATGTTAATACAAGTGATGGATCGAGTAACACACGATACATGGACACCTAGCATTCCCGGTAGGTTATGACTAGTTGGGAAAGATTAACATGTCATGTGTACTCTACATATGAATGACTATGTGAGTGACAAATCAAACTCATGAGATGCAATGACTATACAATTGTAAGATCAGTGTGGATCTCATTCCACGATTGTCAGTGTGACTACTTATTGATGGAAGTGGTTTATAATGATTATTGTACATGTTTAGTGATTTATGTGTCCAATGATTGATGTCATTAATATATCGGGAATGATTCTTTCTATCTGGCTAATGTTGATTTCTTGACCTATTGAGTTTGTGTGACTATGTGAAAAGTTGTACTTGTCTACTTGTTTTTGAGTTGTCTTTATATACTTGTTACTAATTAATCTTAGTCGAGATATTGATACTTACTTGTATATAATATGTATATTGATACTATTTCTACACTTTCTTTGAGTGATGATTGTGATATATCCACACGATTGCAAATCTAGCGTTGTTGCACTTCTAATCAGAGGGTGAGCTACTATATATTGTCCAGGTTGCCACAGTTCATCTAGAGACCATGCATGTTTATTCCCTCGCGACATTGTTATATTTATCTAATTTTATGAATATTCTTAGATACTTCAGTTATAGTCTTGTACAATGACTTTTGGATTCTCGAAATGTAATAGTTTAGACTTTCAAATTTCATATTTCTATAGCTTGAGACTTACTTTATGTCTTTTAAAGCTTAAAAATATGATTACTGATTTAGTTAACGCATATTTTAGATTCGTAAGATATAATTGATTTATTAGGGGTTTATATGGGTGTCAATTATATCGTTTAGACTGTGATAATATTATTCAATTATTCTTTTAAATTTTGAGTTATAATAATTTTGTATTTGAATATTTTTATTGAATCAAACTAAATATATAATATAGTTGAATAATGAGTATATAAGTTACTCTCCTCAGAATAATTAAGGAATCCTAGCATTTTTTATGAGAAGAGGAGACAAAAATCAAAAGAAAAGTGAATAGAAAGTGGAAGAGTGCACACTATATGTTTGGAAGCTTATGATTGTATTATTGTAAATCATTGGATGAAAATGAAAATGACACCTACTCACCCACTACGTCTCTAATTTTTCAAATGGTGGGGTCCTCCAAAATGCTTATCCTAATATAAAATCAACGTTTTGTAGAGAAAAGGGAGGAGGAAATATTGTTATTCAAAACTTTTTGCACCAACATGGATATATTCCTAGTTGGTTCCAACCAAGACATAACTGGTGTCAAGTAAGAAATGAATTTATTCAAATCTTATAGCATCTTTTTATTTGGGTGTTGTTGAACAGATACAAAAAAAATCTAAAATTTTCTAATTTTATTTATGAGTATCTAAAATTACACCAAAAAATTCAAAACTAGATTTTCTCTCTCTTGTGAATATCTTATATTTAAGTTATTGAGAGTAATGATAGTTTACACTTTCAATAGTTATCAGTTTTTTTAAATGAAAAACATGAGGAGGTCTATGCTAGTATTTGAATTCATTTAATAGCTAATCCATTATTATCACACTAGATATTCAGAGCCCGTATCAGCATGAGTCTAATATATTCTACTTTTTATTAAGACAAAACTATATGAAATAACAAATTATTAGTTAAAATTAAATGGTATAGCCATAGTTCGCAGGAAACATTCCTTTTTTTATCATCTTATTTGATGTATAATTAATCATTTTCGATATAGAATTAATCATTTTATACATTTGATATAAAATGTATAAAATGAGTTTTTAATAATTATACAAATACAAATTTCAATAAATTAATTACAATGTATAACTGAATTTATACAAAACTAAACAATTTGTATAATATTGGATGTTTCTAGCAAATTATACAAATCAATAGTTCCATAGCAAACATAAAAATTTTCATGGAACGCAATGCAAACTTTAACTATAAAATACAAATATGATTTTTATATTATATGTAATATTTTCTCTTTTTTAATCTCAATCACAAATTCAATATATGTTTTTTTTTTAATCTCAATTTATGTGATACAAATTAAATTTAACAAATCAACCAGTATTTTGAGAAGTTATTATTTGTTGTGAATTATAGTACTTCTCATTTAAGTTGAGTAATATATGTTATTTTTGTTTTAATTCACGTGAATAACCATAAATGTTTTTGTTAATTTGTTAATTCTAGAACTTTTGACTACACTTTTATATAATATAAGTTATCTCTTTTATTCCAACCAATCAATCAAATTTCTTATATGATTTAAAAATATTTTAAATTATTAGTTATTGTGACTTTTAATAATATATATTATTACATAGGTTCAAATACATATGACAATAATAAAATTTTAAGAGTCAATTATTATTTAAAATCTAATTATTTAAAATATTTGCACCTCTAATTTATCTTTTAGCTAATAAGGCATAAATAAGTTATTAAATTTCAAATAGTTAATTGCCACAAAAAGTAACACAGTGAAATAAATTAAAGGAGAAGTGTGAGGAAGAAATAAAAAAAATGGAAACGGAAATAGTTGAGTGGGTCCATATGCTATAAGACACTTGGATAGTGAAAAGAAAAATGGAGAAAATGTGAAACAGGCAAAAATAAGGGCCCACATATTGCGACTTAGGTTAAACAAAAAGAAAAATATGGGTGAAGTTTTATGTGTTTGCATAATGTTTAGATAAGGAAGTGCAACGTTTAAGCAGTAACATACAATATTATTAGAGAAGCAGATATGTTGACGAAAAGTTGTTTCCCTAGCTTCTTCTATATAGTAATAATTAGAGCCGTCAATATGCGCTTGGCTTATTAGATCGTCTGGCCTATCCCGGGATTTAATAGGACTGGATTACGATTTTTGGAGCCCATTTGAGAAAATAACTTTTTAGCCCAGTCTGAATAAACTTGTTGATTTGTGGGGCTTGAAAAATATTGGTAGAACCGGGTCGTGGGCCAATAAAAATTGATTAAAAATATAATATAATATTAAAATTTAAAATTAAATAGAGTCCAAACTCAAAACAATTTAGTTAATATTTCTAATTAGATATTTATACTCATACTTGAAAAAAACTTAATAAGTATTATAAAGATAATTTTATTTATGGATTTGATTAAAAAGTAGTAACATTAACATCATGTAATATTATTTTGTCGATATTTATGATAATATTTCTAAATTATAATTTATAATCTAATTTAATAATTCTAAAAATAATATAATTTTTAAAAAAGTGGTCTGGCCCGGCAAGCCTGTAGCCCTCGTATTTGTGCGTTGGGTTGGCCGTAATCTGGTCCACACCAGAAATGGGCTAGCCCCGCCTGACCCGTAAAAAGTCGAAGGCTGTATAGGTTAGCTAGATGAGGTGGGCTAGCCCATATTGACAGCTCTAGTAATAATAAGGGATAATGCATAAGTACCCCCTCAACCTATGCCCGAAATCCCAGAGACACACTTATACTATACTAAGGTCCTATTACCCCCCTGAACTTATTTTACAAGTAATTTTCTACCCCTTTTTAGCCTACGTGGCACTAGTTTGAAAAAAAAAAGTCAACCATCGTTGGACCCACAAGATAGTGCCACGTAGGTCGAAAAGGGGTAAAAAATTATTAATAAAATAAGTTCAGGGGGGTAATAGGACCTTAGTATAGTATAAGTGTGTCTCTCAGATTTCGCGCATAGGTTGAGGGGTACTTGGGCATTATCCCTAATAATAATAAGGGCAACTTTCACATATAACAAACATAAAATTCATATTTGTATGATATAGCAAAGTTTGCATAATTGCGCTCCATAACAAACATATAACTGTATAATTCGCTATACATATACAATTGTATAATTCGCTGGCCTAAATTGTATAAATCGCTGACCTATTCGTTGCAATTGCATAATTCGGTGGCCTATTTTGCTGCAATTGTATAATTCGTTGGCCTATTTCACTGCAATTGTATAATGAGCAATTGTATAATTCGCTGCCTATTTCGCTACAATATTTGTATAAAATTTGCTTTGCATACAATTGAATCGAAGTAAATATTTGTTTTAAGTATAATTATAAGTGTATAGGAAGAAAATATACGTCTCTCGCTTTATACAAAAACAGAAACATATTTTATACACTTCTATTATATAAAGCGACAGAAAATTATTTTTTACTGCAATTGTATAATTCGCAATTGTATAATTCGTTGGTGTTTTTCGCATTTGTATAAAATTTGCATTTGTCTACAATTGAATCGAAGTAAAATGTTTGTAAATTGTATAATTTAGTATATAGTGCGAAGATATATGTTTTTACATGTGTATATACAATCTTCTCTCGCTTTATACAAAACAGAAACACAATTTATATACTTCTGTGTATAAAGCGAGAGAGTGAGCAGAGAGAGAATGACCAGCGAGAATGGGAGAGTGGCGAACAAGAATTTTGGGAGAGAGGCGACTGACAAACTTTGAAAAAACGTTTGCTATGGAGCACAATTAAATCAAACTGTAGCTACTCCATTTATTTTAGGTTATTAGTTTGCTATTATATACAATTATCCCTAATAATAATGACCAAATGAAAAATGAAATTATGAATAAGAAGAATATGGAAATGTAATTATGTCCGAGATAAATGCATTTGTCCATGAATTGTTAATTTATTTGCAACTTCTTTTATTTCCCTGTTATTAAAATTGTGGTTAGAGATATTCTTCAGATAATTAACTTTTTTACTGACAAGAATTATTAGAAAGTTACAGTTATCAAATTCATATTAACTCAGGTATTATTTTACGTGAAAGTTTTACTATTTGGGATAAGAATTAGTTTGTTTAGGGAATAAATTTGACATACTAAACTTTGTCATTTAGATCTAATATATCATTCGTTATGAAAGTGGTTACACAAATGACTCATGTGTATCCTTTCCCATTAATGGAAATGAAAAAAAAAACAAATTTTAAATTACTTTACTAACTTTTTTTATTAAAAACATAATTTATATGCAGGTATATATATGATCTTTCTCATCCATCTCTTTTGACTTTTTTAATGCTAAGGATAATTTGAACTTATTATTTTGATGGTCAAATTTAATTTTTACTTAATATTTTATAAAAAATTAATTATAGATGCCCCAATTTCTTTTACATATATAAAAGTTAAATTACAATTGCCGCAAAAAAAAAGTATTTTAGATTATTTTTTTTCTCTTTTTTCATTCACACTTCTTTTTTTTTAGTTTATTTCTGTTATTTTTACATCAAAGAATGAAAGAGAAAATGAAATAAGAATAAAAACTCCAAATAATAATAATAATAAAAGTTTAAAAAAAATTATGTGTGAAAAACCAAATATATTATTTTTTTTAAAAAAAATAAGTTTATCACTTTTGTAATAGTAGAGATATATGTGAGCCACTTTTAAAACGATATGTGTATATTTGAGCCACTTTTATAATGGTAAGAGGTTATGTGAGCAAATTTCATAATGGTAGAAATAGATGTGAACCACTTTTGTAATGAGCTGTATTTCAACTTTAATGACAAAATTAAGAAGTATATCCAATTTTTTTTCTTTTTGTTAATTAACAATTTTCTAGAACATTTTTAAAAATATTTTGAATCAATTATCTTTATGAACTTATAACATTCCCAATATATGTACCAATTTTTAGGACACATTTTCCTTTTTATAATTTAATGTTCAAAAGAATTACATATTTTTTATTTGACAAAGATTCAATAACATTATTAATAAATTTCACATGGTATCATGCTTATTTATCAAAAAGTACATAAAAGATATATTCTTTTTAAGGATAGTTTTAAAGTATGAGAAAGTTTTTTCATATATCATAGATGTTATATTTAGTCAAACTTTATCATATAAATTGAGATGAATGGAGTAATTTACTTTTAGAGAAATGTTATAAAGTAACACCAAAAACTGTTTATAATTTTCAAAAAGACACATTGATTATATAAGCATCATATTACTCCCACAAACACTATAAAAAAATGTGTTTAGCGGCGGGTATTACCGACGAATTTTATTTCGTTACTATATAGTAATGAATTCGCAACGGAATAGACATTTTGTTGAAAGAATTGCAAATAATTTTTTGAGTTATGATATAGCGACAAATTGACGACGAAATATTTGTTTTGGTCGCTAGAACTGAGCACGAAATTTTGGCGCCCTAGTTTTTGCCACCAATTTGGCAACCAAGTGAGTGTGACCAAATTAATTAATATTTCACGACGAAAATAGTGACAAAAAATATCACTAAACTTAAAAATATATTTTATAAAATTTAATTTATATAGTGACAAAAATCCATCGCTAGAATTAAATATATTGTTTTTGCTAGCAACATATATTAAAATTTGTCACTAAGTCTGTTGCAAAGTTATGTTTTTTCTATGCTAAATCACTTCACTCTTCATTTTCACCTCACTTTTTCCATTTTCACCGGAAACTCTCATCTCTCAAAGTAAAGACGTTGTAAGCTCTCCGATGGTTGAAACTCTCATCTCCATCAATCTTCATCTCAAAGTAAGCTCCCTAACTCTCATCTCCTTGGATCTTCCATTTCGATCTAAAAAGTGAGCTCTTAAACTATCATCTCTCTATCTCTGGGTTTGTGAAAATTGGATTTTTTAGCTCTCAACTCTTTTCATTTCATTTAGTTTGAAGTAATATTGAGATGTTTGAAAGTAGAGTTTTATCAATATCTCAATTCTGAAAATAAGGTTGAACATACTTTCAACTCTTTCCATTTCCTTTAGCTCGAAGTATGTTTGAGGTGTTCTGGAAATAGTGATTTTAATAGTTTGGGTATTCTGAAAATAGGTTTTTTTTCAAAGTAAGATTTTCTGAAGAATTGGAATTAGGTTCAAGCATTACAGTGATATACTTTTATTTGCTTTTCTGAAAGTAAATTGCACTTTTATTTGCTTAAGTTTGTTTTCTTATTACAACTAGCTTTCATTGTTTGTGACTACTAACTATAACTTTATTCTTTCTGCTTAAAGGTATCTCGCTTTTTTTCCCTCCCACAACTACCTAGTAATTGCTTGTAGTTTTTCATTTGCAGTAAGAAAATTTTTCTGCCAAAGATTGAATAACACTAAAGGATGCAGGAGCTGGTATTTGCTCTTTTTGGGAGTTCTTTTTGGTGGTTTGTGGAGGTTGATTGTGGTCATTGGGAGGGTTTAGATTTGGGAGGACATTTCTATTTTTTTTTTTTGGGATGAGGGGGTGCATTTCTTTAAGTCATTCGTAACTTTTGCACAATAAGATTGAGTGCATACATATTGATGTCATTGTGCAAGAGATTGTTGAAATTGCTTTTCTGTTGTTTATTGTGAATAGTTTCCTCATTATTTGGGTTCCTTATGCGTATTCTGCTTCACATGAATTGCAACAATACTACTATGCTCATTTGCATTAGATTGCAACAAACAAGTTCTATTAATAGAGTTAGAAACTTGACAAGAATTGTGTTTAGTTTATTTTTCTAATAAATAGTATTACTATGGTATTGAATATAGCTTAGAAGCTACTTTTGCGGTAATTTTGATTTTACAATTTAAGGACCTTTTGACTTGTATGATATATGACTTATTTTTTATTTTGTAATTGGTATTTTAATGTTGTTTAGCTGAAATCTATGAAAATGTTCTCTTGCATTTGGATGAATAAGATACAAGCATATGACATGAAAACAAAGAAGTAACTTTAAATATGTGTGATTGTGATTTTAATAAAAATTAGACATATTTATATGATCAACCCATTGAACAAGCAGAGAGTGTATGCACTCTCTTAAAGAGCGTGAGTAACCTAAAATAATAAATATTATTATACCTTTACTAGTATTTTATTCTAAAATTTATTTTCTTATTTTTCTTATTATTTTAAATCTTTTTCCTTATTATGTTTTCATTTTGTTTCTTCTTCAAATATTTATTGTCTTCTCCATTGAAACTCTTCACTTTCAGTGTCACTATTTCTTTCCAGAATATCACTCTCCTTTTGTTACTATTAGTTTTAACTCTTTTAGATTTTAAATGTTTATCTAAGATTTTTTCTAAATATATTTGAAACAATTTTATAAACTCATTGGATTTCAAGATGCCTAGGAGGCACCATTTAGATTATTATCCACTCTTTTAATTTTTAGGAAATTCACGATTCTTTAAAAATTATCATTTCTAATACTGAAGTTATCTAAAAGGGAAATAAACTAATTGATAATACCTTCAAAATTTTGAATTTTTTCAAAAAAATAAATAATTAGTATTGTTATTAATAACTCAAAAAACTGTAGAATATATTATCACTTTTTTTTAAAAAACAATTACAGCAGAAAGAAAGTTGGCTGAAAAAGAAAACAAAATGAATGAAAATGGAGGAGGGACTCGACTTGAACATGGGGTGGGATTGAGGGAATGAGGTGAAGAAGTTCTTTATCTTTCAAAAGTCCACCTATGGTGGGGGGTTAAGGTACTGCCCAACCTTCTTGTTATATATATATATATATATATATATATATATATATATATATATATATATATGTATATATATGTATGTATATATATATATATGTATGTATATAAATCAAGTATGTGTAGGAGGATATAAAACTTTGCCTCTAGAGCCAAATCAAGAATGAGACAAGTCATTCTTATGTACCTATGGTTACAAACACTATAACACTTATAAAAATTCTTTCTAGTGTGAAGTTGGGGTGGGTATAAATGAGTGAAATATTGCATAAAGTAGAAAGAGTTGCACCAACTCTATATGTGAGAATTGTTAACATCATTAATCACAAAATAAATTTGCTTTGTCTTGTTCATAGGTGTGGGAAGCCCTGTTGATCGGACATCACCGTTGCTTTGACTTTACTGTGAAGTGAGCCAAATTCAGAGTAGATAACTTGACTTTTGATGACTTATCTAATGTTAGTTAAGTGATCAACCAATGTGTTCTCCTCTCTAAAAGTATGAACAAAAATAAAGTTTTTAATGACGAAAAGTAAGTGATTTGAACCCTAATACGATTTACATGTCATGGAGCCCTCATCTTGTTGTTAATCACATCCACCTTACTTGAGAGTCTATTCCATAACAACGTTCAATTTATAAATGCACAATTTTGAAGCCTTGAAAACTTGCTCTAGCTTCACCATTGTTGTAACACCCCGTATGCTAAAACTATAAAAGTATAGGCTTTATGGTTTCAGGTGGCACCAACGGGCATCACCCACGGACCATAGGAGAACCCGCAGTCCATTTTGTTGGTTCGTGGTTCAAGACCTATGACCCTTCCCCCTGATCCTTTGAAATTTTGTCCAGGTGTCGACCAACGGACGAACCTGTGGGCCGCAGTCTAGTCCACGTACCGTGGTCTTGGTCCATGGATCGAGGCCACGAACTGTTGGTCGATCCACGGTCCATGGATCTGGTCCGTCGGATGTCCCCGACAACAATTAAGTTAGGGGTCCTTTAGTCTTTTCCTTATGCGTTGGACCCCTAAATTATGTTCTCTTGGTCGTGTTTTAGCCTAGTAACTAAATTAGAATGTATCCTAAGAAAATCATTCACCAAAAACATACAAAAACTAGAACACAAAAGGAGAAAGAAGTCAACCAACCCTAGTTCTAAACGCAACAGGTTTTCATCAATTCGAGCCTCAAAATTGAAAGATTACTCTGTGGAATTCTGTCACCAGGTATTTGGGTTTCACTAACGGGTTCCTTTTGCCCATTTTGTCCCTGAAATTTAGTCAAATTCTTGATTCACTTAATATTATCTAGACCTAGAATTTCTTGAATGTTAGAAATCGTTAGGTTTTAGATATTAGGATGATTGAAATCATATTGTCATGGTTTTAGTACCGTTTTGTGTAGATTCTTTCCTAAATTCATAACCATAGCTATGCAGTTTTTTTAGTTCATGAATTACATATTCTAGGTTAGTTATTTCAAACATATACATATATGTATCAGTTTTTGAACGTTTCATTATCAGTATGTTAATGTTGCATTCTCACTTGCATGCCAGTATTTTGAGCTATCCAGTATTACAGAAATTCATTCATAAATTTTAAATTACATAATCAAATGGGAGTAACTTAATACCAAGTGCACTAGGGTGAGTGACCCTCACATCCCAGAGCTACATGACTCGTGGGTTAATTCCCCTCTGTTGGGCATTACATTTTAGTGATCACAATAGTCATGCTTCTATACCTCGGGCATGGTATATAGGTCCCTCTCAATGAGGCGTATACATCGGCTCCACATTTATCTCATGTGGTTTTATGTCGGTTATTAGTCGCTATCTTACGGTCAGATTCTAGTGCATTGACCATTTTATCAGTTGTAATAAAGATCTCAATTTCAACATGTTATAAACTTGGTCATTGCATTTAGTTATCTCAGGTTCATTAGTCTTAGTTAGTATCATTCTTATCTCATGTTATATTTTGGTTCAGTTATGTTATTGTTTAGCTTTATTTTATACTGCATGCTCAGTACCTTTCAAGTACTGACACATACTATGCGCTACATCTTCTTATGATGTATGTTCAGGTTCTCAGCTTCTAGATCACACATATATCGATTCTAAATATTCAATTCAAAAGCATCGGTGGTGAGTCCTCATACGTCGAGGACGAGTGACATGATTATCTTTCTTTACTTTCAGTTTTAGTTTCATTTTTTCTAGATTTAGTTGGGGCATGTCCCAACCCTTCTAGTAATTTTATAGGCTTATTTCAGACATAGTTAGGTTCAGCTTTAGTATTTGAGTTTGACTTTTTAATTGTTGTTAAAATCTTGGTTTTCATATATTCGGATTTAGTGTATGGGTATTCCCAATCATTTTAGATTATCTGATGATTTGCTTCCATACAGTATTTATTGATTTAGTTTATCTTTATTTTGCTTAGGATATGCCAGCAAGGTAATCTTGGGGTCAACCGTGATCCTCGGTTGTGTGTCTAAACCCTTGGATTAGTTTCGAGGCATGAAAAATTTGGTATCCAAGCATTAGGTTGAAGTGTCCTAGGATGTATGAAAAGTCACATTAAGTAGAGTTCTTTTCATGGGTGTGAAGTACACCACATAGAATAAGACGGAGGATACAGAATGTTTAAGGAAAACTTTTAGTCTTTTTGGTACTCTTATCGTGTGTAAGGTATGATCTGATTTATCATTCTAGCTCGACATTACGAGTTTCAGATCATTCCTTCTCATAGAGCTTATGATAGGAAGGCAAATGCACACAATACTAACACAGCTCCTCCAGTCCCAGATCAGGAGGTTTCAAATGCAAAGTTTAGGAATGTAATTCAACTTTTGGTTGAAAATGTGACTAATCAGAACAACCAGCAGTATCTAGTCCCAGCAAATGCTAGTGGTTGATCAGTGCAACCAAGGTTCATGACTTTGTTAAAATGAATCCGTCTGAGTTCTTAGTATCGCAGATTGGTGAGGATCCCTAAAACTTCATATATAAGGTCAAGAAGATCTTTGATGTTATGCAGGGGATAGGTAATAATAAGATAAAGTTGTCATCCTATCAGTTGAATGATGTATCTCACATTGGTATACTTAGTTGAAACAAAATAGGAGTACAAATGCAGCTCATATAACTTAGAAATGCTTTAATGAGACCTTTTTTGGGCAGGTTCTTCCCAAGAGAGTGTAGGGAGGCACTTATGAATTCATGAATTTGAGGAAGGTTCCATGTCAGTGCAAGAGTATGGACTCAAGTTCACCCAACTCTCTAGCTATGCTTCTCACATAGTTGCCGATTCCAGGGCTCAAATAAACAAGTTTCTTTATTGGGTATCCAACTTTGTGAATACAATGTGTAGGAATGCTATGTTTCTAGAAGATATGAACATCTCTAGGATCATGACTCATGCTAAGTAGGTTGAGGGTGATAAGCTTAAAGAACATGCTAAGGAGAATAATAAAGGTAGGTCATGGAACTATAATTATTCTCAACAGAATTTGGGTGGTGGAAATCGCTCGCAGTTTTAGCTAAAGTCTTCAACTCCAACACCTTAATCATTTAGTGTTCCATCCTCCAATTTCTGAAATGATCAGAAAGGTAAGGCATCAGGATCTATGACTCAAGGTAGTATTTAGGGCACCAAACCTACCAAACTTGTCCAATGTGTGGAAAACCCATCTGGGCGAGTGCCTTGTAGGAAATGAGGGATGCTTTGCTCAGTCTGGTCACAAATTTAGAGATTTTCCTTTTACTAAAGAGGGTCAAGGGGGTAATAATAGTAGAGCTTAGTCTACAGCTTCAGCAACACTAGTAGGTCGCCCGACTCAGCAGGGTAACTCATCTGGTATTAGGTGGTAGACAACACCAAACCATGTTGTATGCTCTTCAAGCTCGCTAGGATCAGAAAGATTTTCCGGATGTAGTACGTATATGTTACAAGTTTTTGACTTAGATATTTATGCATTGTTAGATCCAGGGGCTACTCTTTCCTTCGTAACTCCTTATATAGAATTCAACTTTAGTGTTCCTCCAGAAACTCTCTTAGAACCTTTCTTAATCTCTACTTTAGTCGGTGACTCAATAATAGCTAGACCGGTATGCAAAAGTTTCCCTATCACAGTCTCCCAAAAAGTAACCTCGGCAGATCTTGTAGAGTTAGAAATGGTAGAATTCGATATCATTCTATTCATGGATTGCTACATTTTTGTTATGCCTTAGTTGATTGTAGAACTAGGATTTTTTGTTTTCAGTTGCTAGACAAACCAATCATAGAATAGAAGGGTAGTATCTTAGCGCCTATGGGTCGAGTCATTTGTTACCTTAAAGCCTGAAAGATGATCTCTAAGGGGTATCTCTATCATCTAGTTCGGGTTAAGGATTCAAATTCTGAGACCCCAACTCTTGAGTCAGTTCTTATATTTAATGAGTTCCTAGAAGTGTTTCTCGTAAATCTTCTCGGAGTTTCTCTTGAAAGGGAAATCGACTTTGGAATTGATCTCCTTCAAGATACACAACCTATTTTTATTCCTCCTTATGGAATGACTCCAGTTGAGCTTAAGAAATTGAAAGACCAATTGAAAGACCATCTAGATAAGATCTTCATCAAACGTAGTTTTTTCCCATAGGGTGAACCACTGTTGTTTGTGAAAAAAAAAGATGGTATATGCATTGATTATATGTAGTTGAATAAAGTCAAAATCACAAATAAGTATCCTATCCCAGGATTGATGACTTGTTTGACCAACTTCGGGGTGCTAGTAATTTTCCAAATATAGACCTCAGTCTGGTTATCATCAGCTTAGAGTAAGACATAGTTACATCCCAAAAAGAGCCTTCAGAACTGGGTATGGTCACTATAAATTTGAAGTTATGTCATTTGGACTAACCAATGCTGTTGCAGCTTTCATAGATTTGTTTAACAGAGTTTTCAAGTAGTATTTGGACTTTTTCATTATTGTCTTTGTTGATGATGTCCTCATTTTATCTAGGAATGAGGAAGAACATGTGTCTAAAAGAATGCCAGTTATTCGCTAAGTTTAGCAAATGGGAGTTTTTGTTGCAATCTATTTCTTTCCTTGATCATATTATGTCTAGCGAAGGGATTCGAGTGGATTCTTCAAAAAATAAAAGTATGAAACAATGGACCAGACCTACCTCTCTTACAGATATCAGAAGTTTCTTGGGTTTGTCTCCATTGACTAAGTTGTCGTAGAAAAAAGTTAAGTTTCAATGGTCAGTTGATTGTGAGAAAAGCTTCTAAGAACTGAAAACTAGGTTGACTACAACTCCTATTTTTTACTCTACTAGAGGGTTCAGGGGGTTATGTAATCTCTTTTGATGCATCTAGAGTCGGCTTAGGTTGTGTGTTGATGTTGTGAGTTAAGGCTATAGCCTATGCTTCTTGAAAGCTTAAGGTGCATGATAAGAACTATCCAACTCATGACCTCGAGCTCACAATAGTAGTGTTTGAACTTACGATTTGGAGATATTAATTGTATGGTGTTCATCTAGATATGTTCTAAATCATAAGAACCTTCAGTATGTGTTCACCCAGAAAGAGTTAAATATTTGCCATATGATATGACTTTAATTCCTTAAGTATTATGATATGAGTGTGAATTACTATTCTGGTAAGACCAATATAGTAAAAATTGCTCTTAGTAGACTATAAATGGGTAGTGTAGCACATGTGGGGGAAGAAACAAAGGAACTAGCAAAAGAGGTTCACAGGATTGCTCGCTTAGGAGTTCATCTTATGAGCATATCATATGGTGGTGTAACAGTTCAGAATGGGTTAGAACTTCATTCATAGCGGAGGTTAAGGAAAAGCAAGATAGTGATCCCATTTTTCTTCAACTAAAAAGTGCATTCCATCAACAGAGAGTTGAGGTTTTCTCCCAATAATGAGATGGTGTGCTTCGCTATTAGGGTCGATTATGTGTTCCTAAGGTGGGTGAGTTGAGACAACATCCCATAAATCCAGATATTCTTTTCATTCACACTCCACTATCTACGGGAAGTCTTTTGGTCAAACGGTATGAAAAAAGATATATGGTTAAGTGTCCTAATTGCCAGGAAATGAAGGTAGAACGTCAGATACCGGGAGTTATGACTCAAGAGATCAATATTCCTACTTGAAAGTGGGAAGTGATCAAAATGGACCTCATTACAAGATTACCTCGTACTCCAAGACGACATGACTCCATTAAGGTAATAGTTGATAAAGCCACTAAGTATGCCCTTCTTGGACGCTTAAAACTACCGACTTTGCAGGAACTATGCTAACCTTTACAATAATGAGATAGTCAGGTTGCATGGGGTTCATTTTTCTATCATCTCCGATAGAGGTCCTCAATTTACCTCTTATTTCTGAAAGTCAGTTCAGAAAGGTCTTGGTACTCAAGTTAATATTAGCACAGGATTTTATCCATAGATGGATAGACAGGTAGATCGTACCATTCAGACCTTAGAGGACATGTTGAGAGCTTGTGTCATCGATTTCAAGGGTAGTTGGAATGATCACCTTACTCTTATTGAGTACACCTACAATAATAGTTACCATTCCAGCATTTAGATGGCTCCTTCTGAGGCATTGTATGGGCGTAGACGTAAATATCTTATTGGTTGTTTTAAATTAGGTAAATCAGTCTCGATAGGGCCATATTCCGTTCATGATGCTATGAAGAAAGTGTAACTTATTAGAGATCAACTTAAAACAACCCAGAGTAGCCATAAGACTTATGCAAATGTAATGAGGACGGAATTGGATTTCTAAGTTGATGATTGGTTTTTTGTGAAAATGTCACCCACTATATCAAAAATGAGCATTAGCGACAATTAATTTGCAATTTCTGCTACATATGTATTTTTAGCGGCAATTATATATGTGCCAAAAGGATTTAGCGACGTTGGATCTAATGACACTTAACTAATACCAGTAAATATTTTAACACTCATATTAATGTGCCTAGTTATTGCTACTAAAAGTTATTTTTGTTGTAGTGACCTATGAAGAGGGTGATGATATTTGGAAACAAAAAGAAGCTTAGTTATAAATATGTAGTCCCTTACAAGATCTTGCAAAGGGTTGGTAAAGTGGCTTATGAGTTAGAGTTTCTAACAGAACTAGCAGCTGTGCATCTGGATTTTCTCATTTTGTTGTTGAAAGAGTGTGTGGGCGATCAAACATTTATTGTACCTTTAGAAAGTGTGGTTGTAAATGGTAGTCTCACTTATGAAGAGGTACCCGTTGAAATTGTTTGAAGGTTGAGAAACAAAGAAGTTTCTTTAGTTAAGGTTTTGTGGAGTTACTCCGTAAAGGGAGCTACATGAAAGTCAAGTATCCTCAACTCTTTTCTTCTGATTTCATTCCAGTTTTAGATAATAGTTCCATTTCATTATTTCAGTCATTCATGCACAATTTCAGTCTTAGCATCATGCTCCTTCAATTTAAACTTGCATTTTCAGCATATAAGCATGTCCTTGTAACCTATTTCAGTCAGAAATAATTTTCCAGAGTTTAGTTGTAGGGGTTGCAGCTCTCTCCCTCCATTTAAGCTAGTGTAGTCTTCATTTGAAGAAGAATTTTACAAAGGGGAGATAATGTAACACTTCGTATGCTAAAACTACCAAAATGCAAGTTTTAGGAGTTTTAGGTGGCATCAATGGGCCCTATCCATGGACTGTAGAAGGACTCACATCCCGCTCTGCTAGTCCATGGTTCATGACCTGTGAACCTTCCCTCTGACCCTGCAAAATTTTTGCCAAGTATCGACCCATGTCTATACCTACAGGACATAGGCTAGGCAACGAAATGTGGTCCTAGTACATGGGTTGAGGCCCCAAATTCCAGTCTAGTCGCTAATCAACAGTTGACCAATAAGAACCGTTGGTCGATCCACGGTTCATGAGTCTAGTTCATTGTTTGGCCTCGACAACAGTTAATTCAGGGGTCGTTCGGTCTTTTCCTTATGTGTTGGACCCCTTAAATGTGTCGCTTAAACCTTAAACTATGTATTTTGGATAGTTTTTACCTAGTTACTATAATAGAATCTACCCTAAGAAATTAATTCACCAACAACATCAAAAAAATTAAAATGCAGAAGGAGAAAGAAGTCGACCAGCTCTTGTACCAAAACGCATCGGGTTTTCATTAGTTTCAGCCCCGAAATTGAAAATTTTCTTTATGGAATTTTTCACCGGGTATGTGGGATTTCACTAGTGGATTCCTTTCGCCCATTAAGTATCTAGAATTCAGTCATGTTCTTGATTCCCTTAATATGTCTAGATCTAGGGTTTCTTGAATGTTAGAAATTATTGGGGTTTTGTTTTTACAATGATCCAAATTAGATTCTCATGAATTTAGTATCGTTTTCTGTAGATTTTTTCATGAATTCAGAACTCTAGCTATGTATTTCTTTTAGTTTATGAATTACACGTGCTAGGTTAGTTATTTCAGATATATACATACATGTTTTCATTTTTAAATGTTTCATTATCAGTATATGAATGTTCCATTCTCAGTTGCATGCCGGTATTTTGAGTTATCCAGTATTCCAGAAGTTCATTCATAAGTTGTTAATTACATAATCAAAATGGGAGTAGTTTAATACCGAGTGGACTTGGGTCAATCACCCTCAAGTCCTAGAATCACGTGTCCCCTAGGTTAAGTCCCCTCTGTTGGGTATTACATTTTAGTGATCATGTCATTCATGCCTCTATACCTTTAGCAAGGTATATTGGGACCTTTCGATGGGGCGTATACATCAGACTCCACATTCTAGTAGCTCTCTTACAGTCAGATTCTAGTGCATTGACCATGATATTAATTGTAGTTCAGATCTCAGTTTCAGCATTTTATAAACTTTGTTATTGCATTCAGTTATTTCATGTTCATTAGTCTTAGTTAGTATCATATGTATCTCATGTTATTGCTCAGATATTATGCTTTGGTTCAGTTATGTCATTGTTCAACTTTATTTTACCCTACATGCTTAGTAACTTTCAAGTACTAACGCATACTCTGCGCTACATCTTCTTGTTATGTAGGTTCAGGTTCTCAGCTTCCAAATCACGCATAGATCAGTTCTCGATCTTCAGTTCAGCAACATCGGTGGTGAGTCCTTATTCTTCGAGGATGAGGGACATGATTATCTTTCTTTGCTATCAGTTTTGGTAAATTTAGCTGGGGTATGTCTGATCACTTCTAGTCAGTTTAGAGTCTTATTTCACAAATAGTTGTATTCAAATTTAGTATCTGAGTTTTACTTTTCAGTTGTTGTTAAACTCTCAGTTTTCCTATATTCAGATTTAGTATATGGGTATTCCCTATCATTTCAGATTGCATCATGATTTGCTTCCACAAAATATTTATTGATTTAGCTTATCTTTAGTGTGTTTATGATATGCTAACAGAGTTAGCTTGGGGTCACTCGTGCTTCTAGGTCATGTGTCACAATCTAGCGATAGTTTCGGGGCGTGACTACATTTTTACTGGAATGACCATAAAAATATGTAAAAACAAACAAGGTAAGAATGATAGCCCCTTTGTGATCTCTCAATACACCACCACCACTTGAGTGTCTCGTGTTCCCTTTAGCGCATCCATCAACATTAAGTATTAAGAAACCATTAAAAAAAAAGGCAAGAATGATAGCCCCTTTGGATCCCTCAAAGCACCGCCACCACCCGAGCTTCTCTTGTTCCCTCTAGTGCATCCATCAACATTAAGTATTAAAAAACTATTCAAAGGCTTATTCCAATAAATAACTTGTTTAGTATGCTAGATTAAATTCTCAGTGTAGTGACAGGTTTCATTCCAAGAATTAGGGAAGGACAACTTCAACTAGTTAGTGGAAAATATTATACACATACATTTACAACTTTGAAGAATAATTTACCTTCTAGTCATCTTGGCGTTCATATCAAGCAGAACATCTACACTTCCACAACTCCCAACAAATAATTGTAGTAATGCATTGAAGACTTATTAATTCAGGTGGTTCTTATATTTAGATAGCCACCAACTCATGATAACTTATCTAATGCTCCCGAAATTAGTGGAAATGCCACAACCATTACAAAAATAGTTCCAAATATGTTTGGCTATAGACTTCCGCAAATAAATGGTTTATAGTCTGCTAACTATGATTACTACAACAAGAACAAATGGACGAGAGATTCACTTTAAGATTTTGCATGTTATCATGTGTGGGAAGCTTATTATAGAGTGTTCTAAGCACAAAAATAGACCTTGAAGATATGTTGTTTTTTCCAGATCATCCTAGTAGTGAAGGAAGTATTTTTTTTTGTAATTTCTAACAGTATGCCAAGTTGTTTTACTAGAAAAAAAAATTCCACTTGAAGTGATCTATTTGAAGAATGATGTTGATAAGATCTTTAGGTAGGACATTTATGAGTTTAGATGCATTCCAATTACCACAATCAAAAAATTTATGAACCCTGATCTTCGTAGGAGTGTAACGATCCGAGATCACCCACAAGCCGTGACACGGCGTACTTGACCCCGAAGGGGTCTTATACAAGCCACTTAGCATTCATTTATCTCATAGGTAATAAAAATAGTGGGAATTAAAACTTTCTCAATAAAACCAACATTCAAAGACTCATTTATAATGCAACGGAGATATTAAGTTTCACATGATCATCTTATACATGATCTCAACATCATAGGGAAACGACCCTTTACAATAGAAAGAAATACTAAAATTTCTATGACATAAAGAAGGAAACGTAAGATTTATTTTTCCTCGATTCCATGAGGACGTACCAAGTCTTGGAGGAATAGAAATCCAAGCCTTTAACTAAGAATCCATTAGCAACCTCAACTTACACTTGTAGTAAAAACATGAAGAAGATGGTGTTATCACAATTAAGAATTAAGTATGATGACCATTCAAAAACATGTTAAAAATGGGACATTTGGTTATAAAACCATGAATATGCTTTATTTGGAAAATATGACAATTCATAAGCAATAAAGCATAGTTTACATCAAAACCCAAATATAAGTCATAACTTCACATAAAGGTTTCACATTTCAAGTTGACATTCTTTACAAGTATTAACATGAAATATATAAGCATATACATTAAGTAGGTCGTTTCAACACCTTAGGGTCTCCATTTAAAGTTACCCTAAGACACACTTAAGTAAGACATAAGAAGCCTATACTACCTCTTCATACCACACTTAAGTATTCCTCAAGGCTACAATGGACAAGAACCTTTACATTTCAACATAACATGCTAAGTAACTCATTCCATCAATATAAGAGAGACATGTATCACATTATAAAGATAACAAGTCAACATTCTTTGCTAGCTTCATTTAGAGGACTTTCACACCTTAGTCATTAAGACTCAAGGAACTCACCCAAGCCCTATCAAAGCCTACTCGTGCCAATTGTAGTTAGCACCCCATACTACTACCTACACTTTGTAGAAATCATCATGTGACTAGATTTCATATCCCACATAATAGGAATAATCCTTTAATAGATATAGACCATGAAAACTAAGTCATGGAATCTGTGTTTTGTCCCCACATCTTAAAGAGGGGTTCTGGTTGCCTAAAAGAGACTGGGTCATCTAGCTTTCGTAGATGTATAGCTAGGACCTATGTGGGCACATAGTTGTGGGTTATTAAAGATGTTCATTAAGATTCATCCTAACGTTACGAGACCTCTAACTAACCATATTTGCTCGGTGCTTAGCTGACGTTTCCATAGAATAGTTGCATTGACATTACATTGGTGTTCTTGAGAGGGCCACCAACATTAGGCTTATCGACCCAAGACACATACACATGAAGGGCCACCACCATTAGGTCTACCGATTAAAGGTATAATGGATAAATCATTGATGTTCCTAGAAAGATCCATCACCACTAAGTCTACCGCTCCTAGGTTCATCATTTCACGTAAGAGAGAGGCTAACACCGTTAGGTATACTGCTTTAAGGTTTCACATTCACATTTAGTACCTAGACTCCTCATGAGAGATTACTTCAACATTCATTCATTTATAGAGAGTATACCTACATTAGGTATACCAATCAAGAAATTTCTTCATACATTCATAAAGAGGCTACCAACAATAGTTTTACCAATCATGATCATTTAGACATTAAGTCAAGATACATTTAATATTCTAGAAGAAGATGCACTAGCCCACCAATTCAATATATTGATTCACCTTCTAGATACGATTGTTATTCTATTACTGGAATCACATGAACATATACTTCAAGACATGATCGTCGTAACTTCATTGAAATCACATTCGTATAACTATCAAATAAGTGCCTACACCTTAAGTGGATCACGCATCAATCTATCACAATTCTATATCAAATCTACATTAACATGAAATTAGGTCAAACTTGCCCTTTAAAGTCTATGATCTCAATTCCTTAATCACCAACTCTTCAACATAATTACACATAGATTATGATACTAATCAACAATCTAAATCAATCTACACATGAATACATCAACATTAATTCATAATCAATAAAATCCACTTCATAAGGTCAAATTTGAGAAATTGAGATAATACATAGGTTAATTGAGTTTTTCATCTCAAATCATTAACTAAACACCAATATAATCATAATTTATCATTTGAAAATCTTTGATGCAAGAACCCATGAGATAAAGTGCAATTGTATTCCTCTTGAACATGAAAATACTGGAAATTGACTCTAGGTATGAAAGCTATCCCTAGATGAAAGATCACCATACCTTCTTTGATGAGAATCCACGAAAATTAGAAAAACACCTTGAAATCCTCAACCCTATCTTGAACTTGACCTTGATCTCCAATGGAGTTCTAGAGAGAAGATATTTTGAGAGATAGGGCTTTGATTTGGGAAAAGTGAATAATGAAATTTAAAATATCTTTTTAATGTTTTAATATTCTTAAAATAACTTACTACACTTAAAATAATGACCCAAGTTCTTAAAATAATTAAATTAACAAATTAATAAAAGAACCTCATATGGCCGAGTCCCTTGGACAACAACCATGTTTGAACCACGCCCACTAGACCACAAACCATGGTTCGGTCCATGCCCCGTCATTGGGGCCCGTTGTTTGGGATTGAAGGTCAACTTTGATGGCCTGCACCCATGGACCAAGACTACTAGTCGTGGTTTGACCCACAAGCCGTAGTCATGGCCATGGTTTGGCAACTTTTGGCCAATCATGGTTTTTCCTTGGGGATTTTGGGGGTTAAGCTTAAGGTCCTCCTCAAGGATCCTTGTTGTGGTCCTTGGGAAGTCTAAGCTTTACGTCTAACCTCTAAACACCTCAACCGTTACTCAGGACAACATATAACACCTTCAAACCTCAAGAACACTCAAACGCACACACGTTAGGCTCTAGTTTCACTAATTCGTTTTTAGGGTCGTTACAAAGAGTATTTTGATCCTGAACAAAACTGGTAAAGGCTCCTTTTTTCTGTCCAATGTCCCACCAGAATGAAGCCATACCATCCCCAATCTTCCATAGTATTATCTTTTCAGTATCATTATTCATATCTATCAACCTTATCCAGTTACAAGATTGGCCATAAAAGAACAAACTAGATGTATCCAAAACTAGTACCACCTTCGAGAGTCGAATAGAAAAGGTCAGTTCAAGCTTGCCAGTGGTGCTTATTATGGAGTAAGTCACTTTAGGGATCAAGAAGAAACTTTAAGGAACCAACTTGGGGCTCTAGAGTACCAGGGAAATGAAGGTAAGGAGGAGACTAATGAACGGTTTCCACATAAGAAGTTAAAAGGGGGGAGGAAAAGGAAAAGGGGGTTTAAGGAGAAGACAAATTATCACATAGAGAAAGGAAATTCACCAAGTATCTCTAAAATTTATAACAGACCCAGGAAGATCCGAAATAGTTGACTAATGTATTCTTAGAGGAGATTAATGACTAAATAGAGCACAACATAAAACCTCCCAGGTGCACAAAACAGAAAGATGTTCCTTTGGTGGATGGCCAATACACAATGATCATTTATGGTTAAGTCAGTGTGGGAGATTCTGAGACGCAGAGTATATATAAAGAAGATGAGATATCAAGTGATATATTTGGATTAAAGGATTTACATCTAAAATAAATTTATCCATAGGAAAGTATGGAGAAGGCCAACCAAAGTTGCAAGTTCTATTAAGAGTTATGCCATCAATTATAATGTGCACACACTAGAAGATGAGGAATGCCAAAAAGCATGAGGAAGTTGGTGGCTATACATGCTCGGTAATGCAAATTCAAGATATAGTGAAGAATATTGTTAAGGGCTTTATACTTGTTGATTACATTATGGGTGTGGAATTGGCAAGTCATAGTTGCAAAACATAGAGGATATTGACCTAAGCTACAATTTGTCTAGGTTACATGCAAATTTCCTGCCAGATGGAATTTGAAATGTAATATTAATGGGATTAGTAGAGGCAATCAAGGTTTTAGTTCATATAGATTTTGTTTGAGGATTGATGGAGGATACCTTATATATGTAAAAGTAAAGGACATAGGGATGGCCAGTGTTACATCCGGGTTTACTCCTTAGACGCAATCGGTGTCGTCATCCTTTTGCAGGACTAAGACTAGCCTCTTAGTTCATGTCATTACATTCATAGGTTGAAAAATACGGAAAATTTAAAACTTTTACTTTCTCTACTTGGAGGTTTACATAGACCTCTACATACACATAATATATATATTCATATCGAATAAATATAGACTCTTCATATAGGAAGGTTACATAGCCTTCTACTTTAATTGCACACACACACACACACACACACATACACACACACATATATATATATATATATATATATATATATATATATATATATATATATATATATATATATATATATATATATATATATATATATATATATATATATATATATATATCAATTGAACAAGACCATGTATAGGTCATACGAAAGTACAATATTCAAATAACAAGGAAAGGAATGACAGAGTCAACTAGATCATAAAAAAGTCCAAAGCTAGCAGATGGCATTGCCCTCGAAAGTTGAGGACCTACCCTACTCGGATGAAAGGAAGAATCCAAGCCTTCAATGATATTTTCTTCCAAACTCTTCAACGACCGGACCTAAAATGTTTTGGACAAGGGAAAAAAATGGGGTTAGCACTCCACATGTACTAAGTATGAGATCCTATGCACATACACAAGCAAAACATGCTAAAAAGAGACTTTTTGTTAAAACATGCCACTCTACCCCATTTGGCGATTAATGCAAAGTCAAGTAAGTCATGTTAATCAACCAAACATGCTTACTATCTCAACAAGTTACACTTATCCCAACACACTTAGAATCATGATTTACTCAACTCTAACATCAAGGAATAATATCATAAGAATGAATAAGAGTTAAATATATCATAATAAGCAAGACAATTACTCACAAGTCCTTATCAAGTCAACAAGTACAATTACTAAGTAAAGCCCCATAAGATTACTCAATCAAGTATCATTAACAAGAAAACATGACCAATGTCCAACTTTACATATCATGGCATTTAGGCTTACATTTTATCTTATATTATCATTATAAACCAAGTCATATTCACAGATAAACTAATCAACATAAAGTATCAACAATATGACATGGTCATCATACTTAAACATCATATATGATCATAACATAAACATATAAGAACATCCTTCTAAGACTCCCCTCAAGACTAACTAGTGCAATGTCTAAATAGAGTCTCATACCCCTACCTAGACTAAGCTAGACCCCTTAGGTTATCAAAGTTAGAGTTCAAGTCCTTTAATTCATTTTAACTTTTGGGAAAATCTTGCCCTAACTGACATAGACCGCATGAGCTAGTGTGGAATCCGATGTCATAAAACCCTACACCAAAAGAAGGCGGACTACTTTCCACGGTAGTACCAAAACGTAAAACATACCAACTACATGGATCCACTAGCTAGTATTCCTATCGGGGAAACATAGGTCAAGAACTAGGAGATTTAGTTGGGACCCTCTTATGCGCCATGCATTATGATCTCCAATTTCAAGAGTAATGTAATGCTCCTACCTTCCCTATGTGGGACGGGACACTCCTCTATATAGTTCACTCGGTGCTAAGCTAGATTCCCTTTTTGAAATGTCTTTAGGCCTTTAATTATCAATCATAACTTAATTTATGACATAGGTTCTACCCCTTGTATAATCATCATCATCAATAGCTCAATAAGAATTGTATGAGTTTATGTCCTTTCATCACGATTCATAGAAGTGAGGTTAACACTTTAGCATTTCATAACATTTTAAGGCATATTGATAGTTTTCACTATCCTTATAGCACATACACCTTAATCAACCTCACAACATAGTCAAGATATTTCAATTCAACATCATACCATCCTACAAGCTTAATATAAGGCATACTCCAATGTATTATCATAGCTTACCAACAATTAATCACAATTGGAAGTAAAGAGAAAGATTCTAAGACTTACCAAGTCTTCCTCATAGTCTATCATCAAGGTCTTACCATCAACCCATAACTCAACCCAACTTGGGGAGTAACATCATAGCACAATGATAATCAGTAGAATAACAAGGCCAATTGCATCTCTAGAACACAATTAATCTTTAAATCACAACCTGAGACAAGGTACATAGGCTAATTTCACATTATAATTCATAACCTAAATTACATTCCAAGAACTAGCACGATAGGCCTATAATTCATCTTAACCTAATCATAATAGAACCATAGGATAGTAATCTGATCAACAACTAACTCAATTGAATCATGAATATACAACATAAGTCAACATCACTACCTAGGGTTAGGGATAGAGGATCATGTTCTTCAATTTGACGAAACCATCAACAATTATCATAAAAAAGTTGAATTACATGTAAATCTACTCAATATAACCATAAGAATTCACTAACAACTCAATCCATAACTTCAATTTCGTAATTGAATGAAACATATAAGAAAAGTCTACTTTTTGAAATCCATTTTGAAGGAACCATTTGAGGAAGGGATCTCAAAGGTGAATAGAACCCATACCTTAATGTTTCTCAACAATTTGATGAACAATCCACCCTTTTCCATCCCCGAAACCCTAGTTCTTTCTAGCCTTCAATGGTGGGTTCTTGTAGAGAGAGAAATAAGAGGGAAGGAACAAAGTTTATTTTGAGAGTTGGTTATAGGTTAATGAGGGTTAACGGTATTTATAGAGGGTCTTAATTAACTTAATTAGTTTCCCTTAAATCACTAACTAACCCCTAAACCATTTAATTAATTTAAATGAAATCATTAAAATCCATTATTGAAATTCGACCCTCACCGAAGAGACCCGGTCGACCATCTGTCAGTGGGTCGACGGATACCCCCCCCCCCTCCCGTCCTACACTTCCCTCGTCTCTATCAGAGAATTTGCAGGCGAGGCTTCCTCCAATTTTTCTAAGTATGGGATGACGGTGTCCTCGACGCCTTGTCGTCCCTTTCCGTCAAGTGTAATAGTAGCTAGGCAAACTAGGGCCTTCACAAATATTTCTAAGTGAGGGATGACGGTGGCCTTCAACGCCCCTTCGAGCCACTTACGAACCGTCGATGTACACTGCGAGTTAGTGCTGCAGCAAGCTGCAGGGTTTCTCCCAAAGGGACCTTGGTTGGTCCTTGGGGAGTCGTACCCAGATATTCCAATCATGAAACAACTCAAACACCCATTATCTACCTTTCCACCCATTTTCGTACATTTCCGACTCCTAAAAGTTAATAAAAAATAAGCTAAGGCAAACTAACATCTCTTTGAACCAACTTCCCGGACATTTTTGTTTTTAATCCTTCTAAATGACGTATATTCATTAAAATGGACTTAGAAACAATGTTAAGACTTTATGACACCTATGTTAGGATTTTCCATGAGTCTTGGATTTTCAATGTGTTACATTATCCCCCCCCCCCTAGGAACATTCGTCCCCGAATGACACTAAAACTCTTTTAATGGAAGGAATAGACCCAAGACTATCAGCCCAACCAATCAACAATATCAATTTAACATAAATCATATCACTTCAATTAAGCAAATATCATAACTCATATTACAACACCTAAGGCTCAAAACACTTCATCATGAGGCACTTCCTTCTCATAACATTTATGAGCTCAACATACATCACATGAGTCAATTAGCACAAAGTTCAACTTAACAACATGCTACCTATCATTTCATAGAGACTCACCATATTAAAATGCACAACATAACTCAAAGCAAGCAAAAATAAAAATTTAAGTTTTTAATAGCAATACTATAGTGACTTCATTGTAAGACTTACTTTGAGGTTTTAAAAAAATGTCATTTTTTTTGCAACACTTCACCCAAAAATCAAGAAACACAAATCTTTGTCATACTTATATAATTAAAAAGAATGGCTAACCTTAATTCTCAAAAGATGAGGATAACGGGATTTTACATCGACCTCGGCCTCCCATGTAGCACCCTCAACTAATTGATTTTTCCATAACACTTTTACGGAAACCACCTCTTTATTCATCAACTCCTTGACTTGCCTATCAAGAATTTGAACCGGGACTTCCTCATAAGAAGGTTATCCTTGACACCAAGACCCTCAATAGGAAGAATGGATAGAAACATGGAAAACTGGATGAACCGAAGCCAATTCATCAGGAAGTTTCAATTCATAACCTTACCAACCCTTTGCAAGATTTCATAGGGACCCACATAACGAGGACTCAATTTCCCTTTCTTGCGAAACCTAATCACCCCTTTAATTGGTGAAATTTTTAAATACACTTTATCACTTTCTTCAAACTCCGAATCTCTTCTCCTATTATTGGCATAAGACTTTTGCCGACTATAGGCCATTTGTAAGCGATTCCTTATGATATGAACCTTTTCCAAAGTCTAGTAAATCAACTCGAGACCAAGAAGTGATGGCTTACCCACTTCAAACCATCCAATATGAGACCTACACCTCCTACCATACAAGGCTTCATAGGGAGCCATGGAAATAGATGAATGAAAATTGTTATTATAGGCAAACTTCACTAAAGGTAAATGCCTGTCCCAACTCCCTTTAAAATAAATAATGCAAGCTCTAAGCATATCTTCAAGGGTTTTTATCGTACACTCGGCTTGACCATCTATTTGGGGATGAAAAGTGGTGCTCAACTTCTCCGTAGTACCTAACCCTTTTTTGAACGACCTCCAAAATCTAGATGTGAATTGTGCACCCCGATCTGATATGATGGATAACGAAATTTTACATCGGCCTCGGCCTCCCATGTAGCACCCTTAACTAAGTGGTTTTTCCATAACACTTTTACAAAAACCACATCTTTATTCCTCAACTTATTGACTTGCGTATCAAGAATTTGAAGTGGGACTTTCTCATAAGATATGTTATCCTTGACACCAATACCCTCAATGGGAAGAATGGACTAGGATTACCGATACACTTTTTCAACATAGAAACATGGAAAACCGGATGATCGAAGCCAATTCATTAGGAAGTTTCAATTCATAGGCAACCTTACCAACCCTTTGCAAGATTTCATAGGGACCCACATAACTAGGAACCAATTTTCCTTTCTTGCGAAACCTAATCATCCCTTTCATTTTGGTGAATTTTTTTTAATAAACTTTATCACCTTATTTAAATTCCAAATCCATTCTCCTATTATCGGCATAAGACTCTTCAGACTATAGGCTGTTTGTAACCGGTTCCATATGATATGAACCTTTTCCAAATTCTTGTAAATCAACTCAGGAGCAAGAGTGATGGTTCACCCACTTCAAACCATCCAATAGGAGACCTAAACCTCCTACCATACTAGGCTTAATAGGGAGCCATGGAAATAGTTGAATGAAAACTGTTGTTGTAGGCAAACTCCACTAAAAGTAAATGCCTGTCCCAACTCCCTTTAAAATAAATAATGCAAGCTCTAAGCATATCTTCAAGGGTTTTATCGTACACTCCGCTTGACCATCCATTTGGGGATGAAAAGCGGTGCTCAACTTCTCCGTAGTACCTAACCCTTTTATTAACGACCTCCAAAATTTAAATGTGAATTATGCATCTAATTTGATATGATGGATAATGGAATGCCATGGTGGCACACAATCTCAACTAGGAAGATTCTTGCATAATCCTCCACCGAATATGAAGACTTGACGGGGATAAAGCGAGCGGATTTAGTCAATCGATCCACAACCACCCATATGGAATCATAGGACTTTTCGGTCCGGGGTAAACCTACTACAAAGTACATATTGATGTCTTCTCACTTCCAAGTTGGAATGTGGATTTCTTGTAGTAAGCCACCCTGCTTTAGGTAGTTGGCATTTACTTGTTGTCAATTTTGACACTTAGCGACAAATTCCGCTATGTCCCTTTATAGACCTTCCCACCAATATATTTCCCTTAGGTCATGGTGCATTTTTGTCGTTCCCTGATGAATTGAGTAGCGGGACCCATGTGCTTCTACTATGATTGGATCCCTCAACCCATATACATTGAGAACACATAAACTCTCTTGGAACTTTAGCACACCATCCCCCAGTAGGGAGAATGATTCATTCAACTTGCTAAGAACAGATTCTTTCAACTCCATATAGGATAAGTCAAGGTGTTGTTTGGACTTCACCTCAACCACTAAAGATGACTCGGAGTTGTGATGAACTACGACACCCCCATCCGGAGCACTTTCCAACCTCACCCCCAACCTAGCAAACCTAAGTACTTCCATTGATAGGTCCTTTTTGGCTTCATCAAGATGGGATACACTACCCATAGTCATCCAACTTAGGGCATCCGCAACTACATTAGCCTTGTTGGGATGATAAAGGACTCTCATATCATAATCTTTCAACAAATCAAGCCACCTTCTTTGTCGGAGATTTAACGCCTTTTGGGTAAACACGTATTGGAGACTCTTATGATTGGTAAAAACATCCACATGAACTCCATACAAATAATGCCTCAAAAATTTCAAAGCAAGCACCACGACTGCTAATTCAAGGTCATGAGTGGGGTAATTCCTCTCATGTACCTTTAGTTGCCTTGAGGAATAAGCTATCACCTTCTTGTTTTGCAATAGCACACACCCCAAACCCACTCAGGATGCGTCATAATACACCACAAAACCCTTTGTACCATCCGGTAAGTTCAACACTAGAGCGGAAGTAAGCTTATCTTTCAACAATTGGAAGCTCTTTTCACATGCCTCCGACCACTCAAACTTTTTACTCTTTTGGGTCAAAGAAGTCAAAGGAGATGCAATGGACGCGAAACCATCCACGAATCTCCGATAGTAACCTGTTAAACCCAAGAAACTTCTGATGTCAGTCGGAGTTAATGGTCTACGCTAATTTTTCACCGCTTCTATTTTTCTTGGGTCTACTTCAACTCCTTCACTAGAAATTATGTTCCCAAGGAAAGTAACTGATCTCAACCAAAACTCACACTTACTATATTTAGCATACAATTGATGTTCTTTAAGGGTTTGCAACACTACCCTTATCATATGATCTTTCTCATTCTTTAAGTATACCAAGATATCGTCAATGAAGACAATGACAAACAAATCTAGGTAATTTCAAAATACTCTATTCATTAGGTCCATAAATGCCGCCGGAGAATTAGTGAGACCGAAAGACATGACAAGGAACTCATAATGCCCATACCTCGAAAGTCCATCTTCGGTACATCCTCCCCTCTCACCCTGAGTTGATGATACCCCATCCTGAAATCTATCTTTGAAAAATAAATCGCCCCTTGGATTTGTTCAAATAAGTCATCAATCCGATGGAGGGTGTACTTATTCTTAATGGTTACCTTGTTGAGTTGACGGTAGTTAGTACACATTCTCAAAGACCCATCCATCTTTTTGACAAATAACACCGGAGAACCCCATGGAGATATACCTTATGAAGCCTTTGTCAAGCAAATCCTTGAGTTGAGCCTTCAACTATTTCAATTTAGCTGGAGCCATCCGATATGGAGGGATTTAAATGGGATTTGTTTATGTTAGAAAATCGATACCAAAATCAATTTCCCGTCAGGAGGAATATCGGGAAGTTCATTAGGAAAAACCTACAAAAATTCATTCACTACGGGGACTGACTTAATAGGAGGAATTTCGGAATCCAAATCTTTGACTCTTACAATGTGATAGATACAACCCTTTGGGATCATTTTAAATGCTTTTAGACAAGATATGATGCGACCTCTAGGAATTGAATTTCCCCCCTTCCACTCAACAACGGGTTCATTTGGGAAGTTAAACCTCACCACTCTTGTCCTACAATCAATGGATGCAAAACATGCATGCAACCAATCCATACCCAATATAATATCAAAATCAAGCATATCGAGTTCTACTGGATCGACATAAGAAACTCTATTAGGCAATGAAATAGGACAATTTCAATAGATTCTTTTAGCAGCAACCGACTCTCCCACCGGAGTAGACACTAGAAAAGGCTCATGTAAAATATTGGTTAAAGCATCAAACTTTTTAGCTACTAGTGGTGTAACAACGGACAAAGTAGCACCCAAATCAAGTAAAGCAAACACATCAAGAGTAATGATTTTCAACATACCGGTCACCACATCGGGAGAGGTCTCTTGCTCACCTCTAGAGCGGAGAGCATAGAAGCGATTTTTATTTGGAGCATCACTAGAATCACTTGGTTGAACTTGTCCAATACCCTTGTCATGACTCTTCAAGTTTGGAAAATCTCTCATTTTGTGACAACTTTTGCCACAACTACAGCAATTATCCGTCCCCTTAAGGCACCAACATAGTGCTTTTTACCACACTTTATACAAGTTGGCTTCTCCTTTGGTGAATTAGAACATTTTCCTTTCTTAAATTTAGGGTTAGAAACCCCATAACCACTAGCGCTGGGAATTTGTAGGGACTTGGTTTGAACCCCTCTTCTAAATTTAGGCTTATCTTTTATTTCAAACCTATTATTTGAGGAACCTCCATCAAATGACCTAGCCCTCTTAGCATGTCTACTTTTTCTCTTATATCTTGCCTCCTCAACCCTTTTTCCATAAACCATAAGACGGGAAACGTTCATGTTATCATGTAGCATGGCCGATTGGCACTCCTCTTGTAAGTCCTCCGACACGCCCATCATAAAACGGCTCATTGCATCTCTAGGATCGGAGACTAAAGAAGGAGTATATTTGGAAAACTTAACAAATTCCAAAGAGTACACATGAACACTCCTCCGTCATTAACGAAGATTGATGAACCATCACCTTATCCTCCCTCATCTCTCTAGGAAAAAACCGATCTAGAAATGCCATCTTAAAGATCTCCCAAGTTACCCGACCACCCCTCAACGACCTTTTGTCCCTCTAATGCACATACCAAGTTTGGGCCACATCCTTGAGTTGATATGAGACCAACTCGGCCTTCTCACTTGAAGTCACCCCCATAGCATATAGTAGACCTTATCAAGGAATTCTTGGGGGTCTTAATCAACCTTAGACCCATAAAAAGTAGGAGGGTTCATACGAGTGAAGTCCCTTAGACAGGAAGCCATAGTAGTGACTTGTTGATGAGTATGAAGAGCAACATCCCGGTTCGCTTGAGCCGTCATAGCTTGGGCTTAACCTGATGCAACTTGTGCTTGGGTAGTCATAGCTTAGGCCATTTGAGCAAGAATAGCCTTCATCTCCGCCTCAGTCATAGGTGGAGGGTTAGACAGGGCTTGATCAACATTAGCATTCTCCTCAAGTGGAGGAACTTTCTCATCATGGGGAGGAGCTCCCACATTAGCAACTTCCTCCTTAAGTCTTCGAACTGAATTCCTTCGAGTGTTCATGCTTCATATAAGCACAACAATATGATTAGATGCAAAAGCACACCTTAAGCATACTATATTGGCACAATATAAGATTTCCAAGAAAGAGAGTGATTCCTAAGCATCATATAGGTTCCTACTGATAAGTGTGGAGCACTTCATAATTAAGAATACAAACCTACATAGATGTGGTAGAGAGAGAGACATAACTCAACGGTATTAAACCTCATGCTCTGATACCAAGTTTGTCACATCTGGGTTTACCGCCTAGACGCAACCCGCGTCGTCATTCTTTTTATGGACTAAGAGTAGCCTCTTGGTTCATGTCATTACATTCATTGGTTGAAAATGCGGAAAAATTTAAAACTTTTACTTTCTCTAATTGGAGGCTTACATAGACCTCTACATACACATAATATATATATTCATATTGAGTATACATAGACTCTTCATATAGGAAGGTTACATAGCCTTCTACTTTTATTGCACATATATATATATATATATATATATATATATATATATATATAATATAGAAATAGTCTCAACGATTGTCTCATCTCATACCATATAAACGAATGTCACAATAAGACCATGTATATACCATGGCAGCACACAATCTCATCTAGGAAGATTCTTGCATAATCCTCCGCCGAATATTCAGACTTGACGGGGATAAAGCGAGCGGAGTTAGTCAATCGATCCACAACCACCCATATGGAATCATAGGACTTTTGGGTCCGAGGTAAACCTACTACAAAGTCCATACTGATGTCTTCCCACTTCCAAGTTGGAATTTGGATCTCTTATAGTAAGCCACCCGGCATTAGGTGTTTGGCCTTTACTTATTGGCAATTTCGACACTTAGAGACAAATTCCTCTATGTCCCTTCTTAGACCTTTCCACCAATATATTTCCCTTAGGTCATGGTACATTTTTGTCGATCCATGATGAATTGTGTAGCGGGACCCACGTGCTTCTTCTAAGATCTGATCCTTCAACCTATCTTCATTGGGAACACATAATCTCCCTTGGTACTTTAGCACACCATCCCCCCGAGGGAGAATGATTCATTCAACTTGCCAAGAACGAATTATTTCAACTCCATCAAAGCTAAGTCAAGGTGTTGTTTGGACTTCACCTCAACCACTAATTATGACTCGGAGTTATGATGAACTACGACACCCCCATCCGAAGCACTCTCCAACCTCACCCCCAACCTAGCCAACCTATGCACTTCCCTTTCTAGGTCCTTTTTGGCTTCATCAAGATGGAATACACTACCTATAGTCATCCGACTTAGGTTATCCACAACTACATTAGCCTTGTCAGGGTGATAAAGTACATTCATATCATAATCTTTCAACAACTCAAGCCACATTCTTTGTCTGATATTTAAATCCTTTTGGATAAACACATATTGGAGACTTTTATGATCGGTAAAAACATCCACATTAACCCCATACAAATAATTCCTCCAAATTTTCAAAGCAAACACCACGACCGCTAATTCAAGGTGATGAGTGGGGTAATTTCTCTCATGTACCTTTAGTTGCCTTAAGGATTAAGCTATCATCTTCCTGTTTTCCGTAAGCACACACCCCAAACCCATTCGGGATGCGTCATAATACACCACAAAACCATTTGTACCCTTCGGTAAGGTCAACACCAGAGCGGAAGTAAGATTATCATTCAATACTTGGAACCTCTTCTAAAATGCCGCCGACCACTCAAACTTTTTACTCTTTTAGGTGAAAGCAGTCAAAGGAGACGCAGTGGACGCGAAACCATCCACAAACCTACCATAGTAACCCGTTAAATCTTAGAAACTCCTAATGTCAGTCAGAGTTAATTGTCTAGGCCAATTTTTCTTCGCTTCCATTTTACTTGGGTTTACTTCAACTCCTTCACTAGAAATGATGTGCCTAAGAAAAGTAATCGATCTCAACCAAAACGCATACTTACTATATTTGGCATACAATTGATGTTCTTTAAGGGTTTGCAACACTACCCTCAAATGACCCAAATGATCTTCCTCATTCTTCGAGTATACCAGATATCGTCAATGAAGACAATGACAAATGAATCTAGGTAATTTTGAAATAATCTATTCATTAAGTCCATAAATGCAGTCAGAGCGTTAGTGAGATCGAAAGACATGAGCAAGAACTCATAATGCCCATACCTAGTCCGAAAGGCCATCTTCAGTACATCCTCCCCTCTCACCCTGAGTTGATGATACCCCGACCTCAAATCTATCTTTGAAAAATAACTCGCCCCTTAAAGTTGGTCAAATAAGTCATCAATCCAAGGGAGGGGGTACTTATTCTTAATGGTGACCTTGTTGAGTTGACGGTAGTCAATACACATTCTCAAAGACCCATCCTTCTTTTGACAAATAAAACCGGAGTACCCCATGGAGATATACTAGGACTTATGAAGCCTTTGTCAAGCAAATCCTTGAGTTGAGCCTTCAACTCTTTAAATTCAGTCAGAGCCATCCGATGTGGAGGGATTGAAATGGGATTTGTTTCCGGTAACAAATCGATACCAAGATGAAATTTTCGTTAAGGAGGAATATCGGGAAGGTCATTAGGAAAAACCTCCGGAAATTTATTCACTACGGGGACCGACTAAATAGGAGGAATTTCAAAATTCAAATCTTTGACTCTTACAATGTGATAGAGACAACCTTTGAGATAATTTTACATACTTTTATACAAGATATGATGCGGCCTCTAGGAATAGAATTTCCCCCTTCCAATCAACAACGGTTTCATTTGGGAAGTTAAGTCTTACCACTCTTGTCCTACTATCAATGGATGCAAAACATGCATGCAACCAATCCATACCCAATATAATATGAAAATCATGCATATCGAGTTCTAGTAGATCGACATAAGAAACTCTATTGGGCAATGAAATAGGCAAATTTGGATAGACTGTTTTAGCAACAACCGACTCTCCCACCGGAGTAGACACTAGAAAAGGCTCATGCAAAATATCGGGTAAAACATCAAACTTTTTAGCTACTAGTGGTGTAACAAAGAACAAAGTATCACCCAGATCAATTAAAGCATACACATCAAGAGTAAAGATTTTTAACATACCGGTCACCATATCGGGAGAGGTATCTTGCTCAGCCTTAGAGCGGCGAGCATAGAAGCAGTTCTTCTTTGGAGCATCACTAGAATCACTTGCTTGAGTTTTGCCACTACCCTTGTCATGATTCTTAAAGTTTGGACAATCTCTCATTTTGTGACCACTCTTGCCACAACTAAAGCAATTATCCGTCCCATTAAGGCACTCACCATAGTGCTTTTTTCCACACTTTCCACAAGTTGGTTTCTCCTTTGGTGAATAAGAACCTTTTCCCTTCTTAAATTAAGGGTTAGACACCCTATCACCACTATCTCTTGGGAATTTGTTAGGGACTTAGTTTGAACCCCGCTACTTAAATTTAGGCTAATCTTGTATTTCAAACCTATTATTTGAGGAGCCTCCATCAAATGACCTAGCCCTCTTAGAATCTCTACTTTTACACTTAGCTCTTGTCTTCTCAACCTTTTTTGCATAAACCGTAAGAAAGGAAATGTTCATGTTGTCATGTAGCATGGCCTATTGGCACTCCTCTTGTAAGTCCTCCGACACCCTCGTCACAAAATGACTCCTTTCATCTCTAGGATCGGAGACTAAAGAAGGAGCATATTTGGAAAACTTAACGAATTCAAAAGAGTACTCATGATCACTCCTCCATCCTTGGCGAAGATTGATGAACTCCGTCACCTTCTGCTCCCTTATATTTTTAGGGAAAAACCAATCTAGAAACGCTGTCTTACAGATTCCCAAGTTACCAAACCACCCCTCAACGGTCTGTTGTCCCTCCAATGCACATACCAAGTTTGGGTCACATCTATGAGTTTATATGAGGCCAACTCGGCCTTCTCACTTGAAGTCACCCCCATAGCATATAACATTTTGTATTCCTCATCAAGGAATTCTTGGGGGTCTTCATTAACCTTAGACCCATAGAAAGCAGGAGGGTCCATCCGAGTGAAGTCCCTTAGATGGATTGAGCCGTCATAGCTTGGGCTTGTACCGCTGTGACTTGTGCTTGGGTAGTCATGGCTTGGGCCATTTGAGTAAGAATAGCCCTCATCTCCACCTCCGTCATAGGTGGAGGGTTAGCCGGGGCTTGATCAACATTAGCATTCTCCTCAAGTGAAGGAACTTGCTCATCATGGGGAGGAGCTCCCACATTAGCAACTTCCTCCTCAAGTCTTCGAGCCGCATTCCTTCGAGTGTTCATGCTTCCGATTAAAAGCACAACATAAGTATACTCTATTGGCATGATATAAGATTTCCTAGAAAGAGAGTGATTTCTAAGCATCATATAGGATCCTACTCATAAGTATGGCGCGCTTCACAATTATGAATACAAACCTACATAGACGTGGTAGAGAGAGAGACATAACTCAACGGTATTCAACCTCATGCTCTGATACCATGTTTATCACATCCAGGTTTACCGCCTAGACGCAACCGGCGTCGTCATCCTTTTGATGGACTAAGACTAGCCTCTTAGTTCATATCATTACATTCATAGGTTGAAAAATGCGGAAGAATTTAAAACTTTTACTATCTCTAATTGGAGGTTTACATAGACCTCTACATACACATAATATATATATTTATATCGAGTATACATAGACTCTTCATATAGGAAGGTTACATAGCCTTCTACTTTTATTACACACACACACACACACACACACACATATATATATATATATATATATATATATATATAATATAGAAATAGTCTCAATGATTTCTCATCTCATTCCATCTAAACGAATGTCAAAATATGGGCATAACCCTTACATCAATTCAACAAGACCATGTATAAGTCATATGAAGGTACAATATTCAAATAACAAGGAAAGAAATGATAGAGTCAATAAGCTCATAACAATGTCCAAAGCTAGAATATGGCATTGCCCTCGAAAGTTTAAGACCTACCCTACTTGGAAGAAAGAAAGAATCCAAGCCTTCAATGATATCGCCTTCCAAACTCTTCAACGACCAAAACCTAAAATTTTTAGGACAAGGGAAGAAAATGGGGTTAGTACTCCACATGTACTAAGTATGAGTCTTATGCACATACACAAGCAAAAATGGTAAAAAGGGACTTTTTATTAAAACATGTCACTTTACCCTTTTTAGGGGCTTAAAGTAAAGTCAAGTAAGTCATATTAATCAATCAAACGTATTTACTATCTCAACAAATAACACTTATCGCAACACACTTAAAATCAATATTTACTACAACTCTAACATCAAGGAATTATCACAAGAATGAATAAGAGTTAAACATATCATAATAAGTAAGACAACTACTCACAAGTCCTTATCAAGTCAACAAGTGCAATGACCAAGCTAGGCCTCATAAGCTTACTCAATCAAGTATCAATAACAAGAAAACATGACCAAAGTCCAACTTTACATATCATGGCATTTAGGCTTAAATTTATCTTATATTATCATTATAAACTAAGGCATATTCACAAATAAACAAATCAACATATAGTATCAACAATATGACATGGTCATCATATATACATCATATATTATCATAACATAAACATATAAGAACATCCTTCTAAGACTCCCCTCAAGACTAATAAGTGGATACCCCTACCTAGACTAAGCTAGACCCGTTAGGTTATCCAAGTTAGAGTTCAAGTCCTTTAATTCATTTTAACTTTTGGGAACATCTTTCCCTAACCGACATAGACCACATGAGCTAGTGTAGAATCCGGTGTCATGAAACCCTATACCGAAAGAAGGCGGACTACTTGCAAAGGTAGTACCAAAAGTAAAATATAGCAGCTACGTGGATCCACTAGCTAGTATTCATATGGGGGCAACATAGTTCAAGAACTAGGAGATTTAGTTGGGACCCACTTTATGCGCCATGCATTATGATCTCCAATCTCAAGAGTAATGTAGTGCTCCTACCTTCCCTATGTGGGAAGGGACACTCCTCTATCTAGTTCACTCGGTGCTAAGCTAGAGTCTCTTTTTTAAATGTCTTTAAGTCTTTATATCATCAATCAAAACTTAATTTAGGTCATAGGGTCTACCTCTTGTATAATCATCATCATCAATAGCTCAACAAGACTTGTATGAGTTTAAGTCCTTTCATCACAATTCATCTAAGTGAGGTTAACACTTTAGCATTTCATAACATTTTAAGGCATATTGATAGTTTTTAACATTCCTATAGCACATACACCTTAATCAACCGCACAACATAGTCAAGACATTTCAATTAAACATCATACCACACTATAATCTTAATATAAGGCATACTCCAATGTAATATCATAGCTTAACAACAAGAAATCACAATTAGAAGTAAAGATAGTCTAAGACTTACCAAGTCTTCCTCATAGTCTATCATCAAGGTCTTACCATCAACCCATAACTCAACTAACCTTGGGGAGTAGCATCATAGCACAATGATAATCACAGAATAACAAGTTCAATTGCATCTCTATAAATCAATTCATCTTTAGATCACAACTTGAGACAAGATACATTAATTAATAATCGAAATTACATCTCAAGAACTAGATTTATAGTCCTATAATTCATCGTAATTCAAACATAATAGCACCATATGATAGTAATCTAATCAACAACCAACTCAATTGAATCATCAACATACAACATAAGTCAAGATCACTAACTAGGGTTAAGGATAGAGGATCATGCTCTTCAATTTGACCAAACCATCAATAATTATCATCAACAAGTTTAATTACATGTAAATCTACTAAATATAACCCTTAGAATTCACCAACAACTCAATCCATAACTTCAATTTCGTAATTGAATAAAACCCATAAGAAAACTCAACTTTTTAAAATCCATTTTGAAGGAACCCTTTGAGGAAAGGATCTCAAAGGTGAATAAAACCCATACCTTAATGTTTCTCAAAAATTTGATAAAGAATCCACCCTTTTCCAGCCCCAAACCCCAGTTCTTGCTAGCCTTCAATGTTGGGTTCTTACAGAGACAGAAATAAGAGAGAAGAAAGAGACTTTATTTTGAGAGTTCGCTTTAGGTTAATGAGGGTTAAGGGTATTTATAGGGGGGCTTAATGAAATTAATTAGTTTCCCTTAAATCACTAACTAACCCCTAAACTATTTATTTAATTTAAATGAAATCATTAAAATCCATTAGTGAAATTTGACCCTCACCGAAGAGACCCCGTCGACGGTTCGTCGGTGGGTCGACGGACACCCCACCCCCTCCATCCTGAACTTCTGTCATCTCTATCAGAGACTTTGCAGGCGAGTCTTCCTCCAATTTTCTAAGTATGGGATGACGATGGCCTCGATGCCCCGTCTAACCAATGACGCCCCGTCGTTCCTTCCCGTCCAGTGTAACAATAGATAGGAAAACAAGGGCCTTTCACAAATCTTTTCAAGTAAGGGACGACGGTGTCCTTCGACGCCCCGTCGAGCCACTTACGGACCGTTGTCTGCCCCGTCGATGTACATTGCCAGTTAGTGCTGCATCAAACTGCAGGGGTTCTCTTCGAGGGCCCTTGGTTGGTCCTTGGGGAGTCGTACTCTGACGTTCCAATCATGAAACAAGTCAAACACCCATTAGCTACCTTTCCACCCATTTTCGTACATTTTTTACTCCTAAAAGTTCATAAAAAAAAGCTAAGGCACACTAACATCTCTTTGAACCAACTTTTCCAGACATTTTGGTTCTTAAACCTTCTAAATGACCTATATTCATTAAAAATGGACTTAGAAACAGTGTTTAGACTTTATGAAACCTATGTTAGGCTTTTCCATGAGGCTTGGATTTTCAAGGTGTTACAGCCACGAATACTGAGGTTGAGTCGATGGCTATTCAAGATGCGCTAGAATACGGCCAAGAGTAGAATTTGAATGAGGTAACTATTGAAATAAATCCATTACTTGTGAGTAATATCATTCAAAGACAATGGATAATACCATGGAAGACTACAAAGATAGTCGAGAAGATCATCATGACTATGCAGTTGTTGGAGGCATGTATTGTTCATGCATTTAGAGAAGACAATACTTCAGCGGATGCATTAGTAAATCAAGTGGTGGAATCACAGGTAACAGCTCTGTACATGGATTTTGAAGAGTTACGTGCAAACATGAAAAGGATTGTATACATGGACAAAACTCAAGTTTCAAAATCATAATCAAGGCAAGGAAGATAAACACTAGGGATCGAGATGTACATGGATTTTCAGGAGTTACATGCAAACATGAAAAAGATTGTATACATGGACAAAGCTCAAGTGTTAACATCATAATCAAGGAAAGGAAGACAAATCCACATGAAGACTCTCAAAGAAATCAATAAAGTACATAAAGGAAGACCCATAAGTAGATGCAATTGACATTAGTGCGCACACATATACATGGCTACTAACATGGGAGCAAAAGGAAATCACAGTGGAAATATTAACAGAGTATGTCTTGAAGAAGACATCAAGATTGTGACAAATAACCTAGCTAGGACTAAATGCTCTAGCTATCAAAAACCTTCACAAAAAGTAAAGGATAGTTCGGTCTTGGTTAGCCATAAAGAGATTGGGGAGTGCAATAACAAGAGGGAACCAAATGCTCGAAATCGCCTGAATAGAATGAAAAACATCACATACCCAAAGGAAGAGGGAGAAGGGTGAATGAAAGGAAAATGGAGAAAATGGACTTACAGGAAGCCCGAAGCAACATAAGCACAAGCATGACATATCGGTCCTTTGGGATGACCCCCGACCACCTCAGAGCACAAAATGGAAAGGGTTTGGAGAGAAAAACAACAAAAAGGAAAAAGATGGGAGGAACTTACCTTGTAATATTGGAGATAATAAATGGAGTCTCCAAGAAACACCAAGTTGATCCAGAGAAGGAGACGACGAAGTTACAAGTTCCAATGACAAGCAACATGCAACATTGGAAAGAGAAACGACCAACTCTTAGGAAAGTCTAGAGACACTATTCTTAGCTGAAGAGGTCTTTTATTCATGTTGGTATGATAATAATGGGTTGGGTTAATTTGTACCCGACCTCAGCTTTTAGACTTATGGGCTTTGTCCTAACTTTCTTTTTTGGAAAAACTAGTGAACTAGTCAAAATAAATAACATAATTAGTGTAAGTATTCATACTTTATAAATATTAGTAATAATGTAAAAAATGTCATTATTTTTAAAACTTTGTGTATTTTAATTTTCTTCCTACTTTATTTCCCATTGACACGTTTCACAGTAGTTCTCTCATATTTTTAAGAAAAAATTCTCCGTCTCTTATTATCTTCTTAGATTCTTAATTCTCTATTTCATTTATAAAAAAAAAATCTCACACCCATCTTTCTATATTCAGATTTCTGTCTCCAATTATTTTTAAAAAAAATATCTATCTCATATTTATCTTTTCAGATTTTCCTCTAAGATTCAAGTTGCCCATATCTCTCTTCCGTAAATTTTGATTTTTTTTCATAAATTGGATCAACAAGAATCCCTTTGATTAAGGTATCCCTAATCTTTATCCTATTTTTTAGATTTCTTTTATGATTTTATTGCATGTATAAAATTTTAAAATTATTGTATGTATTTTCCAATCTCGTTTATCACTCGACAATGGATGAATCCAAGAGGCTTACTAGAGGTATCCAACTTAATCAACAAATTTTTGGCGATTTTTCATCCTTTAATCTATTTGTTACTCAAGAAATAGCGGATAATGTAGGATCCACTACTAAAAGGTGGAAAGAGAGACGATCAAAACATTTACAGGACCCAATCAGTGTGTCAAATCTTCATCTAATTCAATTCAGAACAAAAATGTAGAATCCTTGTCTACTTGTGGGGATATTGAAAAAGATGCCGAAGACCGAATAGTTGTCGAAGAGGATGAAAACGAAGAGGTATCTAATTATTTTTGCATGTGTAGTTTTTTACATGTTAAGTTGAAGTTTTTAAAGATAAAGTTTATTTTCAAATAATTTATGCTAGTCTGCAGTTTTAGTTTTTTTTTTTTTTTTTTTGTATTCAAATCATTTTAATATGTGTATTGATATTGATTAGATTTGAAAATGTTTATGGACAATGTACACGTTTGTTAGTATATATTTGATATTTTCAACTTCTTTTTTTTTTTTTTTTGTATTTCGGGGATATTTTTGTTAGCTTTTTTAATATATCAATTTTTTGGAATCATCCATTTCTAGTTCTTTATGTATTGGTATTGAATATATCTGCAAATTTTGTGGAGCTGTACACTTTTATTAGTATGTATTTTGTATTCCTTATTTTATTCTTTTTCGTATTTTGGAGATATTTTTGTTATCTCTTATAATGTACCAAATTGTTGAAATAATCGATTTCTAGTTCTGTACACATAGAGCATTATGCTCTATAAATAAAGATATATACTAATTGTATTCATTATATTATGCACTTTTGTTTCATTATATATTTTGTACTTATTAGGTCATATTTGATGTATTCATTAAATCATAGGTGCTTGCTCATGCTGAGTGATTGTCTTATGGATAAAGAAATTTGTCCGGTAAATTTGATTTAATGATTTAAGGTTAAGATACGCTGGACTCTTCTTTGGAACTATACACAACAGAAGAATGATGTTGGAGCCATTAGTGATAGTGAGGCACCCCTAAGGCATAACAGGCCTCAGATAGTTCGGATTGATAGTGAAACAATTGAAATATCTTAGTTGTGTGTTTGTAGAGTTGATCTTGTTTTATAATGAACTATTTTGTCTATTTTTTCATTATGAACTATTTTATCAACTATATTATGCAAAATCATCATTTTGATCTTATAAAGTGTTGATTCATCAATAAATAGTTTTAATACATATATCTGTATTTCATTAATTGTGAAGTGTTGAACTCTAAAAAATACATTATGCAAAGTCATTATTTGTTCTCAATAGAGTATTTAAATACAAAAGTTTGTGATTTCAAATACAAAAATAGGTCGGCTACCTCTCAAACACGAATACAATTTGTCGTGAACAATTTTGTATTTCGTTTTGATCAATATAGTTGTAACCTTTGTTACTTTTAGAAAGACATGTCAACTACACAAGGTCAATTTGAAGTAATAAATTTAAATGAATATATAATAAATGACAATACAAACTGAAATCTGAATACATAATCGTTTTCTTTTTACATATAATGAACTAGATCAGTTTTGTATTTCGTACTGATTAATATAGTTGTATCTAATGTTACCTTCAGAAAAGCAAGTCACACAAGGTCAATATTTAAACGAATGTATAATTAATGACAATACAAATTGACATCTGATTACATAATTGTATTCATTTTACATATAGTGAACTTGAACAGTTTTGTATTTCGCATTGATCAATATTGATGTATCCAATGTTATTACCAGAATAACAATTCAATAGGCCAACTTGAAGTAATATATTTAAACAAATGCATAATAAATTACAATACAAATTGATATCAGAATACAATTCTAAATATAGTATTTATTGAATATGATTAAAAAGATAGACAAACAAAATCGTCCATCACATTTAAGAAAAAAAAATACAAAAGTTGTTTGTCGATAATTTTGTCATCCTGTTTCATTAAAATAATACTCAACAAACTGAAATTTTATTAATCAAAATATAAATAATTGATGATGAGAGAGCCATCAGCTATGGAGAAGACTGAATAGTTTTTAGTTTTTGAATTTTGTAACGCTGAGACTTTTAAGGAATTTTTTCCTTTTAAAAAACTTCCCTCCTCTAAATTTCTCATTTTTGTTATTTAACAATTGTATTCATTCAATTAAAATAAAAAATAAAAATTTAAATACGATACATAATAAATGAAAATTTTGATATTTCTACTAAATATTGAAAATGTTGACATTGAATCCTACTAAATGTCAAAATATTGACATTTTGAATGCTTCTTTTTTCGTGTCTATTGTTAATAAAATGGTCCATAGACCATTTTTTTTTTTTTGAGAAAAAACTCTTAAGGGTAAAAGATGAAGATTAAAGATATTTATGTTTTGGTTTTGTATTAAGTAATATCTACTCCCTCTGACCACTTTTAATTGCATATTGTGCTTTTCGAAAGTCAAATTGACTAATTTTAAAGTTAAATTAGATTAAATTAATTTGATATTTAAAAAATAGATATTAAAACTATACCAAAAAATCTATAAATTTCAATTTTTAAAATATCAATATGGTGAAAAAATCATTGTGAAATGTTAGTCACAATTATTATCATTCTTTAGAAAAAAAATTGAGACGAATTGAAAATAGTAGTTCCTCCGTCCCTATTTAGTTGTCCATTTTAGAATTGACACATATATTAAGATAATAATAATTAGCATGGTCAAGTTACGATTTTATCCTTATTAATTATGGTTTAAAAATGATGAATTAAAACTTAGAAATTTTGAAGAAATTTAAATGAGAGTATAATAGAAATTTTTTTTTATCATTTCTTGATTGTCAAAATAGATAAATTAATAGGGACAACTAAAAGAGTAAATATGAATAAGAGGGAGTATTTTTTTAATCTATTCTTAGTAAAATAAAGGGATAATGCACAAGTACCTCTCAACCTATGCCCGAAATCCCAGAGACACACTTATACTATACGAAGGTCCTATTACCCCTCTAAACTTATTTTATAAGTAATTTCTACCCCCTTTTAGCCTACGTGGCACTGGTTTGAAAAAAAAAGTCAACCATCATTGGGCCCACAAGATAGTGCCACGTAAGCCGAAAAGGGGTAAAAAATTATTAATAAAATAAGTTCAGGGGTAATAAGACCTTAGTATAGTATAAGTGTGTCTTTGAGATTTCGGGCATAGATTGAGGGTACTTAGACATTATCCCTAAAATAAAATGATATACGAATAGAAACAGAAACGAAGTGAATAAGTGATATACGGCTAAAACATAATGGTATACAGGTGTAGAGTTCCAAATTGCAAGTGGACATTATTATTAATGGTGGAAGAAAATGTGCTCACGAGCCGCCACTTTTCTTTGTTTACACAGTATTTGTACAGCTCGCCTTGACATTCACATGTTGTGTTACTTGAAAAGAATTCACTCGCATCTTTGTTGTTAAAAGAAAAATAATAGTAGTACAATAATTCTCTCATTCTTCTCCCATGAGAAGTTGTAAAGTTGTTGTTGGTTTTTTCATCCCTTGTTTCTGTATCATTTATTTAACAGGTGCTTTTTCCCCACAAGATAACTACTTGATAAACTGTGGTTCAAATGCAGATGTGTTAGTTGATAACAGACTCTTCCTTGGTGACTTTAATTCAGTTTATACTTCTCAAGGTAAGTCTATTGTGTTTGAAGAAAATACAAACCCATCTTCCAATTTATCTTTTCTATATACTAGTGCTAGGGTTTTCAGTGATGCTTCAAAGTATGTGTTCAATATCAACAAGATTGGGACCCATTTCTTGCGACTTCATTTCTCGCCTTTCACTTCTCACAATTATGACATCAAGAAAGCATTTTTCAGTTTTTCTGCAAATGGGGTTTTGCTTTTTAGTGTTAATACAACTATTACTAATAGTGTTGTTAGAGAGTTCATATTGATGGTGGATAAGTTTGAACTTCAAATTGACTTCACACCTAATCCTTATGAATCCAGTTTTGCCTATGTAAATGCAATTGAAGTGTTTTCAGCTCCTGATGATTTCATAATTGGTGATGGGGCTAAATCAGTTGGTCCCAAAGGAATTCAGGAGTTTAATCAGAATATGACGTTACAAACATTAGAGACTGTTCATAGGATTAATGTTGGAGGGTTAAAGCTAACTCCTTTTAATGATACTCTTTGGAGAAGTTGGATTCCAGATGAAGATTTTCTCATTTTGAAATATGCTGCTAAAATTGCAAAAACTTCTCATGTTCCCAACTATCAAAAGGGTGGTGCTACAAGGGAAATTGCTCCTGATAATGTCTATATGACAGCACAGCAGATGAATACAGATAATGTAACTACAGATTTCAAATTTAATATCACATGGAACTTTCCTGTCGCTATTAAAGATGCTTCCCACTTTGTTCGTCTGCATTTCTGTGATTTTGTTAGTTTGTCACCTGGACAGTTGTACTTTAATGTATATCTGAATGGCTTCACAGCATACAAAGACCTTGATTTATCTTCGCTTACATTCCATGAGCTTGCTACACCATATTACATAGATTTTGTGGTATACTCAGGCAGTTCAGGCGTTGTGCAAGTAAGCATCGATCCTTCTAACCTAAGTAGTTCAATAAGGAAGAATGCCATTCTGAATGCCGTTGAGATTATGAAAATGGTCAATTTTGTGGCTTCCCAGACAGGTTCTAACAAGAGAAATGTTTGGGTTATAGTGAGTTCTGTTCTTGGAAGTTTTGTTCTGCTGACTGTGGTCATGATTCTTGCTGCTTTGCTATTCTTTATCTGCAGAAAGAAAAAGCTAAAACCAAAGCCATCAGAAAGTGCTGGATGGACGCCTTTATGTCGATATGGAAGTAGTTCCCATGCTACATTGTCTGATGGGACTTCACCTGGACCAAATGGATATCTAGGACAGAGGATTCCTTTTGCCGAAATACAATTGGCTACTAATAATTTTGATAAGAGTTTGTTAGTCGGTTCTGGTGGCTTTGGGATGGTATACAAAGGCATTCTTGGAGACAACAGAAAGGTTGCTATAAAGAGAGGTGTGCCAGGTTCCAGGCAGGGCCTACCTGAATTTCAGACTGAAATCACTGTTCTTTCCAAGATTCGCCACCACCATCTTGTTTCACTTGTAGGTTATTGTGAAGAACAGTCTGAGATGATACTTGTATACGAGTATATGGAGAAGGGACCTCTTAAGAGGCATTTGTATGGTCCAGGCATATCACCGTTATCTTGGAAGAAAAGGCTTGAGATATGCATAGGTGCAGCAAGAGGTCTCCACTACCTTCATACAGGTTTCGCTCAAGGAATCATCCATCGTGACATCAAGTCAACTAACATCCTCCTTGATGAAAATTGTGTTGCTAAGGTTGCTGATTTTGGTCTCTCAAGGACAGGCCCTTGTCTTAATGAGACCCATGTCAGCACTGGTGTAAAAGGAAGTTTTGGGTACCTTGATCCGGAATATTTTCGGAGGCAGCAGCTTACTGATAAGTCAGATGTTTACTCCTTCGGAGTTGTTCTATTTGAAGTCTTATGTGCTAGACCTGCAATTGATCCACTGCTTACACGAGAGCAAGTTAATTTGGCTGAATGGGCTATGCAGTGGCAGAAGGACGGACAACTAGACAAGATTGTTGATCCCCATATCAGAGGCCAGATAAAGCTTAACTGTTTGAGGAAGTTCGGGGAGACTGCCGAGAAATGTTTGGCTGATTATGGAATTGATAGGCCAACAATGGGTGACGTACTGTGGAACTTGGAATATGCATTCCAGCTTCAAGAATCTGGAACACATGGAGAAGTAGCTGAGATTTCCAATGAACTTCCAGTGCCAGTGCCAGAGGGTCTCCACAATGAGGTGTATAATGGTGATGGGGCTTCAGATGTATCGACAAGCAAGGTATTTTCACAATTGATGACTAATGAAGGAAGATAACTAGTCTATAGTATAGTGCACCATCAAATCATTGTTCAACAGTTTACAGGTATCAATGTTGATTTGGTTCACTATAACATTTCTTATTAAGTTTTTCTTAATTGGCAGAGCAATCATTTGCTGTTTGAACCAATATAATATAGAAGTGTATATCATGCAATAACCTGTCTATAATGCAATCCTTGTCATGTTCATGCTCCTAACAAAAGAAACATAGTACTCAATTGATAAACGAAATGTGCTTGCATATCAAATCCATCATAGTTTGTTCATGCTTGTTATCACCTCAAATCCCCTAATGTCTATCAAATAAGAGTCGTACCGATCAATCACCATGGTGTCTAAGGTGTGATATTGTACCCATAGTGCAGTAAAGTGAAACTCCCTGGCCTTTGAAAAAAAATAAGTGACCCGTTTGTATGAGATTAGTCGATTTCTATGCTTTTGGATTGTTTAGGCTGTACCTTTCATTCTTGTAAAGAGTGGATATTTGATTTTTTCTGTATCTAATGCCATGAACATACTATTATTATGTCTGGGCGTGAAAATAGTTTTAGGCTGTCCTGTATTTTCTCCATCAGCCTTTTCCTAATTCCAATTTACCAATAGACATCATACATATATTGGATCCTAAATTTGACTTTAAATTTTAACTTTGACCTCAAACTTTGATAGTGCACAAATAGACACTTTAACTATCCTATCTTTCAATAAATAAACACGCAATTTTTGAAGCCAAAGTGCGTGAAATGCAAATACACCCACGTGTATTTGTGAGTCAATCAGTGGCTGCCAACTAACTTAACATTTTACATTTTTTTTTTTAAAAAAAAAAAGATATTTACATGTCATTTTGAAACTAAAAAAAATTATAATTAATTTTAATTAATATAAAAGAGATTCATTAAGGGTAGAATTTTCATTTCAACATTTTTTTACCTTTGTGGGCCTAGAAAATTACCCCTCACTCGCGCAGAATGCGTGCATTTTACGTATTTTGTCAGGTAGGAATCGCGTGCTTATTTATTAAAAAATGGGATAGTTAAAGTGTCTATTTGTGCACTATAAAAATTTGAGGTCAAAGTTAAAATTCAAATTCAAGTTTAAAATCCAATGTATGTATTATGCCTTACCAATATGGCAACTTTTCCCATCACTCTTGGATCATGCATCAAAGAGCTCGGAGTTTACGATTGGGCAATTCAACCTTTTTAACTCATACTACTTGAAATGAATACTAGTTGAATGCCCAACCTAATGTGTCCTACTTTTCATTAATCGCATGGGATGTCACGTATTACACAAAATTGTCATGTAAGGTGTCTGTAAGATGAATATGTCTATTTGTTCAATTTTATATAAATTTAAGTGTCTAATTGTGCACACTCAAAGTTAAAGTTCGTAGTTGTCAGTTGACACCAAGTTAAGAATCATATTTATATATTGTGCCGTAAATTTTTGGGAATAAATCTTCAAAACATTAAAATAAATACTTAGATTATTTGGGACCCAACCCACATTAGATTTGATGCAATTCTTGACTTGATCCACTTAAATGGCTTGACTATACAAGGGATGCCCTTAAGAATACGACGATTCTTCTCTTTTTAAACATTTTAGATAAACATAATACATAAACATGACCATTAACTTGGCGTATGCCCTCAATTATGACTTTTAACTTTGTGTTCGCACAAAACTTGAATAAAATTGAACAAATAAACGCATCCATTCCACATGGCACCTTACATGGCAATTTTGTGTCCTACGTGACATACTATGTGTATTATGTCATGTAGGACATATGTGTCTACTTGTTCATTTTAATTGTTTAAGTATCTACTTATTTACACTCAAAGTTAGAAGTCATAATTATCCACTAAAGACAAATTAAAAAGTCATATTTATGTATTATACATTTTAAATATTATAGACATTTTTACTACATTTAAGGCCAAACACATACACAACCCTTTAACTTGCCTCCATTTTTTATTTTGACACTCAATCTTAGAATTGTTCCATTTTTACTGTTCACTTTATTTTTTACGTACCATTTTAATACGAAATACTATTTTTATTTTTATGATTCTTTATTTTTATATATGTTATTCAATTGCAGTTTCTTACTTTAAAAATCGACTTGTGTCAGTTAATTTTAGTAAAACTATTTAACATTAACGTACAGACATTAATTCCTTTTTTAAAAAATAATTTCTTTTGAGAGTTGTGTGTATATTTTGTGTGAAAAATAACCGACGAAATTGTGTTGGTTTTCTTTTTAAAAAAAATCATCAACATCACGACTAAGTCAATCGAGTTTTAACATTTTTTTTAGCAATGTTATCAGCAAAGAACACGACTCTCTTTTTTTACTCGTACTGAAGATATATATTTTTTATTCGTATTGAGTTATGTTACAAATTAAAAGCAAGCATTTACCTTAAATTCACGTAGCCTAAATGATTTTAAAAAAATATGTAGTGTTATTTAATTTAATGGAATGTTTTAAGAAAGAAAATTAAAGAACTTTCATCGATTTATTTTCATAAAAAAATATGAGACAATCTCAAAAATGATATACTTTATAGGAAAATGGTTTGAAATGTATTCGAACTTTGACCAAAATAGTTGTAACAATATCAAACTTTGCTAAGGATCTTTTAGTTTTAAAATACACTATTAAATAGTGCAGGTATAAAAGGCTCTTTCCAAAATTCAGTATCATTACAAATATTTTGATCAAAGTTCGAATATATTTCAAATTTTTTTCTCAATTTTTATTTCAAAAAAATCTATGTTTATTTCTTTATATTTAAAAAATTTTACGAAAATTAGTACACGTCAAATTTTAAAATAAGAAAATGCAATTGAAGAGCATAAATAAATCAAAGAAAAAAGTTCAGTATTTATAGACTTCAGAATTGTGTTGGCAAATCCTTTCGGAGCAGTTAGTCGTGATTCAGCGAATCGCCTTTTGTTCATTTCATCGCTACTTACACGTTGCCTTTCTTGTCTATGTGTTCTAGATCAATGGGAGGAAATCTTCTTCTCTTTTGCGGAACTGATCGGCGAAGCGCTGATTACTCCTTTTCGTCGCCTTTTGATCCACTTTCTTCAAGGTTCACTTTTTGTACCAGAAGGCGGAATTTCGCTATTAAGTGGATCGCCAAGTGTGATTGGCTATGTACACTTTTGCATTTTCAGCTCTTTTTCTTCGTTTTGTGCCTAAGTATCCATGTGCCTACCAAATTCTCAAATACCTGAAACTTAGGAATTTTTATCAGATATCGAGATAAAATAAACAATATAGACACTATTTGCATTCAGTTAAGGCCCTAGATGAGTCCAATTTGGGAACTCATTACATGCCATCAATCAAACAAACCAAATCAATCAAACACAATATAATCCTAAGTTTCACTCCGCCTAGAAGAAAGATCTATGGATACTACTTACACAAGGATCACCTAAACTAAGGCTTCTCCGACTAAAATTTAAGCTAAACAACCTAACATATGGTCATAACTATCCAAGGATCAACAAAGCTCAACTTATCCTAGGGGTTCCACCTAAATCATGCAATACTACCCAAAGTATAATCAATCTAACTAAGCCAAATATGAGAAAAGGAAGCAACAACATCACTGAAGGCCGAAAACTGCACGCGAACTATAACTTGGGAATTTTCCCTTCTAGAGATCTCAGATCTCTGTCAAGCTATCAAGAATGGAAAGAGCAAATTCAAACAGATCCAACGATACCTATATCACTAACCCAAATTTTGAACCTGAATCGGGTGCAAAATTGACCCACAAATAAAGCAACAAAATTATGCATACAAAATTGCCATAATGTCCTCCCTAAGATGAAGAGTCATGCTCAAAAGATGGGCGACATGAGACTCAATTCATACATCAAATGGCAAAATTACCAAACTTTAAAGCTTAGAAACTAAGGAGTTTAAGGTCGGAAATAAATTTTAATTGTGAAATCAAGTGCTTAAAAGTATAGAGCAGGGGGAAAGAAAGAGAATAATCTTGAAATGGTTGAAAATGGTCAAGAAATGCCCAAAACACCCAAGGTTGAGTTCCACCTCAAATGGGTTTTATTTGGAAATAAGGAAGAGAATGGGATTTTAATTCCAGCAATCTTCGCAAAAATGGCAAATGTTGGCAAAAGTGGACATCGCTTATGCGTACATCACTTAAGCGACCAAAGTCTTCACAAAAGTGAACCCCGACTAAGAGGCGCCCCTTGCTTAAGCGGCCCCTTGATCACTTAAGCGACCTTCATAAAAAAAGCCAAGGTTGGTCACTTAAGCGACCATTATCCCCACAAACTTTCTTCGCTTAAGTGGCCCATTGGTCTCTTAAGCTAACATCGCTTAAGAGACCAAGGGTTCACAAGAGCCAGCTCATCAGACACAAGATTTTTTAGAAAAAGGCCAAGTGTCCAAAAACATAGAACAAGCCCTCAGATTTAATCAAAGAAACAACCATGGGAGCTTGTTGTCAAAATGTTGACAAAGTCAACACTTTAACAAAGAAAAAACAAAATGCCAAAAGCTAAAAGCTCACCAAAAATCATAGGGACCCAAACCAAAGGTTGCTCTAGATCAAACCCGATTTTTTGGAGCTAACCGCATTGATAGAATTTGATTTTGAGTGTACTTATCAAGAAAGTTGGCCAAGTCAAACTTTTGGCTGAACTCCAAAACTAAAATGCCTTATCGCACCAACTCCAAACGGAAGCCTCGAAACCCAAATTGATCATCACACTAGACCAAAATGACCTTTCTAGAGCAGATGGAAGTGATGAAATTTTGATCCGAAGTCAGAATCTCTAGATGTTGACTGAAATCAAGCATTTAAGCTTTCAAAACTCGAACTCGCACCAAACTCAACCAAATACCTCAGGGAGCGTGCGACCCAACCCAACATCACATACAAGTTACAAGGAAGCTACGAGAAGGATCAAACTAGAAAAGGCACGCATAAAACACAGAAAAAGCCCCGAGAGTCATTAGAACTAAGATTTAATTTTCAAAAGTAAATCTCTAATTATGATTTAGTTAATAAATACATTATATATTTGCTTTAAAAAATTATTGTATATCCCATAGTTATAGCAATATACTACGTTGTCCATATGTATAGAAAAAATAGTTCTCTTCCTTAAAATAAAAAAATAGAGGAGAGTATTTCTTTTATTTTATTTCACTTCTTCCTATTTTGTCTAAAAATGAAGTAAAAGGATTAAAATAAAAGAAACATCATGAGTAACTATATTTCCTATATTTGTAGACAAGATAATATAAATCATGACTAGAGATTTACTTTGCACCAATTAAATCTTAGCTATTTAATTTAAGGAAAAAATGGGGAGGAGGTGAATTCATAGACCAAAACTATTATTAAAATTTTGATGTGGCCTGGTATGAAGTAATAATTTTATATAGAAAGAAGATGGAATAAGGAGCGGAGGAATTGAAAAGGGGAAGGACGTGCAAAGTTAAGGGAGACACGTAGAACGCACAAGTCATGTGTTCAGTTTTATAAGTTGAAAGAATCCATGCGACTTTTTTCCTTGTTTCTCCCTTGTTCCACATTTTATATTTTCGCATCCCATCCTCTAATATTGACCTTTTTCCAAATATTTTTGGTACGTTCATTTTTAAATAAATAAATATATTTGAGAAGATCGAGTACGTTTTTGAAGAACAATATGATTTGCTGTGGAGGTGCTGAAGAAGACAGTTATATCAGCGGTCCACCGGTTAATCAAAATACCGCACCTCCGGGCAATCCGCAATCTTATGGTGCTGGTATTTTTTCATGACATACATATAGTTAACCGGCCTCTTGATTAATTTTGATTTGTTCTAAATGAAGTAGCTACTTTATTGTATGAGACTCTTACTTGAAATTTAATGCAGCAGGTAGTGAAAGAGGAGAGGCAAGAAGTGGTGGTGCTGCTCCTAAGAGTGGACCTCCTCAAAAAATTTTACCTATTGAAGTACCAGAAATGTCTTTGGCTGAGCTAAATAGACTTACTGCCAATTTCGGAAAGAAAACTCTGATTGGAGAGGGATCTTATGGACGCGTTTTTGCTGCTAAATTAAGCAACGGCCAACAAGCAGCAATAAAGAAATTGGATACTGCTTGTTCACCAGAACCAGATTCTGACTTCACCGCCCAGGTGAATGAATGTCTCAGTATGTGCTTTTATTCCTGTACGTACGTTAACTAATAATTAATGTTTCTTATGCAGTTATCCATGGTTTCAAGACTTAAGCACGAGCATTTTGTAACACTGTTAGGATGTTGCCTCACAGCAAACAATCGGATCTTGGTTTTTGAGTTTGCAACTATGGGCTCGCTGCATGATGTATTACATGGTACATACATAATTCAAATCATTAATTTACAATGTTAGTTAACATGTTACAAAACTCTTGTATGTTGTGTTGTAGGTAGAAAAGGAGTACAAGGTGCTGAGCCTGGTCCAGTTCTTACCTGGAATCAGAGAGTTAAAATTGCTTATGGTGCAGCTAAAGGCCTTGAATATCTACACGAAAAAGTTCAACCGCCAATTAAACATCGGGATGTCAGATCCAGCAATGTACTACTGTTTGATGATTTTACTGCAAAAATTGCTGATTTCAACTTGACAAACCAGTGTTCGGACACAGCAGCTCGTCTGCATTCAACTAGAGTACTGGGGACATTTGGGTACCATGCTCCAGAGTAAGCCTTAGCCTTGCCCTTGTTGATTGAAAGTTAATGAATGGATGGTGTCATAAAATGATGATATTGCAGGTATGCTATGACAGGACAGATAACACAGAAAAGTGATGTTTATAGTTTTGGAGTTGTTCTGTTAGAACTTTTGACAGGAAGGAAACCAGTAGATCATACAATGCCAAAAGGGCAACAGAGTCTTGTCACATGGGTAGGTGTTTTAAATAAATAAACTATATAGTATAATGAATGAAATGCCTCTAATTAAAATAATTTTATTTAATTTTTGCAGGCGACTCCACGACTAAGTGAAGATAAAGTAAAGCAGTGTGTAGATCCTAAGCTAAATAATGAGTACCCTCCAAAGGCAATTGCTAAGGTTGTATATTCTCTACCTAATCGTTGTCAAACACTTGTACTATTTTCTCACATCATCTTAAGTTTAATTATTCTCAGATGGCAGCTGTTGCAGCACTTTGTGTTCAATACGAGGCAGATTTCCGCCCAAACATGACAATTGTCGTCAAGGCACTGCAACCACTACTCAATGCAAAACCAGCAGGAGCACAACCGCATGCATAGATACAAACAAACACTACATTCTTCGTTCAAACAAAAAGGAATTCTTCAGTTATTTTATTACTTGTAGCAGATCATATGTTTTGTTTTTTTCTTTTGATCCACTCTGTTTCAACATTTTGCCTAAACTTAAATATTATATTTTTGGTAATAACTACAGTTAGTTAAACTAAGCTAGCTTTGGTCACCAACATGGATTGTGGTGCATTAGTAAAGTATTTCACTTTTAACCAGAGTTTTCGAATTCAAGTCCCGAATATGGAGAAAATCATGTTGGATCTGTCACCCTGAATAGAGTGCACCACAAAAAAAAAAGCTAGCTTTGGTCATAGATTAAAAAAAAAAATAGTTTGTTAAAAATTTATATAGTTAAAGTTTAATTCGAAATTGTGTTTGTTTATACCCTCTTTCAAGAATTCTTGAAACAATGTTCATGCTTTAATATTTTACATAGTGATAATACACAAGTATCCCCTCAACATATGTCAGAAGTCTCAGAGATACACTTATACTATAATAAGGTCCTATTACCTCCTGAATTTATTTTATTAATAATATCCACCCCTTTTCGGCCTACGTGACACTATCTTGTGGGTCCAATGCTAGTTGATTTTTTTTCAAATTAGTGTCACTTAGACCGAAAAACGTTAGAAAATTACTTATAAAATAAGTTCAGGGGTAATGGAATCTTAGTATGATATAAGTTTGTCTCTGAAATTTCACACATAGATTGAGAAAATACTTGTATATTTTTTCGTTTTACATACAACTTTAGAGGTGAAAAGTGAGTTGAAAAACAATTTATTTAAGAATTTGACACAAACGTTTCTTTTTTAGCCATGTGAACTACACATTCACATATGACGTAAGACTAACTTTATAATACTTTTGCGTTAAATTACATTTTTTTAAGTAAGATTAATTTGATCTCAAGAACTCATTTATAGATACATTCTATAATTGTGATCCTAAAATATTAACATTCAAAAAACTTCCAAAGGCCTTTGCACCAATTAAACTGTGGAGGTTAATTATTATATCATATCATCATATATTACATACTATTAAAAATGGAAATAATCTAATTCAAAAGTTGAATTACAAAATATTCTTTTCCTATTAATTTATTTTTTTAAAAAAAAAATTAAAAAATTTTCGAAAAAAGATCTAAAATACCCTTGAAGCATCAGAAATGGTACAAAACCACCCTCCTTTCACCTAATGGCTCTAAAAACCCTTCTCATCCACCTATTGGCTACAAAATATCATTTTCATCCACCTTTGGGTTCAAAATTGACCATTTATTTAACAATTTTAAATATAAATTATTTAAATATTTTTTAAAATACATGAAACTCAACTATTTGTCATTATTTAACTTATTAATATAAATTTATAAATTAATCTACTACTCATCCATTACTAATTAAACCATACCCAATTAATAAACCCGCCTCATTACTAATGCAACAACAGAAAAGCTACTGCCAAGGAGTGTTTCTAAAAATTTGAGGCGAAAATGTCTATAGAAGTAGATTATCATACATTCAAATCCTCAATCAAAATATATTATTGATTCAAGTGTATAATTAAAAATTACCGATGAACTTAAAAGTCTGAATATATGTTCATCTTAATTATTCATTCGCCTCAACTATGTCATGTTACTTAATAAATAACTTTTTTTTAAAAAATTACATATATTAAAGTTTTAGTATATTAAACAAATAAAAAATATTTATAAAATTATATTTAAAAAAGTGCATGAATTAAATTCGGATGTACTACTTCTTTACCTTTAATCATAGTGGAATTCAAGATTGAAATATAATCTTATTGAAAGTTTCCTCCTAAATAAGCGGCTCAACCTAAATTTAATTGGTGTTTCAATTCGGACTCAGATAATTTTGAATGTCATTTTTAGGATTCTGTAATTTCGTCGTGTTTTAGTATTGTTTAGGATGACTTTGATATTAGAATTGGTTTATCAATTGGATGGGGTTTAATTAGTAATGGGTGGGTAGTGGGTTGGTTTATAAATGATATTAATAAATTAAATTATATCCAATTGTTGAGCGTCAAGTATTTAAAAAAATATTTCAATAGTTTAAAATTGAAACTGTTAAATAAGTGGTCAATTTTGAACTCAAAGGTGGATGACAAAGGTATTTTAGAGCCAATGGTGGGTGAAAAGGGCATTTTGGAGCCAATAGGTGAATAGAGGATAGTTTTGTACCATTTTCAATCCTTCGATGGTATTTTAGGCCCTTTTCCGAATATTCTTCTATTTAAATTAAACTTCAGAACTACACCTCTTCATTTTCCAATTTATCATCTTACGATCATAAATAAACAATAATAATAATTATAAAAATTTACTAAAAGTAGAAAGTGTTATAAAATATTATATTGTGGATGTCCACTACACCAAGAAGTTCTTCTCACCCATTATCTCCATTTTTTTCCTTCCTTATGAAAATAATCATAATCTCCATAACCACCAACTTTATAACCATTATTCTTGTAATATTTCACTTCCATAACCTTCTTCATTATATTCATGTTAATATCATGTTTATGACTAACCTTTTGTATGTCTCTATGTTGCACTATAAATAGCGAGACATAAGGGTTCATATTGTATATACTTGAAGATTTGGTGAATACTTTGAAGAATAAGAAATCCATTCATACCTTGTCTCTTTATTCTTCTTGTCTTCATCTTTATATTTCTTGTCTTATTTTGCTTTAGTTTTACAATAAAAAGCTCAAAATTTGAAGTTAAATTAACATTTTACTCCTATTTAATAAAAAAATTATAATATATTTTAATAAATAAATATTAAATAATAATCATAAATTAATTTGTCATTTTTATTCTTCACATAAAAAAAGAAATAAAACTTCTATTAAATTAGTAAACATAGTAAGTATATAGTGGAACCAAAATATTTTAAAAATTAAATTATCAAAATATCCATAAAATATTGAATTACATCAATATCCTTCAATCAAATATTATTCCTACAATAATCAAAATCAATCATTTGAATCAATACAAATCGAACCCATGAGGAATTGAATGAAAACCTAATCAATTTAAGGAAAATGAATTGGAGGATTTGAGTTCGAGGATCAAAACCTAAAATCAATGGTGAAAAAAAGGCTTGAACTTGAAGAATTTTAGAATCCCTCTTCTTCTTCCTTGGGGTTTAAGAGAGAAATTGCATAGATAGAATTTGGAATTTAGGAGAATGAGTAAATTTAGAGTTTGAATTAGTTATAAAGCTTATTTATAGGAAAACCAATGTCGAATGGGAATTAGGTGCATAGGAAGAGACCAAAACACAATTTAAAATAGTTTTTGGTCAGCCCCACGGTTACAACCAACAGGCCATAGAAAATCTTACGGACTATACTGGTCAACCGTAGATCAAGTGACTAGGGCCTAACATTTTGAGCAAATCATACAGACCGTCAAACTTGTTGTGGTTTGTAAACCCCATTTGTATACCTTAACGTTTAACTCAAATTTCACTAAATTTGGACCTTTCTACAGAATTTGCCTACGGTCCGTACTCCATTTGAAATACTGTATTAGTTAATCGTAGCAGTGGTTTGATTCCCAAAACATTTTTCCACTTCCTATGGGATTGATATGAGACTGATAGAGCTTCCTATGAATTGTAGAGTGGTCTCAGAGGCTTGAACAATAGCCAATTTTTTTACCTTCTTTCCTTTTTCAGCTTTCGAGGTATTGTGGAAGTCTATTTTTTGGATGGGCAGGCCCTTTATTGGGTGCTTGGGTTTAGAGGTTCTGAATGGTCTCTAATGGCCCTACTGCTCACCCTACATTCATATGCATTGTCTATCGCTAGCATACTTATTTGTTGATTGCACCCTTCGGTTTATAGAGGTTGATTGGAATTGTTTTGTTGTTTGTACCTTCTGGGGGTCCGGTTAGGTTATTATTTTTTGTTCTCCGCTATTATTTTTGTGATAGCTAATAGTATTGAACTTTAGAATTATGGTTGTAGGTCTTGCCCACCTTGGCTAGTTGACTTGGTAACTTTGTTGTAGGTTGTTGGCTTGCGTACAAATATGTTCTTTACTAGACTTCTTATCCGTTATATCTCGTTTATATTCTTTATTGCATTTATACTTTAGAATCTCTTGTTTATCTACTTGTGTTATTCTTTCCTTATTACTTTTTGTTTATTTGTGTTATTTTTGAGTTTAGTCGGTCGATGCCAACTGAGTATTGTCTTTGGTACTTAAAAATCCTTGAGTTATAAACTTTAATTTGGAGTCGTAAAATTTAGCTTGGAGGCTCATAGGCTGAGCTTTTGGTGTTCGGAATGATTTTTCGTCTATTTTTTACTAGGCTTATTATATGTATCAGAGACAATATGTTGATAACGCTCAACTAAACTTCATCCAATTCTAAGGTCGCTAACAAGTATAAACCCAACTAAGAGTTGGGGTTGATTCCAGAGGGAGTGATACAGTAGAGAATTTGATTAAGAAGTAAAATTGTGTCCTAGTCGTTTGTATAAGTGAAGGTTTCACAACATTAAAGTAAAGGTGGAATAATCAAGGAGATCATTATACTTGGCTTGAATTGTAATCTGGACCCTTCTTCTCAAGACTTTACCACTTAACACTTAAATTTGATAAAACTCAACTTTTTGAACCCTTCCAACTCATCGTGACTCTCAATTGCTTTGGTCATACTCCATTTCATATAAAATTAGCCATATCACTTTTTATTTTAACAATAATATCTTTTTTAACAATATAAATCCCCAAAATTTTCACCCTTCAACACCACCGAGTCCAAATCCTAAATAAGTCACAGAAATATAAAAGCCACCAAAATAAGACACTATTTTAGTAAGCAACTAAAATAGACTTAGTGGAAGAAAAAGTTTCACTTTAATATTCTAAACGTTTTCCGTTAGTGTGATAACATGTTTATTTTAATATATAACAGAACTATTTCTTACACTTTATAAAGTATAAGTTTTCTTACACTTTATAAATTGATTCTTACACTTTATAAAGTGGAGCTTTTTCGTACACTTTATAAAGTGGAAGAAAATCTTACAGTTTATAAAGATATACTTTACCTTCTCACCTTCTCCTTCTCCGTTCACTTTCATGGCTTCCAAAGGTTTTTTTCACTTTAAAGATTAACATTTGATGGTCCCAATACGACAATTGAAGCGGCTCTACACTAAAAAAATCACAATCTCGGAATAGCACAACCCAACATCATAACAATCCGACCCTACAAATTATATAAATTAGGAATTTTTTTCCATCTCATATTTTCTTTACTTTGAGTGTGTTCAATTTTTCTCATCTTGTGTCTAGTATAGTATCATTTTGCTAGTGGTTCAAATGGGTCACTTGAGTGTTGGATAAGTAACTGTGTTTTTGTGCCTTGTCCAAGTGTTAAGCGGACATGTCCATTCGTTTTGTGAAATGTTATGAAGTTCTATTTTGATCACATTCAATTACTCAAAAGCAATTACACTATATATTTCTCTTTTCTGATTCAATTATACTCTTTTCCAGTGTGTGTGTGTATACATAATCAACCTGGTAGGAAAAGAGTAGAAAGAGATGTCTTTAACTGGATTACTATTGTAACGATCGAATTTCGTTAGTATAGAAATGCTAATGGGGAAAAATATTGGTTGGAAAAACTTTTTCATAGTACTAGGATTTTCCCAACTCTGACTAGATTTGGAGAAATTTGGAGTCTTTAGAATGTAGGGAAATTTGGTCGCAGTCAAGGAAAGTAAATGCAAATTTGATTACATAATCGGTTTGGTAACTCGTTAAAAAATATTTGCAACTTTGTGGAATTGAATTTGGATAAGAAGATCATTGGGAATTGATTTTTGAGTTAAGGGCATTGTTCGAGTATAGAGAGATAAGAGGGTGTTATAAAAAGAGAGAAGTGAAATTTTCTTAAGGAGCTCACCGCCTTGCTTCATGCCGCTGCAGCGACATTGCTACAGAAGGAGGGGTGTCGCTGTAGCGGGCAACGAGGAGATGGAATTAAAGGATTTTAGATTTTTTTGGGGGAAAGCTCACTAGTTCGATCTGTGCCGCTGTAGGGGGAATAGTGCCAATGCAACAACGCTGCTACAGTGGGATGGGTGTTGCTGGTGTAGGGATGACAGGTTCAAAATTCACAAATAAAACTCTTAGACGATCTTATTTTTTTATTTTTTTACTTTTAGAGTTAAGAGACGACTCCTCAGCTATTCCATCGCGTTTTCCACATTCTTGAATCTAGAGGTAAGTCTTTCACTCTCCGTACTCGTTTTTCAATTCGTAGAACATGTTAGAATGAATCAATATTGATGGGAAAGGATTTCTTGAAGAATCGTATGGTGGAATTAACCATAATTGACTAGTTGGGGTCATGGGTTTTGAACTAGGGTTCATAGTTTGTTAGTTTTTCAGGAATTTAGTGTTCTTTATTGATTTTCGTATATAAATTGTTGATTGTAGACCACGAACAAGCGGAACGAATCCGTAAAGAGAAGGATAAAGTTGTCTAGGTTTTCAAGCTTATGATTGTGTGATATACACTTGATTTGCTTTATTGTGATACTTGTATATGTATGCATGTTGCAATATTGATCATAGATGTTGAAATGGGATGAATGAATATTAATTCTATGAAATCACGACTTAAATGTATGATCTTTATATGTTATTGGGATCGGCTGCCACAATCTGGCACTCTAACTTGGATCGAATTGCCACGTTCCAGTATGATAACTGGGATCAGTTGTCACGTACTCCATAAAAATGGGATCAGATTGCCATGTTTCGGCATGCTAACAATTTGACTTTGGGTTCTGTGAGAGGACCAACTGTGTGATGAAGCAAGCGAATTGTGATATTAATTTTTATGAAAATATTGAATATGTTTATATTTATGCGTGTGTTATAATGTTCTAATTGCTTGTTTGTATTACACTAGTGAGATAGTCGCGTGATATCACCAGTACATGATGGTAATGTACAGATTCTGCACTTGGTCTTATTTTTGTTAAGTATAGGGCATCTTCACACAACTATTGACAGACCTTAACTTAGGATATCGGTGATCACTTCGAGTTCAAGGGTGAGCCACAATGTTCGGGCTACCATGGAATTCTCTTTAGTCTATGTGCACCACTTTCGAACATAGACCTTGCTTTAGTTAGTTGATAGTTTGTTAGTAATCTATTGTTCGATATGGATACGTTATAATTTTGGTACATTGATTTTCAGATTCTAGGGTTATCTTCCACATTGTTCGGTAGTTACTAGATCTTTATTTAGTAATGGAACATTGCCTTAGTTGTTTAACTTGCTTTCGTAACTTAAATACCTTAGTTTTAGATTTCTTGATATAGTTGGTTGTTAGTAGCGATTCTACCACCGAGTTGTAGTGTGCCAATCACAATGGTCTAGGTCGTGACAAAGTTGGTATCAGAGCCTAGGTTCATTAATCTCGATGTACCGAAACAAGTCTAATAGAGTCTCATAGAATAGTACAGGGACGCATTTACTTTTATTCCAGAGGCTATAGGACATTAGGAAATCTACATTTTCTCTTGTCTCCTTCGTGCTATGAATTGATTCCAATTGGTATTTTAAATTGGTAACTAACTTATCCCACTCTTCTATCCGCATATGGTTAATATTAGGTATAACGACGTTAGGCCCGTAGCTCCTGCTGAGAAACCCGCAGTGAGAGATCGCGATCGAGGTAGAGGTAGAAAGATCTAGGGATAGTGGACGTGGGAGACTGGCTCCTATTGTGAATGAGGTAACAAACGACCATGTTTCGGGGAATGAGAACCCTCTGAAATATGAGGAGTTGATAGGAGAGGATGAGGACGTTGAAAATGTTGAAGAGGTTGAACAAGAGGAAAATGGGCAAGATGAAACTATAGGAATCCCTCTCATTGATCCGGTGTTAGCTCACCAAATAGTGTTTGGATGATTTCTCCTACTCAAGCCCAGCGAATCCCCCTACTGCTAACCAAATGCACAAGCTTGTTGGGG